>CM033733.1:35043745-35473022 GCA_019671005.1 Hibiscus mutabilis | reverse complement strand
TCGCTATGGCGAGGGGGACTTGAGACAATGAGAGAGCCCAGTATCCTAATCCACAAGGCTTCAGTGATATGACCCCCTGCATGTATTGTTGTTGCTTAAATAGTTATAAACATTGAACATCATTCCCATCCTTCCATGCAATTCTAAATTCTTGAATAAAACTCAAATTTCTCTTTTAATTTTTCCAAGAAAATTCCATGTATAATTAATGTAAGATTATTACAAAAAGTTGGCAGATAATCTCAAAGGTAGTGGCCCTGACGAAATCCAATACTTGGACCATCGTATAAAGTTCATTTCTCTTTTTCACTCTCCAGGTAAGTCCAAAATAAGGTAGCTTTCGCTTTGCTCTCTTTTGTTTGGGTTTGCTTTAAAGTAAGAAAAAGGCGTTGGCCCATAAACAAGCTTGGACAATCTTCGATTCTATCTAATTAAATCCTTTTCGCACGTTATTTATAAAAGGCTTAAATAAAAATAAGTATTTAAACTATAATTTTTTAAAATTTTAATTGTTTAAAATAATTTTTAATAAAAATAAGTGTTTAAAGTTTCAACCATTAGAATTTTAAGTGTTTGACTGTCAATGGCCGTTTTGAAAAATCTATTGCCCAATCAAAACGAGACACGTGGAGGTAATATTTTTTTGAAAAAACTTTAGTTCTTTTTAAAAAATCTCAAAATTTTTAAAATTCTTCAAATATGTCCCTAAATACTTAAAAATAACAAAATCTCATATCCAAAATCTTCACCGCTGTTGACGCCGGCCCCACCCTTTCGATCGCCGAACCCAGCCGGCCATTTCTCCCAATGTGTCGTTGCTGAAAGTCATCGAGTAATATGACAATCGAATGACTATTTAATATTCGTTTTTCAATGTTTGACTGACACACCATTCGTAGAATTTCGGCGACGACACGTTTGGGGAAATTGCCAGTTGCGTTCGACGACTAAAAAGGTGGGGTCGACAACGACGACCAGCGGCGACAACGGTGAAGATTTGGGACTATTTTAAAAAATTTAAAATTTTAAGATTTTTTAGAAAAAAATTTAAATTATTAAAAAATTAATGAAAAGAAATTATAAATTAAAACATGACACATGTCAAAATTTTATTGGTTAACGAATTTTTTAACGGCGGTTAACTACCAGACACCTAAAATTATAACAGTTAAAACTTTAAACACCTATTTTACAAAAACGTTCTTTATGCACCTAAAGTTTAAAATAGGTATAGCCGGACATTTATTTTTCATTTAAGCCTTTATAAAACGGAAAGAATAAGATAATACACATAAAGCTGATCAGATGAAAACAAAAATCTTTTATTTTTTTTGTGCCATTTTTCATGTTCTACACTAAAATATTAAAATTTAAATCATAACTTTAAATTTAAATTTTATATATTAAAACATATACTCTTACCCTAAAATTTTAATATCTAAACATTAAACCTACACTTTAACTTCAAATCCTAAAATTATGTGAGGGCAAAAAGTAGAAGATTTCTGTTCATCAGATGAATCCCATGAGATAAGCTTACTTTTCCATTAACGCCAAACGTTGGATTTCATAGTTCAGATCTCCAAGATATTATTGCTGATAATCATTTTAAAACCGGATATTTCAAGAGAGAGAGACACGTATTTGAATATGAAACGGTTGAATTGGCATGCAAATTGTATTCCAAAGACAGAAAAGACAAGAAAAGGATACCTGTCCATATCGATTCCCACGAAGGAGATAGAGGATGAAGAAGGAAAACCAGACCAAAATCAAGACCACGAGTTTCTTCCATGGGAACCTGGGAATTTCTTTTCCCACCAAAGGTTCTTCTACACTCTTAACCTCCTCACTTTCCAAGCTTTCATACCCGTTTCTATCTCGATCCGATTCCATTTTCCACAACCCGACACCATTTCTACAGGTCTTAATGGTAGACCAAACAAGAACAGTGGCAAACATGATGGTGATCAACCACTCTGGTAACACCAGGTTGCAAACCACGCCCACACTCACGCCTAATAACATGCATGGCTCTGACAAAAGTGATAGTTCATAGTCAATCAATGTCTTACCCCCGAACTTGGAACTTTTGGCTTGCAGGTTATACATAACATTGGCAATCGACCCTCCTGTGACCATGAAAGCCGAGAAACTGGTGGCGGTTTTGAGGTCGAAACAGCCCACAATGGTGAGAATGGGAATGAACAAGCCTCCACCACCAACACCTCCTGCGCTGGATATGGAGGCAGCTACGAAGCTCAACACTCCGGCTACCACTGAAGAGGTTGACAGCTTCATGTTTCCATGTGATTTTAACAGATGACGACGAGTAATCCTCCTCCATTGGAGAGTTGTGTTGATGAAGCTCTCGATTGTGAGGTTGTCTAAAATGGGTTGCGTTTGTGTTGCTGCCTTGGACTGGCTAATTTGGCTGACGAGGAAGATGAAGATTGGAAGGGTGAGAGAAATCCATCTTACCAAACTCCGATTCTTCATTTTTTTACTGCTGATTGTTGGTGTCGAAATAAGAGTCCTATGAAACGTTCTTATATGGGGAATTGCATGGCAGTTTGTGGGGAAAAAGAACAAAAGGCAATCAATTTTAAAAAAGTTTGTTGTGATAAATAAACAATAATTAATGTTAGCTTTATTGATGTCAGCTCCGTTCCAATCGCTTCCTTTTACAGGGATTTAATTAAGCAAATTGATTATTAATTAAAATTATGAACTTTAAAGTTAAGAATCCTACACTGTCTTATTTTCATTTGTCTTACAACAGGCAAGTTCGACGCAGGTTACATGTGGAACCCGGGAAAAGCACAGGAAGTTTCCCTTCCCGTAAAAAATGGGACACAATTTAATGGCAGAAACCTCCGATGTACTTTTAACTGAATCTGAAACAAGACAAATAAACAGTTATTGCTCTGGCAAAATCAGTGAGGGAGTGGTGTATTAAATGGGAGGGGCCTTTTTTTGCGGGGTCGCCATCAGTCCTTTTTATTATATTAGGCGGACTGAAAAGTTAAAAACAAACAAAAAAGTACGAAATTTCGATAGTTCGGGGGCACGATTATGTGTGGGAAAAGATTAACATCCCACAACATTCGCAAAACGACGCTTACTTTATCACTAATATTTTTTTGTAACATGGATGAATGCGTGCAAGGATTAATGCACAAATTCACAAAGTTCTAAAAGTGACCCGAATTATCTCACGACTGAGAAAACCTATGTTAAATTTAAACGCAATGAGATTAAGGTATTAATCCCTAAAATTCGAAAATATAGTCTCACATAGGAGTTTTAACCATTTCCCAACCGCTAGAGGAAAGCCAAATTAACTATACTTGAGAAAATATTTTGTTTTTCATGATGAGAAGAAATTTTTTTGGATGAAATTTTATTTGATTTTTATTAATTCCTAAAATCTAGAATTTTAATTAAATAATGTTTAGAGGCACTAATCCTAAAAAGCTCTGCCTGAAGATTTTTAATTTAAAAATTATATTAAGTTATCTAAAAAGGATTACCAAGCTAATTAAGAGAATATATTATTTTAAGGGACCTAAATCTATAGTATTTACCATTAAACATTATTAAGAACCTACAATTAAATCTAAGAGATCCTAAAGAATATTTACTAACATATTTAAAGAATCTAGCCTAAAAATGTATATTTTTAATTGACTTATAAAAGTTTTTTTGTTAATCTAAAGAAAATCATATTAAGAATTATTATAAGATTTATTACCCTAGCTTCAAAAAATTAAATAGCACACAAGATAAAAAAAATTAAATCAATATGATAGACATGAATCGAACAAGCAAAAGATTAAATTGCATAAAATACGAATTAAAGAACTGAATTGAAATAAAAAGGTCTAAAGAGAAGAAATTGCAAACAAAAGTGCCATGGTGTGAATCCGGTGGAAGAAGGGCGTGGGTCGAATATAAAACCCAAAATCTAGAAACAAAATTTATTTCCTCCCCCTTAGCAAAATGGATCAAACACATCCCCTCAAAATCCTCTGAAAAGTTCATAGGTGTTCTGAATGGATTTGAAGAACACCATTGTAACAGTCCAAAATTCGACCAGGGACCACCTTACTCTGGCGCTTCTACCGCATTGGATCTATGCCGGAAGCTGCTCGCTGATGATGGCTCCCTCCTGTTTTGGCTCATGGCTCTGATGGTGATGGCGTTTTTCTCCTTCGACGACTCGAATGATAACCCACGCCCTCCTTTTTTATTCAAACAATATATATATATATATATATATATATATAAACATAAATTTGGTATAAGAACACCTCAATAATCAACTCTTTGCTTGTTATTGCTTGAATTTGTGTGTGTTACAATCGGTGAATGCTTGGTTTTTTATAGTCGATTATATTGAATGGTATGAAAATAAAAAGGGAAAAATGTTTGATTTTATTCCTCGGTTACCATGATAAATTCAGTGATTCTTTCCTTGCCCGGATTGATTCGATTTGGTCTGATTTTCCCCATATTCAATCGATTCCTTCCCATATTTGCTTGGTTGAATTCGGTGATCTCCTTTCTTTTTTGTTCGATTCGGTGATTAATCCCTTTTTCTTTACTTGCATGTCACGACCGACCAAGGGAATGGGTGAGCACAGCGGCAGCTGCGGTGCAACGTGGTTGTTGGCATCGGGGAAGATGGAAAGTCGAGTAGAATCCCAAGAGTTGAGCACGTGAAGACCCCGCGCAAGTGTTGATCCGAGTAATGCTTTCCTAGATAGATCTGGGCTATTAGATCAAATTTAATCTAACGGCTCGAAGCCGACTACGCATGGAAGAGGGGAAAGATGACCAACTTTAGCCCTTAGGGTTTTGCAACTTGACCCAGGCTGAATTTGGGCCTTTGTAATCAGACTGCTTATAATAAATTGGATCCCTTTATATTTATGGTTTTTTATATGGGCTTTTATATTTACAATAACATATGTACATGAAACCGAATAAAAATAAAGGGCAGATAGAATTAGGTGACTATATCTGCCCTTCTTTGCTCATTCTGGTGAAATGAGAATAGGGAAAAGAATGAAATGCATTGATTTTATCCAGCCAAGCTGTGTATTGAACACCACTTCTTCTAACATGAGGTGATGCGCAAGTGTGACTCTAATCTTTCGAACCCGAGGACACCAAGTTAGAAAGATGATTTGCTCCTTCAAACTTGAGGAGAAAGAATTGAATTTCGCTTCTTCAAACCTGATGAAATGAAAAAATATGAATCTAATCCTTTGAATCTGAGGACACCAAGTTGAAAAGATAATCTAATCATTCGAACCCGAGGAGAACAAATCGAACAATGCTCATTCAAACCTGAGGTCGCGTGAAAAACTGAGTTGAAATCATTCTTTGTACCTTTTTGCTCCATAGAAAACATCTGATCTTTGCTTCATAGAAAACATTTGATCTTTGCAAATTTGCTCACTCAATCCGATAATCTTGTATTCCTAGTAGGTAGTGTGTCATTTCAGATTTTGGCATTCTGATTGGCGAGCCCACGGTTCAATACCGAGTAAAGAATCTCCTCCAGTGCCTTAAAATAATATCAAGCATCCTCAGAGCTTCTTGAGAACACTTTTGAATTGCCTGTATAGGAATCTTCACAGCAAAGTTTATTTCCACCTTAAATGTCTTTGAATGATATTAAGAAGTCTCACGTTCTTGATATTACGAATGACATGATCAGAGTTAAAATAATGAAATGCATCCTAGTCTCTGTACTTTTAAACCATGTTTAGAATAATGCTAAAAAATATTTTATGTTGTATTAATGTAAATCCATTAGTTCCCATTTCAATATGCAAATGTAGGTGAAAATGACGTGAAAAGAAACATCTAGGATGTAGGGTTTATTAATAGTGGCAAACACGATGGTGATTACAAAGAAAGGGAATCAAGTGTCTGGATATCAAGGGCCAAAATGTTTCGAGTCAATCCTTTGGAATTTCTTCCAAATGCATCATTTGTTGAGAATATTTCAAATACCGAGACGTGATAAAGATCTAGAGCAAACTGTCGGTCCTTCGAGAAGGTCATACACCTAAATTTCAAATATTCAAGCCGTCATTTACGGGCTTTCAACTTGAATCCACCTTTGGGTTCAATACGCCCTTTGCGGGTTTTCATCTTGAACCCTACTTTTCTTTTTATTTTTCTTTTTCTTAGGTTTAAAGTGCCCTTATGGGTTTTCACTTTTAGACCCTTTTCACATCTTTCTCGAAGCGTCCTTTTGGGTTTTCACTCTGGCTTTTTTATTTTTTTTATTTTTTCTTTAGGCGTAATATAGCTTGATTGGATCTAAATTGACTGGGTTCTGTAATTCATCCCCATCCATCTTGGCCAAGATCAAAGCTCCTCCAGAAAAGGCTTTTGTTACCAAATAGGGCCCTTCCCAATTGGGTGTCTACTTTCTACGGGAATCTTTTTAGACCAGCAGCATCTTTTTCAGCACCAGGTCTCCTTCTTGGAATTCTCCCAAGAAAAACTTCTTGTCGTGGGCTTGCATCATTCTTTTTTGGTACATTTGACCATGGTAGATTGCCTTCAATAGATTTTTTTCGATCAAATTCAGTTGGTCATATCATGTCTGAATCTACTCGGCTTCATCTAACTTTTCCTTGGCATGTTTTATTCCAATCTCTTCCCATGGTAGACTACACCTACACACTCGTTAAATATCCCCAAACTTGAACTGTTGCTTGTCTTTAAACGATGCAAAATAAAACTAAGAAAAATAAAATCAGTAAACAACCTATAGTTCCCAAGGTTCCACTAAGCTATGATTAAAAAGATTATAAGGCATGTTGCAACAGTAATTCATTCCTTAGCTATATTAATGAGATGCAATGCATTAGAGCTTACAATTTTGTTCCAAGGATTAATTCTGCTGTAGGTGCAGTATATACAGTTGTCACATGCATTCATCACTTAACGACCTTAGAAAAACTAAAGGATTGCTCTCTTTTATTGCCTTAACATGTTCTTCTTTTTCACCATAGTATTTTACTCTCTTTTTCTTTTAGATTCGAAAAATTGTATCCATGAGGATTTAGCTTATTACACTTACTATTCAGACCTGAAGATGGGGTGGAGCAAATAGCCCATCCCTGAGCTCTACGAACAATGTCACCCCATGAAGACTTTTATTCACTTTTTGCCAGTACTATTATTCCTACCAGGGAAAGTTAAATGGAGCAAACACAACTCACCTAGTGTACTAAGATAGCAAGATGCATATAAGAGTGTCCCTTAACAGTTTTGTTTATATTATCGAGTTTTAATTATTTCTATTATTTACTTGATTTTTCAGGGAGCTTTTAAGACTTTATTTTGCTACATTGAACATTTAGTTCACTCTTCATCATTCATGCTTTGGCATTAGAAAGTCTACCTAGAATTTTTCCAAGGTTTCTTAAGCTTTTAGAATGCATGCAACAAGTGTTTTAAGGGCTACAATAGATTCAACACTAAGTTCAAAACACGAAAGCTTTTAACACCTTGTAAAGAATTAACATAGATTAATCATAGGAAACAATGATCAACGCAACAATAATTTTCAGAATCAATAGAATCATAGCAAAGAGAACCTATCAGACATATTAGGCTATCTACATGCTTTTAAAAAAAATTAAATTTTTAAATTTTACCTAAATTTAACCTAATATATACATGGGATAGTACTCCCCTAAACTTGAGAAGAGCATTGTCCCCAATACAAAAGAAAACAAAATGAAAAAGAAAAAGAAATCAAGGAAAATCAAATATGCAGATGTAAAAATGATAACTAAAAATGAAAGAAAAGAAAAAAACTAACCTAGAGAGTCATTGGGAAGGTGGTTCCAGGATGGTTATGCCCTTGCCTTTGTCTCGAGTGGACGTTTGCTTCTTGGCAGGGCGAGAGGAGGTACCGGCTTCAGTATTTGGTGACCTTTTTCGGGTGGAGGGTGCGGGGGTAGGTGCTTGAAGAAGCTACTGAGGTAATGGGGGTAATTCCATCCACTCATCCAATAATAGTTTTCAAAATAGAGATTGAATCTTTGATTGCTATTTTTGAACGGACATAAAGTACGGTCAAAGAGCTGTGCAGAGGGTGTCTGTGACAACATCCTGGATAGAAAGAGATGGGGTAGAGGGAACATCTAAAGGTGCAATTTGGGCATAGCCTTTTAGTTCCTCCACTTGGGAAGGAAACAAGCTCAGGAAGGCTTCCATAATATTGCTCCCTTCCTGAGTTTGGACCCTTGCCTGGGCATAAAGTGCGGTGATCAAGTTGGGGAAGGTAGACCATTAGATTTGCTTAGAGTGGCAGCCCCCTCCATGGTGGCCGAACAAATCAACTACGTCGGGAATAAGTCACGTCCCTTGATAAGGGAATCCAAAAGTAGTATCCTATGGAGAGAAAAAGGTTTTCCAATTACATGTGGGCATGAGGCTATTGTTGATTATATGGGCCCAAAATCTTTAACCAGGCTTGAGTTTTTGCCATTGCACCATTCTGTCATAGCATTCACCAGCCCATATTGTTCAGAGGACATAGAGATCCCGTAGAATCGTGACATAAGTAGGGTCAGTGGCCAAGTCTGTGGTGTGGACTTCCTGGTGTTTAGAGAATTGATAATGGCGTTCGATCATAGTAATTGAGAAATCCACAAATTTACCCCTAACTTTGCACCTAATGTTCTCTGTTGTGACTGACGTGGGCATAAAATTCTTCTACCCAAGAGACATTGATGTAACCTGGCTGTTGAATAAACGTGTCCCACGTCTGCTTTTAAATCACATACAGTACGCCGATGCCAAACTGTAACATGTACTTGGGGTGAACTCCAACCATTCTTCTTCAAGGATCCCTTGTTGGCAGATCAATTTATACATTTGCTATAGTGATCTAGAGAGAAGATGATTCACATCTATTGATGGTAGAGATAGGTTTTTTGGAAAAATGACCCTGCATGTTGGAATGTAATTTATCTGAGACATAGTTAAAGGCCGATGAGCTGTTTGTCATGATGAGTGACAGAGGATGTCAAGTTCTGTAAAAACTGATCAGTCAGAAAAGTGTTTATTCTAGCTTTGTGGTGATAAGGGATATAGTAAGGATATTGAATTCTGAAGAGCCGATATATTGGTGGGAGACTAATGAGTCATTAATGCTTGTAATGTAGCGAATAACGACATGATTGGGAGACAACGTGTGGAACACGTTAAGGTTGTGATTGGCTTGGGGAAGCAGAACTAACAGAAGTGAGGGAGAGATTGAGGCAGAAGTTTTTTCGTGCACTAGTACTAGTCGTATACATGTTCTGGTCATAGTAGACTTCTTGCTCAATCAAAGATTAATGTCTTATCCAAAAGATTAAGAGGCTTTTCTCAAGTAATGCCTTGATAACTGCCAAAATAAACTTATTAAAGAAACCTAATCCTAATAGAAAATAAAAACAAAAAGACGTAAAATTGAAATGCATAGATTAAAATTCAAAAAAGATTAAAGTTCAAGAAAATTTAAAAAAATATAAGATTAAGATGTAGTAAACATCCAATAACGAGATCTAAAATTTTTCACGGTGGATCGACGCTCCCTTGTAAATATTTAACCATTGCAAAGCTTTGGCAAGCTTGCCTAAGCATTGATCCAAGAATGTAAATGGGTAATGATCCCTTAAACCATCTGAGATTGGTTGAATAAGTCCATCGTCCAGCCATTTGATAATCTTCGTTACATCCACAACCTTCACAATTGGATTAAATCTCCGTTGTGGTTTTATCGAGCTGCTCTAATCATCTCCAAGCAAAATCTTATGCATACACAAGGTAGAGCTTATACCCTTCAAGTCAACAATAGCCCAACCAATAGCTTTCTTATGTTGTGATAAGACATTCAGCAGTTTAGCTTCTTGGTCAGGTTTTAAGGAAGATGTTAAGATGATCAATCAATAGTGGAAGACCAAGAGGGGGTGAATTGGCAAATTAAAATATTGGTGGAAATAAATAGGAAATTAAAAAAGAATTGGGACACACAATTTTTAGTGGTTCAACCTTCTAACAAGGTTTACATCCACTACCTTAGCTATCCACACTAAGGATTTTCTGAAATCCACTAGATTTGCTTTCCTTTTGAGGCTAAAGGAGATAACCTTACACTCCCTTAAGACTTATACCCCAAAGTCTTAAGAAATCTTCACAAAGTGAATACAAATAAAGAAAACTGAAAATCCTCTCAAAGGTAGAATGTTTGCTCAATATAAAGTTCACTCAAACCCCAAACTTGAATAAAAAGGATTACAATTTTGCTCTAACAAGTGGGTTACAAGATATGACTCTAATAGGCTCAAAGATTGTTGGATGTGTGCTTGAATGCTTTAGACTTGATCAATTGTTGTTGTTGAAGCTTTAGAGACTTGTTTTTATACCCTCTCATTGATTTCCAGCCGTTTGGGTAGCTGAGAACATTATTATAGCTGTTGGGCTTTATTTTTCCCGCAATAAATATAGTTTTCCAACACTGGGTATCGGTACTCGAGGATGGGTATCGATACCTTCTATAAAAAAAGAGCCATTGTAAAAGGTGTATCGATATGCATGAAGCCGTATAGATACGGAGTATGCATTTTACAAAGGCGTACCGGTACGGGACATACCATATCAGTACCAATTTTGCTCACTGGAATCCTGCTAACTTGTGCAATAAAAATCGTATCAATACGCCTATAGGGGTATCGATACGCTATAACCGCTTTTCAAAGTTATGGTTCCAATAAACTGATAAGGCAACGTCGAATATTTATTACAAAAGATTTACAAAATCTTAACATTTCGTACCGGTACGTACAAGGCCGTACCGATACTTAAAGCTTAAATTTACACGCGTATCGGTATCCTATAACCATTAAGTATAAAAATTAAATCTAGTAGCTAAAATTCGTATCGATACGGTCAAGGGCGTATCGATACTCCTGGGCCAATTTGGCTATTTTGAGTACCAAAACACTTAGAAAATATTTGAGGTTTAATGTTTTGACTTAGAAATTATTTTTAAGTTCAAATCCTTGTCAATTTTGTGAGTCTTTTGAATACTTAAAAATTTATCTCTTTTTACTAAATAGTCATTGAAATTCCTTGTTATATCAAAATCAAAATATAGGTTTTACAATCTCCCATTTTTGATATAACAAAACCAAAATAAATTTTTAAGGCTAAAAGATGGTTTATTTTTGAAAACCTTTTTTAAAAAAATTTAATTAATCTCATTCTTCTCCCATTTTTGTTAGATCAAAATCAATAGGGCAAATAAAGGCAAGATATAAAGCAATAAAGAACTCCAAACATAATTAAACAACATAGATATTATTAAATTCAAAGCATAATTCAAAGCAACAAAGATAATCCAACTTAAACCTAAAAACATAATCCAAAAACATAAAACTCAAAGCATAATGTCATAGGGAATCAAACTAAGAACAAAGATGCATAAAACTCAAATCCTAATATGATAATATGATATGAATGAGATGCAAAAGCCTAAGGAGCATCTTCATCTTCATCCTCATTTTCCTCGTCTTCTTCCTCCATGTCATTATCACCAAGAGAGTGACCACGTCATTTACCATGAAACACGGTGATAGTCATATCCATAGAAGCTTGGCGAGACTCCATGGAAGTCACTCAAGCATCTAAAGAATTGAAACGAGTATCAAGAGAATAAAACCTTGCGTTCATCTTGGCAAAACGGATTTCCATGTGAGCAGACTTCCCATCAAGATAGGCTATGAGAGCATCAAGGGAAGGTTGAGCAACCAGAACATCCATAACAACCGGAGGACTTTTATATTTACAATAACATATGTATATGAAACCGAATAAAAATAAAAATAAAGGACGAATAAAATTAGGTGACTACACTAGGCACAATATTTTTTACCTGAATTAACTATAAATTTGCACCTCACTTCTTTCAGACATTTGGGTTTTGTCCTACAACCTTAAATTTTGGGCGAGTCTAACGTACGGCTAAAAGACGACAAATTTTGAAACTTGTCATAGAACTGAAAATATGACTTTTTGATAACATTTTTGGTTGATTTTTTGAGTTTTTTTTGCAAGTATCGATACTTTTCTTGTAAGTTTCGATACTTTGTCCCAAACTGAAAGTTTATCAAAAAACTAAGTATCTATACTTACAAAATAAGTATTGATACTTGCAAAAAACTCTAAAAAACCAACCGAAAATGTTATCAAGAAGTCTAACATTTTTAGTTTGAAACAAGTTTCAAACCTTGTCGTCTTTTAGCCGCACCTAGACATACCGCACCATAGACCTACCCCTAAATCTGATCTCAATCGTTGGGCAGTATTATCCATGCCATGAAACTTTGAATGCAATAAAAAGGAGAATTATTATGAGATATTTGTGTATTGAACAAGTGGATAGTGAGATGGAGATGTTAATCATTTAGAAACAAGTAGTACGACATGTTGGATAGTATTTTTGGGTTATATCTATCTCAATTGAAACTAGATAATTTATTAAATCTATCTTCTTAATTTATATAATTAAGTTGCTGTTTGTGTTTTGTTGTACATGAAGGATCCCTGTCACGTTGAAGGTATCATACAAAATGAAAGCAAAGCAGAGACGTTGATTTGGATATGGACGGCAAGGATTAAGAAAAATGTCACTCTCATTTTATGTCAATTAGGTTTGAGTTTTGTAATCTAAAGTCCATCTCTTTCTTTTTGTCAAGTTGATCTCAATGCTAACGTCGACACATTTAAAAATAGCATTGCTTTTATCATGGAAAACACAAAGATTGATGTTTCGGTAAATTACGTAAATCATCATTGGATATTACTCTCAAACTTTTTTCGGTCACTGAAGTTTTAAAATATTTAATTTACTCAATGAAGTTTAGATATTGAACGTTTTTGGTCATTTTCTGTTAATTTTTTGACGACGTCTTTTTATCGACAAACGAAAAAACTTCTCCAGGATCCAAACGGCGAAAAACTTCATTGGAACGAGAGAAGGAATATCTTAAGAAACGAGCTCTATCCGGCGACGAAGGAGGGGGATTGACGAAATAGAAACCAGAAGATTTTTGGCTGATTCGTGAACTTCGGAGCACTTTCTGGTAAAATAGAAGTCGAATTTAGACTTAGGGGTCGAGACAAAGTGACTGGTGAAATTTGAGACCGAACAACCATCATCTACTACTGTTTGGGATTTAAGAGCGACAAAAAACGTTTAATTTCTAAAATTTAGTGACAAAATGTTCAATGTCTAAATTCAGTGAGTAAATTAAAAGTTTTGAAACTTTAATAACCAAAGTTTAAGAGTAAAGTTGATGATTTACATAATTTACCCTTGATGTTAAATGGAGGTCTCTAAGTACACTAGCTGTCTATTATAAAATATGTTCCTGAGTTGTGGATTGATTATTGGTTTACATTTCCACACTAGATTAATTTTATCCATGAATTCTTTAACTTGTAAAGCAGAACAGATTCTGAAAAAAAAACAATTATAAACAACAACCTGTAGTGAAGTCTATCTCTGTAAATTCTATAATCTGAGCTAGGAAGATCCAGTGGTTGAAGATTGATCATATGGAAAAGTGTTGCTGGAGAATGAGCTAGGAAGTTCCAGTGGTTGAAGATTGATCATATGTAGAAATCTTGCTGCAGAATATGGAGAGGTTGAAGGCTGGGGGAGATCAACTGATTTGCTCCCAAGCATGAGAATAACTGATGACATTGCTGGCCTAATTGCAGGGTCATCCTGAACACACAACAATGCAACGTGTATCCATCTTAGAACCTCGTCGATCGGACAATTGCCGGCGATGTTTGGATCTATCAACTCCACTCTTTTGCCTTCGTTCCATAGTAGCCATGCCTGCTCAGGGACATATGTTTAGGTAGAAGAAGACTTAAGGTTAGGTAGGAGAAAGAGATAACAAAGAGAGGATGCCTACATATGTTAGAAGGCTTTGGCCGCACTCCGGATGGTAGAAACCCCTGTTCTTTTTACCACTTAATAATTCTAGCATCAGGACTCCGAAACTGTAAACATCGGACTTGTTTGAAAACAACCCTTCTAGTGCGTATTCCGGTGCCATGTAGCCACTGCACATTAAAGTAAAACACCAAGTATAAAGTAGAGTCACATGCAATATCGACATCATACATTCTCGCGATTGTTTATCGTATGAATTTCGAATCTATCTGCCCTTGTTTTACCATCTCATATTTCACATTTGATGAAATACAGTTAGAGAATGCTTAGCAACAATGACCGTGTGAAGGAATAAAATGTACTACTTACTATGTGCCAACAACTCTCACAGTGTTGGCTTCGACTTGGTTGCCTCCGAATATTCTTGCTGTGCCAAAGTCCGATATCTTAGGGTTCATATCATCATCTAATAACACATTGCTTGCCTTCAAATCTCTATGAATTATTTTAAGCCGGGAATCCTCATGTAGATATTGAAGGCCTCTTGCTGTTCCAGTAATGATGTTTGAACGTTTTTCCCAGTCCAGTAGTTTGCATTTTTCAAGATCTGCCTTCAGAAAAGCATAATAAGAGTAAAATGATGTTCTTAGCTATTAACATGACATACACACCGGCAAGCACCAAACTCGAGCATAGATAACCAACATGAAACAAGCAAGAAGAATCAACATTGAAATGAGATGTGAAAGAATGAGAGGGCAAACCAAACAGAAAAGCATCCAAGCTGGTGTTAGCCATGTACTCATAGACTAGAAGCTTTTCATCTTCCTCCAAGCAATATCCCAATAGCCTCACAAGATTTTTGTGTTGAAGCTTGAAAATTATCTTCACTTCATTCTCGAATTCTTCCAGACCCTGCGTGGAATTCATCGAAAGCCTTTTGACAGCTATTTCCTTCCCATTGAACATTTTCCCCTGAAATCATTTTTAAAGTTAGTCCTCCAACACAAGATGTTCTTAACAACTTTCAAAAGAGCACTTGTATCATTGAGTGAAAATTTCACAGCATGTTAACATACATATGATCCCATATTTTGTTGCAATATGTGCATTCTCATAGATGAAAGGACTAGTTTCAACCTTGTAAACGGGGCCATAACCACCTTCTCCAAGCTTATTTTCTCTGCAGAAGTTGTTTGTTGCAGCCTGTATGGTGGCTAAATTGAAGTGATACATCTCCCCTGTGTGATCCTCGTCCGATAGATATAGATGAGTATCTTCCTCCACCAACTGATCAGACTTTGAGCTTTGAGAACCACTTAATAAATTTCGTCCACTTGTTCCTTCATCCCAGCATTGAGTAATAATGTCAGACTTTGCGCCGAAAAAAATGATAAGATCTGTCATATGGCCTTAAAAAAATAAATTTCAAAAACCTGTTTGTTTTCTCTTCTTGACTGAGGATGAATAATACCAGAAACCTGCCACCAGAACCGATGCGAAAACGCCTGCTATTGATGATACAACGATAACTATGATTTTCCTTGTGCTTTTCCCTCCCTTGCCTGCTGCTGTTACATTGCACAAAATAGTCATGTTATTTTCACAAGTCACAATTTCATCATCAAAGTCTGTAACCTTTAAGATCATTCTTCATTGCTAGTAACACTAAATAATGAGATCAATTTATCATAGGAATCAATAAAGATTTCAAAGACAAATGGTGGTAAAATAATTAAACAAGCCTGCTTTGCTTTGCTTACCTTCATCCAACGGTGGTGATCCTGGTGGGTCTGATGATGTTTGCTGGTAGAAAGAGTACATTTCATACCTTATAAAGCAACTTGGAGATAAAATTCGCCACCCTCTTCTCCCTATGCAGCATTCCTCTGTCTGGTTCAACAATTCCCCCAAACAAGAAGAACAGCTGCTAACATCAAGATCTCTGCTGCACTGAACCAGACCATACCTACGCCCCGGTCCGTTCCCGGCCACCATTTCATTTGTTCCGAACATGTTCTCCTCATACGGTGCCTGAGCAACTAGGGAATAAAACAAACCCAGGGTACCGATAATTCCCTCTTCAGGTGAAGTACTGTTCTGAGTATTCCACATTAACAGCCTTGGAAAAAACTGGGGCTGGCCAAAGAAGTTGATGTCTGAATATTGTAACAAGCACTGATCGTACCAGATGACTGCTCTTTTATCAGAAGGGCACTCTTGTGTAAGTGTTTGAGTAGCATTGTTGACACAAACCCGACAAACATCGACAGTAACATCACCTCGGCAAAGGAAGAGACTGTAAATTCCGTTAAAGCTGTCCTTGTAGAAGCTCTTGTCAGAAGCTTTAGAGGACATAGAATCCAGGAGA
This sequence comes from Hibiscus mutabilis, assembly GCA_019671005.1. NCBI lineage: Eukaryota > Viridiplantae > Streptophyta > Magnoliopsida > Malvales > Malvaceae > Hibiscus > Hibiscus mutabilis. The sequence continues at coordinate 35,456,658 of CM033733.1, read as the reverse complement.
AGCGTAAGGTTAGACTTATAATCGGCGGTGGCCGTTTCATTACCTGGACCTAAACATGCGTGGTTATTATACGTTGCTGACTGGCAAGCGATGAAGCTAATAAGGTTGAAGATTGTGATGAAGCATAAAAGCAGGGCTCTGGTTTTGTGAAGGAAAATCATCTTCTTGTCACGCTTGTAGACTGTAGTTGTAATGGGAAAATGGGTTGAGAGAAGAAGTGGTATGATTCTAGGCTCTGGGGGTAGCCATTTGTTGTTCTTTTCTTGACACTTGATGTTTCAAAAAAAGAATTAGCTTGGATTAGGTAAACGCATGTCTCTGTTTGTTCAGCTTCCACGGCACCCTGTTGATTTTGTGGTAAGTAATGGTTTAAAATTGTATAATAAAATGAATAATTTTCGCTGTTGATAACAATGACCGGTGGTTCATTTCAGTAGGAGAGTTTTTAATTGATTTCTTGAAGCCTGGCCTGCAATGGTTTAATCCCGACATTTGGAAAGCTGTGAGAGAAAGAACGAGTCCAATAGATTCTAGATATAAAGAGCCTTGAATTAATACAGTTTATGATAGGCTAGCATGCATCATAATTCGTAAACAAAGTCCAAAGGTAGCCTACAAATTGACCCTTTTTCATTTTTTTTTTTTTTAAGACAGATTCAAATTCAAAAAAAAAATAAGATTCAGCAGCCGGCTATATCATCCTCTTCTGAATGACATTAAGATTTTAGCATCTGATTATTCAAATAACCGGTGGTTTGTTTTACCGAAGAGATTTCTTCATCCAGCTTCAAATGTATACTCGTTTTGCCTTTTGTTGAAAGTTTTGCATTAATGTCCAGCTGGACCTTTGGGCGCATGTATATTCTATGCAAGAAAGAAAACCATGTTAATGCCCAGGATTGGATATTTAAATATGACGCTCCACTGCACCTTAGCGAGGAAAATTTTTTTTGGTACTTTTTTCATGCTCCAACACTAAAAATTAAATTCTAAACTTTAACTTTAAATTCTAAACTCTACACCTTAAAAAAAACATCATACCACTAATTTTTTAAACTCTAATCTTAAATCGTAACCCTAAATAGTAATCATAAACCCTAAATTTAATATTTTAGAGTGATGGCATAAATAGGGCCAACAAAAAGTAAAGAGAATTTCTATTCCACTTTAGCTTCTTAAAAAATAAATAAATGATTAATGTATCTTCGTTTTTCACGTATACTACAATGACTATGACATTTCAGCTCAAATAAATGGTCATAATATCCATTCAACCTTTTAATTACATTTATTTTTTTAGGGAAAACTACATATTTAGTATCTTAACTCTGCATGTGTTATTGTTTTGGTACCCAACAGTTATTTTTGGCAAAATGGTAACTGGCGTTACTTTTTTGTTTTATTTTGGTACCTCTACCGTTCAAAATTAACGAAAATGGTGACATGACTTGGGTTAATAACAATTTTAGTCTAAAAACTTGTACAACCTATCAATTTAGTCTAAAATTCTATCAATTTAAACATTATTTTAATTTTTGGATTAAAATTGTAAATTTCTCATTTTCTACTTCTTCCAATCGAACACTTTTTTGGGTTTTAGAGTTTAAAAAGCACGCTAGGGACAATCAAAACTTTAGAATTTGTGGTTCAATGGGAGGCTAATGCGGGGTCCTTTGGAGGACCCAAACCTCACGATCGGGATGCCGGCGAGAATACGAGGGGTGAGAAATGGATGAGACAAAATTCTATTGAAATTAAGATGATGTTTTCCCACAAAATTAAGATGATGTTTTAAATTGATGGATTTTGGACTAAATTGATAATATATATAAGTGTTTTGGACTAAAATTGTGATTATACCAAGCCACGTCATCATCTACGTTAGTTTTTAACATCCAGGGTACCAAAACAAAACAAAAAATAACGTTAGGCACCCTTTTGTCAAAAATAATAGTTGAAGTACCAAAACAGTAATACGAGTATAGTTGAGGTACTAAATATGTAGTTTTCCCTATCTTTTATATGCACTTTGAAGATAGGAAAGAGCAGGAAGAGTAATACCATATTATATTAGAAAGCAGTTTTACCAGCTTTTACCTCAACAAACTTTCAACCACACCACTGTTGATTACTGTTATCTATTTCTTCTAGCATTCATTTTTTTTAACCCTTGCTTGCATTCAACTATATATAAATAAAGAGAGAGATTAGAGAAGAAAAGGGGAAGACTAACAAAAAAATTTAGGGTTAGAGTTTTGAAGTGTTTATATATTTTAAGGTAAGGTAGTAACTTAACATGAAAAGTAAAAAAAAAAAAAATGTATTAATAAAAAAGATTTCTTAGATTCACCAACTGGTTCAACCAAGTATTAAGATGTTTGAATTTAACTCGCTTGATGGCTCGAGTTCAGCTTGACAATAACCAAATTAAATTGAATAATTTTTTAAATAGAACACAAATAACATACAAATACAACCGTTTGATTTACACCCCAATAATTCAACCCTCCTCTTGCATGTAAGAGGCATGATTATTGCACAAATTAATTAAACAAAATCCTTTTTTAATTATGCCAGACTTATAATGCTTCTTAAACTGGGGAGAGCGTTGTATATACTACTACTAGAAGATGCAAATTGCAATGGATAGTGCAAATCTTTATACAAGAAACCTGGGGAACCCTACTTTGTAACCAAATCGTTGAACATCCTCCTGGACTTTCTGCCTACATTCCCTAAAGCTAAACTTGGTGTAAACGGAGGGTTGGTTTTGTTGCAACTCTCTATCACCGTCTCATACGACGGGCAAAGGAAATATGCAGCCGAAAACCTTTCTTTACTTGGATGCGTCACCGCACAATGTTCAACACTTGTATAAAAATCATTGCTCCAAGCCTGCGTGCGTGCACAAATAAGTTAACATGAGCCTTGCCTTGCTAGTATAGGCCTATAGGGTCAAACAAGTTTGATATGAATGATATTGATCACCTGAAACAAATCTCCAATGTTGATGATTAAAGCTTGGGGATTGGGTTTAACAGAAATCCATTCCTCATCTTTCACTAATTGCAATCCTCCAACTTCATCTTGGTGCAATATGGTGAGGAAGTCGCTGTCGGTGTGTGACATTAGACCGTAAATGTCGTGAGGAAAGGAGCAGAGTGGGTATCTGTTCAGTCGGAGGTAGCAAGTGCTTGCCAAACAACTTTCCTGGAAAAAACTCCAATTCTGACCTAACTTCTCTGCCAAGATTTCAGCTAGTTTTTTAGCAAGACTGCCAACTTTTGTTGCAAACGCTTCCATTGATGAGCTGCTTAACACATAAATAGTACATGGTATAAGTATGTAGGTATATGGTTTGAAGAAATGAAAATAGAAAAAAGGATTTCCCAAGTCCCAACCATGAGGTGGGTCCAATGACACTGTAGGGAGTATAACACATTGAAAATTTTAAACTTCACTGTGTTTGGGAGGATAACACTGATAAATTTTAGGTATATGTATCTCCATTTCTTTCAAAACTTTGCTAAAATAGAAAACCATATGGATGATATTGAGGAAAATTATATTGTTGTACTAACATTGAAATTTTTAAACTTCACTGTGTTTGGGAGGATAACACATGTTCGTATAAGATATATATATTTTTAAAAAATAATTCAATCAAAATTTATCTCCATGAAAATTGTTCCCTAACTATTATATTATTAATTTATCACTAATATGGCATTTGTAAACCATATGTTCTACGACTGTTCAGAAAAAAAGAGAAAATTTTGTCATTATAATTTTAAAAATTAAGCTTTATATCTCTATTCATATTAAAACTTGTTAAAAACTACTTCAACTCTGTCCAAATGATTGATTTAACACTCTTTTAGTTTCGATAATACTCCTTTGATTCTCTTTTATTTAAAATTGTTTTATCATATATTGTATCTCTTTTTTAAAACGAAAATATTTTATACCTTCACTGAAATATTTATTCTAGCCAACCTTGTAATTTTTTAATAATTTTTCCACTCAAATAATATTAAAGTATTGATATATTCACATTTTAAGTTTTATTTAATCCATTTTGTTAGTGAAAATGTAAAATAATAAAACCTTATCACCTCTGATCACACAGTAATCTTACACAAACATCAAAGATTAAACTTATCACGTCTGCTCCCATGCCATAATTAACAGCTCTGCTAATCAAGCTTTAAGCTTGAGTTCTATTAAGATTATCATTTTATCTATATTAACTAGTGATTCTCATAAGTATATATAGATTCTCGTTTGTATACTCCTTATTTGTTCAAAAAATGCTATACCCGAAAATTTTGAAAAAATAAAAAAAAAAACATTTCTTAGGTTTAATCATATCTGCCTACTTAATTACTAAAAAAATTAGACAATCTTAAGCTTAGATACAATTAAGTTTAGAAAGAATTTATAAATATTAAAGGAATTGGAAGCAGAAAAAGAGCATGGATTTGAGCCTTGTTGTCTTGTCTCGTCGTTATAATAGTTGGGTTTTTCCAACAAGAAAAACTAGTAAAGTATATATGTGTGTGGCTAAGCTCAAATTACATGCCGACATGAAATATCAGCAGTTATATACACTATACAAATTATACTAACAGAAAAAACAAAAGGCATAATACGAACTCATTAGTTGTTTGGTTAGTAGTATTGGTTATAATACCGAATTTGCTGATAAGAAACGAGGTAAGGAAATGGAGAGAAAGAGATATATATATGGTTTAAAGAAAGGAAGAATAAAAGATTTAAAAACCTACCTTGAGATATCGGTGATGGGGATGTGAAAAGCTTCAGAACATGATAATTGCCCTAGCGAAGTGGCAGTGGGAGTGCCCCAACGGTAACTACCATCGGAGAAATTCAGGAACTTGTCTTGGAAAGGTTGTTTGAACATGTTCACTTGCTCCTCTCTCAACTTTTCCAATAACTCCGTCGATATCCCATGGTTTATGACTTGAAAAAACCCCCATTCATGTGCTGCCCTAGTTATCTCTTCCTTGCACTTTTCTTTCTCCGCCTCCTTCTGGCTTAAACGGCTGAGATCAATCAGTGGAAGCTCGCGTTCCTCCACCATGACAAGGCGGCAGCGGTTTTCGTCGGAAGTGTTGGCGAAGAGGGGCTTGTAGGTCTCGTGAAGTGGGGGCTCTGGATCCATGGCTGATCCAAGAGAGGAGGAGGTTAGAAATGGGTAATAATAAGCGGCTTGTAGCCTGTAGGGTAGTGAAAGGGAATGGAGACAAAGAAGATTTTGGTTGTTTGGGTTGGATGGAAACGTTAATATCGGGTTTTCCTTTTTTTCTCTCTCTCATTTTGGACTTTGGAGACAATGTTGGATTGCATGTCTTTCTTGACAAAAATACTCATCCGGTCTCTATGCCTCAATACTAAAAAATTAAATTCTAAACTCTCACTTTAAATTTTAAATCAACTCTACACCTTAAAAAATATACTCTATCATAAATTCCTTAAACACTAACTTTAAATCATACACCCTAAAAATACACCTACCCTAAATTTCCTAAACCCTAATCTTAAACCCTAAACCCAGTTTTTAGTGTGGAGGCATAAATAGAGGCACCAAAAAGGTAGAGGATTTTTATTATGTCTTTTTGTGTACGAGTAGAAACCGTTTGCCCCTTTCGGTGCTGCTACTTATTATTAAAAAATCAGGTTTAAGGTTAGGACTTAGGATTTAAAGTATTAGGTGTAGAGTGTATTTTTAGGATATAGAATTTAAAGTTTATAATTTAAAAATTGAGATTAAAGTTTAGGATTTGATTTTTTAGTGCTGGGATATAAAAACAACACAAAAAAGCAAAGAATTTTTATCCTTTATGTACGCTCTATCTCTAACACTCTGAACTCATCTATCCCCATTTATTCTCTAACCCTCCAATTTGTTTATCGCAGTTCAATATTACATTGAAATCATAGGCTTTTAAAATGTAGGTCGCACCTTTTTCTATTAAAAAAATCATTTATGATCAATAAGATTTTAAAGCTTTAGAAACGAAATTAACAATTGGCATCTTCTTAGAGAATATGTTGAAAATATTAATAAAACTATAGTTTGATTTTTGACAAATGGTATATTGAAAAGGTTGATATATTTAAAATAAAAGTGAAAAATTACCTTTTACATGGTAGCTTTTTCAAATAAAAATTTAGTTATTATTTTAAGGTTAAATTTTAATATTACAATTTTGAAAAATGCAAAATCTTATTTAAAATCTAAAATCTATTATGTATAACGTCACATAACTTAAAAGGAACACATTATCCTTTACTACTAGACCACTCAATTTGGGCTCAAAATTTCCCTTATTTTAAATAGAAAAACACAAACAACCTTAATTATATATAACGTCATATAACTTATAATATTAAATAACAATGAATATTGTTATTAAATATATACTTTATGTAAGAAAAATATATGTGAAAAATGTAACGGCCTAAGAGTTGGGCTCTTGGTGGAGGCTCATGGATGCCTTAGTGGGTCTTCCTTATGTTGTGAGGCTTGTGTGTTGGGGCTAGGAGGTTGATGGAAGGGTAAATGTGTAATTCTCATAATTTTGAAGAATGAGAGGAGTTGGTTCTTTTAATTTATGCAGAAAGTTGGAAGAGGTGAGCTCACCTTGTCTCCCCTTACCTTCTTCGTCTCTCTTCTCCATCTCAGAGATGGAAGGTAAAGGTCCAATCTTGTCAATTAAGTTAAAATTTCAGAGTACAAGTAAAGGGTAATGTTATCAGCATCAAGTGATCTATCTAGCAAGATAAGAATTGAGGATTTTGGTGAAGTTTGAAAAAAATGAGAGTTTAGTGGGGGTTGAAGAGGAAGAACGAGAATAGATAATTTAACTTCATTTTCTGTTGTAAAATTCCTTCTTTTATGTCTCTTAACCTTCTAACAATGTTGTAACTCATTTTACAACATTTTCTTGTAGTGAAAGAGGTGTATCCACTGAGTTTTATGAGCGTTACATTGAAGGAGCTCATCGGAGTAGGACTCAAACTCATTGATGTGATCAAGAGTACAATACTTAGACTTGTCAGGCAATATATATATAGGACCCTTGATTTATGTATGTAATTCTATTTTGGATTTATTTGATCATGTCGAATGATTTATTACTTGTTTTAAAATTGATTTAACTATGTTGTATCGTCCCTTTTCCAAAACGTTTTATGGATTTATGGAAATGAATATAGATTGGGCTAAATCTACTTACAAAAATTTTATTTATGGGTTGGACTTGAGTTCCAAATGTGAAGTCGAGTTTTAGACATTACAAAAAAATTCTTAAAAGAATGATAATAGGTTGAATAGTAAATTATCTGTACACAAATCAATTAATATTGTGTTTAATACTTAAATAGTGTTTTATAAAACACCAATTTTATTAAAAAAATACATACCTCACAATTAAAAAACGACAAATTTGAATATTAAACTATTAAAAACCAACTATTACATTTATAAAAAAGGGTGATGTTGTCCGCATCGAGGGAAGAACGATGCCATATATAGTGTGAGAAAGATTGTCCTTCCCAAAACTTTTGGCATAATAGTATTTTAATTTTTTTTAATTTATTAGTTAAATAAAGTTTATGTCCTTCCAAATTTTTAGATTTAACAGTTTAATAGACTTTTGACCCTCTTAATATTTGATCTTAGTTTCATTCCTGGTTTAATATTAGCCGATGATTTGCATCTCAAAATACACAAAAATACATAGTGCCAATTAAAATTGATTCTTTCTCGAGAAAAATATTGGATTAGATGATATATAGGTATAATCTTTGTATGTGTACGTAGGGTGTGCATTTCCGAATATTTGATTTAATCCGATCCGTAAAAAAAGATATATGATTATTCAAATATAAGATATTTGAATGTCGAAATATCTGAATATATGTTTTGGTTTAAGTATTTTTTTTGGATTTGACGGTCGTATGTATAGAAATTTCAGAATTTTTAAAATAACAAGCAACAAATTGTCAAATATAACACGAATCGCATATACGAAATTTCAAAATTTTAGAGATAACAAGCATCAAATTACTAAATACAACAAAATTAATATCCATGAAAATTTGGATTTCTAGATAATCCGAAACTTAAAATAATATGATCCGTATCTGGTCTGAAAATAAAAATAGATATTTGATCCAAAAATAAAAAAAATAGACCAGATATCTGAATTTTTAAATTGGACCAACGAATAAATATATCGAATTAGTCAGATTGGATATTTTTGTACCCCACCATGTGTATGTAATGTTTAGCTTCTCAACTCGACCCCATGCATTGTTTATTTTTCATATGGGATTTTAACTAAAAATAAATTGCAAAATCCCACAGCTGCATGGTAATTAAGTGCATAAAAAAGTAGGGATGTTTTGAACACCATTTGTCTTGTTTTTGGTGGCACGTAGAGGGTAGACGGTAGATGTCTACGTCCACCATTCCGTCAGCTTACAACGTGGCACCTTTTCATCTGTAACTGCAAGTATCACATTGAAAGGGGGTGATGAAGATTTCCAAGTGATAACTACTTGCGCATCACTGCACGTAGACGGTAGATGTCGACGTCCACCACTTGGTTTTTGTTTCTAATTATCTGGAAAAAGAAAGAAAGAAGGCAAGATAACGAAAGGAGGTTTGGGAGAAACGAAAAAAATCATATAAGTAATCAATGCAGACCGGAGTTTTTTTTTATCAATGATATGATTTTTCATTGCCTGTAAAATCATATAACTCGATTATCGAAGGCCTCATTAAAAACCTCCTTAAACCTAAATGGAGGAAAAGAGTACCAACAATAATACGAAATACAACGAGATATAGCCCTCAACAAACGAAACCTAGGAGCACCCAAGATCCCACTCACAATCGAAGCTTATAAACAAGCAGCTCACATCCCACCCAAAACAAGAACACAATCCCACCCTGATTGGACCCAACAAACGTTCCACACGCCACACAACACACCCTTAATCACAAAAGACCATTATAAAAGATAAATTACAACATGGGTAGGGGAAAACAGTCTCAATCATTCAGGCATTTGAAACCAAGCTATATGAGTCACACACCAATTCGTCAATGCATCCGCAAACGTATTAGGCTCTCGAAAGATTGAATGAAAGCATACACAAGGTAAAATCCGACATGCCTTGTCCATATGGTTAAACCACTGCCATAAGTGCCAAGGTCTCTTCGAAGCATGCATCACCCATGTCACAGCCACCCGAAATCATTATGCAAACATTTCAAAACATCTCCTCTAACGACCTTGGGCGAACAAATGCGTGGCGCCACCATGAAAAAAATAAGGAACACACCCCACAGATAAAATCAAAAGAATATAGAATGTGATCAATCTCGTCACTCCCTTATTCACACCACACACAACGTAATGACACATCGTTCAATAGAATCCCATGATCACGTAGCATGCACAATGTTGAAAGGCGTTGTTGCCGCACAAACCATAAAACGTAATGAAGTCTCATGCAATGCACCATGGCCCATCTTGCACAACAATAGACCCCTGAATTGTCTCTCATAAATTCATTTGTTCTTCAAGACCACATGGAGCATATACGTGAACCACTTGGCAAAACCATTCCACATCAATCCACACACCCCTCACCAGCAAAAAATTTCATGCAACAACTCTAGATCTAAGAAGGAACCTCAAGACTTCCCAAATAACTATCAATCCCCCGACCAACTATCTCTTTAATTTTGGAGTTGTAACTCCCCAAAAATATTTGTAAAACCTATATTCGATTTTGATATAACAAATTTTTTAAGGACCAAATTGTAAAAGAAAATAAATTTTTAAGTATTCAAAAGTCTAACAAAATGACAAGGAATTTTTTTTCTAAGTCCAAGACTTAAACCGAAAAGATTTCTAAGTATTTCAAAGCCAAATTTAACAAATATGCCAAGTCGTATAGATACGGCTATGCCCTTTTCGATACAGATTTTCACTACTGGAATTTTAATTTACAAACCATTTCGATACGGCCTTCATATGGGCTTGTAATTTAGGTTATGTGTATCGATACATATCTGCCCATTTTGATATAGCATTCTTCTGGGTTTAAGTTATTGCTTAAGTATACCGATACGATCTCCACCGTATCGATACAATGTGTTGAGATCTTCAAAATCTTTGCATTTACAATATGACCATTGCCTTGTCAGTTATTGGAATCACCAAACTTTAATTTTTAGTTAACATGTATCGATACGCCCCTTAGGAGTATCGATACATTTTTTACTAGACTTTTTCTCAGATTCCAGTGAGCAAAACTCGTATCGATATGGCCTTACCGTTTCGATATGCATTTGAAAAATATGCTATACTATTTCGATACGGTCTCTCGCGTTTTGATTTGCCCCTATTTTTACTCTTTACCCATTTCGATACGCCCTTACGCGTATCGATATGCTATTGCACAACGGCTCTTTCTTCTTTTGACAGGCATCGATACAGCTCCTCGTGTACCGATACGGTTGGTCACTAGACAACATTTATTACAGGGAAAATGGTCCCCAACGACTATATTGATGACCTCAACCACCTAAACGGTTAGAAATCAATAAGAGGGTATAAATACAAGTCTCCAAAGCTGCTACAATAACTATTGAACATCCATTGAACAACATTCAAGCATTCAAGCAAAATTCAACCACTTTGAGCTTTTAGAGTCAAATTCTTTGTACCCAACTTCTGTATTTTCATTGTAATCCTTAGTTTAAAGTTTGGGGTTGTGAGTACTTGTAATTGGGCAAACAAATTCACCTTTGTGAGGATATTTCTGAGTTTGCAAACCACTTCTTCTAAAAGAGTGAACCTTGATCAAGCTTTGGGTAGAAAGCTTTGATCCATTATAACGGTTGCTTCCTTAGCCTAAAAAGGGGGAAGAATTTAGTAGTGAATTGTTTAAAATCCTTAGTGGGGAGCTAAGGTAGTGGATATAGAGCTTATTAGAAGCTTGAGCCACTATAAATCCTCGTGACTTCAATTTTTTTTCATTTTCTATTTGTTTTCCTTTAATTTTTAAATTGCAATTCACCCCCTTGGCCATACGTCTCGATTGATCATCCTAACAATTGGTATCAGAGCCTAGCTCATTTGAGGGATTAACATCCATATGAGACGATCCTAGTGGTGATTCAATCAACTGATACTCAAGCCATGGCGTCTACTTCCAGCAACAACATGTATGAGTTAGAATCCATCACTAGACCACCCTCCTTCAACAGAGACAACTATCTATATTGGAAGAACCAAATGAGGTTATTCATCAAATTCAAAGATTATGTCCTTTGGGATGTAATCGAGGACGGACCATATATTCCGATGAAGCAAGAAAGAGATAGGCAAGTTCTCAAGGCCAAGCAAGAAATAACCGATGAAGAAAGAAAGAAGTTGCAAGTAAATGACAAGGCATTGCACATGCTCTTTTGTGCGCTTAGACCCGATGAGTACTCGAAGATGTCTTCATGTACAAGAGCAAAGGAGGTGTGGGACAAGCTCGAGATCACCTATGAAGGCATCAACGACGTAAAAAGAGACCAAGATTGGACTCTTCAATTTAAGTTACAAAATTTTCAAGATAGAGCCCGATGAGAGCGTCACTAAGATGGTCGATCATTTCTCCATCATCGTTAATGGTCTCAAAGGCTTCAGAGAAATCATCTCCGATAACAAGCTTATTCGAAAGCTCATATACTCTCTTCACGAGTCATGGGATAGAAAGAGGACCGCCATTATCGAGGCAAATGACTTGATGACTTTGAAGCTCGATGCTCTTATGGGTTCTCTTCTAACTTATGAGATCATGAAGCAAGGAAGAGAAGAAGAGAAGAAAAAGAAAGAGAAAAAAGGAAATAGAGAATAAGAAACTCGAAATTACTCTCAAAGCTTCTCTTGAGGAGAGTGATTCGAGTGAAGAGGAAGATGAAGAGATGGCTATGCTAGCCAAAAGGTTCACAAAGTCCAATAGAGGAAGAAAGTTCCACCGAAGAGGAGACTTCAAGAACAAGAACAAGAACAAGGAGGAGGAGAATGATCAACTCATATGCTTTGAGTGCAAGAAGCCAGGACATATAAGGGCCGATTATCCCTAACTCAAACAGAAGAGCTTCGGAAAGAAGAATAAGCTCAAGACTCATGTTGCAACTTGGAGTGATGAGGAATCATCCGATGAAGTGGAGCAAGAAGTTGCCAATCTTTGCCTCATGGCTCTTGAAGAAGATCCAAAGGTTACCTCTAACTCATCCACTTTTGATTTTACATTTGATGAGCTTCAAGAAGCTTATGATGAGTTGCAAGAGGTGTATGGCGATTGGTTGAAAAGTATAAGGAATCAATTTTGAAAAACAAGAAAATTATCCTAGATTTGAAAAACCAAAACGATTCCTTATCTAAAACCAATTTGGAACTTGAAAAAAAAGGTTTGTGATTTACAAGAAAATCAAAAGTATTATGAAAAGAAAAATGTTGATTTAAACAACCTTCTTTCCGAGTTTCATAATCATTACCACAATGAGGTGATTGATCTCAAAGCTTTCTTGAACAAAGTTGGGAAATCTAATTTTGAAAAATGACAATCTTTAAAACCCATCTATGTGAAAAAGAACTTTGGTGGCTACAAACAAAGAGGCTTCCAAAAACCCTCTAGAGGTAAAAGGATTAGAAGTGTTTAGGTTCCTAATGACCTAATTGCATATAATGATATTCATGTTTTTGCTTATTGGATTCCCAACAGAACCAAGATTTTGGGAGCTAATATTCATGGACCTAAAATGATTTGGGTACCAAAAATCAAGACCTAATCTTTGTTTGTAGGGGGAGCATTGCTACAAGGCCAAAGCTTCAAGTGCAAATTCGTGGTTCCTTGATAGTGGATGCTCGAGACATATGACCAGAGACAAGAGTAGATTCTTGGAACTAAATCTAAAGAGAGGAGGATTAGTGATATTTGGTGACAACTCCAAAGGCTAAATTGAAGGAATTGGTTCCATTGGTAATCACTCTTCCATACTCATTGAAAATGTCTTATATGTCAATGGTCTTAAACATAATTTGTTAAGCATAAGCCAACTTTGTGATAAAGGTTTCATAGTGATTTTTTATTTATATGGTTGTAAAATTATAAACATCAAAACCCACAAAATTGTGTTTTTTGGTCATCGCATAGGAAACATATACATGGTGCATTTAGATGACATTCATATTTCAAATGCATGTTTTGTTGCTAAAGATAAACATGACTCATGGATATGGCATAGAAAACTAGGGCATGCAAGCACGGGTGTTTTACAAAAATTGGTTTCAAAAGATCTAGTAAGAGGTTTGCTAAAAATTAAGTTTTCTCTTGATAAAATTTGTGATGCTTGTGCAAAAGGCAAACATAAAAGAGTTTCTTTTAAACCTATTAATGATGTTTCAACTAGTAGAGTTTTACAATTGACCCACATAGATCTTTTTGGTCCTAGTAGAACTATGAGCTTGGGTGGAAAATCATATGCATTTGTTTTAGTAGATGATTACTCTAGATACACTTGGGTTCTATTCTTCAGTACTAAGGATGAGGCTTTAGAAAAATTCATAACATTTTCAAAAATTACTCAAAATGATGTTGGCCAATCTATTTCTCATATTAGGAGTGACCATGGTACCGAATTTCAAAATTTAGGTTTTGAGGATTTTTGTAACTCAAATGGTATAAGCCACAACTTATCTGCTCCTCGCACTCATCAACAAAATGGGGTTTTTGAGAGGAAAATTGAACTTTAGAAGAAATGGCTAGAACCATGCTTTGTGAAAATAATTTGCCAAAGTATTTTTGGGCAGAAGCCACTAATACCGCATGTTACATTGTCAACCGAGTAATGATTAGGCCAATTTTAAAGAAAACTCCTTATGAGATTTTAAAATCCAAAAAGCCTAATGTTATCTCTCCAAAAGTATTGTTTTTAATGCCAATCTTACATTGTTTTTGCTTGTTTTTAAGTGCATTTAGTTGCATTAGGATATTAAAACCATGCATTTGCATAAGGAGTTTAGAATTCTGTCTATGCCAGTGTGAAGGGTTGTTTCGTTGGCAATTTTATAGGTTTGGCATAGGATTTGGCCCAGAATAGCAACACAGGAAGGAGGGCCAGAGGGAATGCCGAGTTCTGTTGGCACAGATGGACCAGACAATGCCAAGCATTGGTTGGCAGAGAAGTGAACTTGATGCCATACCAAGAGGCTGTTGGACCCCGAAAAAATAGGACATGATCAGGCTCTGAAAAGATAGCAATTGGATCAATCTCTAAAAAAAGAGCGGATAAGGTGGTCCAAGACTTGTTGGCAGAATCATGTCAATCTTAGACGCCAAGGCAGCATCGACAGTATGACGTCAGCCCTAGCCTGATCAGCTCTCATTCAAATTTGGATAAGATGATAACTCTTATCCCTTGAGCAGTTGAAATTCAAAATTCAAATGAGGAGCTCATCCTATCCCTTCCCCGCATGCCTATTTAAACACCAACCAAGCTAGACTTTGGAAGGAGAGAAGAAGATTGGATCGTAAGGAGTTGGTGTGCAATGATTGACAACCGGTTGCACCTTGGAAGGGTGGTTCGACCAACTTGGCCGAGAAGCCTAGATCTTGAAGGGCTGCATCGAGAGACCCTTTCTATCCCATTCTCTCTTTCAAGTTATCTTATTTTGCTTTTAATGATGATGTATTTCAAAAACGTTTGTGGGTTGTTGGTTAAATCCCTCACCATGAACTAATTTAATAGTTGGTGGGGGATGTTTGCGTTGAATGCTATTTTTATGTTTTAGTTTTTAATAATAAATCTGCCTTGGCAGTATTTTCACTATTCGACATACTTTAATATTTCCTAAATACTATGCCAAGCGAGAGCTGGCACTGTTGGCTTATTGCGCCTTAATATCTTAACAGTCTTGGGGTGGCAACGAATAAGTTGTTGAATACTAAGGAGAGAAGCTTCGAGAGAAGTCGTTCAAGTAGATGAACTTAATTCGGGAGTGAAATCTACCCCTTAGGAGTATAGATTGGATCTTAATCAAATTGGTTTATTTAAAAGCATGCACTATAGAGATATAAGGGTTTTTACATAATCAATTTAGGGCAATGACCATCGAGAGAGGCTTTGCTAATTTTGAATCTGCTCGGCAAGCAATGCCAAGACAAGTTGTTATTAAAGGCTGGAACGACATGAATAGCATAAAAACAGGCATTCCCTGCCAACGCTCATCATTCATTAAAATATCTTCCTTGCCAACGTCTTACTTTACTTTCACTTATTTCTTTTCTTTTTAATTATTTTCCAAAACCAATTTCAAATCAAATCAACCTTTTCCTTAAGACAAGTAACAATCAAGGCAATTGAATTCCAAGTTAATCTCTATGGGATCGATACTCAGCTTACCAGTTATATTACTTTAAGACCGTGTACACTTGCACGCAAAAGACTCATCTTGGCACTTTTTACACTTTTCCAACTCATAACTTTTGCCACTTTTTGCCAGCATTTACCCAAAGAGTCTACAAGTTTTTTGCGCCGTTGTCGGGGATTGCAACGGAATTGTTTATTTTTTAAATTTTTACTTGTCTAGCTTTTTTTTTGTTTTTACCTTTTGTTTTTGTCGGTGTATAACCAGAAGCCATCCTGTGGTGGACGAGTGGCCATACGATCCGAAAATTGAGAAAACCTTACGGAGGTTAAAAAGAAGATTTCGAGAGATGCAAAACCAAGGTAATTGAGGGAATGATGTGGTGAACAATGGAGGAAATCCACTTAACAATGAGATACCACCACCACCTACTATCCCAGTTATTAATGAGAGACCTATTAGGGAACATTCGGCACCAACCATTGACAATTCGATGCCAGGACTTGTTGGCACAGAGGTAAACGCTGTAAATTTTGAACTTAAGCTGGTAATGATTCAAACTCTTTTGAATATATGTCAGTTTGATGGACCACTCACTGGAGATCCGAGGCAACATCTAAAGTAGTTCATGGAGATTTGCCAGTTATTTCAACAAAATAGAGTACCTGAAGATACCGTGAAGCTGAAGTTATTTACTTTCTCTTTAAGAGACAGTGCAAAAGCTTGGCTTAACTCCTTGCCACCTGGCTCAGTTACTTCATGGGTAGACCTATGCCAGAAGTTCTTGACAAGATTCCAGCCGCCAACACTCATTGCCAAGCTGCGGGGTAAGATCATTACATTCAGGCAGGCTGAGGATGAGACCTTATATGATGCCTGGGAAAGATTTAAAGATCTGTTGAGGAGATGTCCTATACATGGATTCTCGAATTGGACCCAGTTACAGAACTTTTAAAATGGATTGAACGCACAAACAAGGATTGTTGTTGATGCTTCAGCAGCTGGCTCACTACTTGACAAGACATATACTGAGGCTGTTGACATTTTAGAGAGGATTGCAATCAATGATTTTGAATATCCTGTTGCGAGACTTGGGACCGAAACTAAAACCAATAGGAAATTTTAGGTTGACGAACTAACGTCAATTCATGCTGAGATTTCCAACCTTACTAGCATGGTAAGAACGTTGCAAAGGAACAACGAGTCCCAAGAAGTCAAAGCATTAGACCCATTTTGTACAATCTGTGGAGAGAATCATTATGTGGATGAATGCCCTGCCAACCCTGAATCGGTAAATTTTGTTGGCAATGTTAATTGTTACTATAATCCTAACCCCAATACTTATAAAGCAGGTTGGAGACAACACCCTAATTTAGCATGGGGAAATCAAGGAGGTAACCAGTACAATGCCCAACGCCAGAATACCCAGAGGCAGAATAACAATGTCATGCCAGTATTATATCATAATGCCATGCCACAGAAAGCCCAAAACAATTTTCAGCAAGGCCAGAGATTCAACCAAAGAGGAACTCTCACAGAGTACATGGAGAGGAATGATGCCACAATCCAGAGTTTAGCTGCATTAATAAGAAATTTGGAAGTACAGCTTGGGTAGATTGCCAGTACACTCAGCAATCAACCCCAGGGAGCATTGCCAAGTGACACAGAAGATTCTCGACACAAAGAAAACGAGCAATGTAAGGCCATAACTCTTCAGAGAGGTAAGCATTGTGAGGTGGAGAAGGCTGCCAAGCAGCCAGTTAATTTCCAAATCGAGAAGCCAGTACTAGCAGATAATCCCAGGGAAGCAGAGAAAGAGCAACCAAAAGTAGATGATACCAGCACCGATGCCAGACAACATACTGATGCCAACACCGATGCCAAACAGACTGGTGCCATTACTGCCCTGGCAAAGCCAATAGCGCCTACATATGTTTATCCGCCACCACCATTTCCAGCAAGACTTCAAAAGCATAAGCAAGACCAGCAGTTCAAGTACTTCTTGGAGGTTCTTAAGCAATTGCAAATCAACATTCCATTAGTAGAAGCCCTTGAACAAATGCCCAACTATGTCAAATTTATGAAGGACATTCTGTCCAAAAAGAGAAAGTTGGTAGACTTTGAAACAATTGCTCTGACTGAAGGATACAGTTTCATGATCCTAAACCGTTTGCCACCAAAACTAAAAGATCCGGGGAGTTTCACTATTCCCTGCATCATTCGCAACAAATTCATGGGCAAAGCACTCTGTGACTTAGGAGCCATCATCAACTTGATGCGAATGTTAGTTATCTAGAAGCTTGGCATAGAAGCAAGACCTACCACGGTGACACTTCAGCTGGCAGTCCGATCCTATACACATCCCAAGGGTAAGATTGAGGATGTGTTGGTAAAGGTAGACAAATTTATTTTTCCAACTGATTTTATCATTTTGGATTATAAGGCTGATATTAATGTCTCGATTATTTTGGGTATACCTTTTCTTGCCACGGGTAGGGCTTTGATCGACGTTCATAAATGGGAACTAACAATGCACATGAATGATCAGCATGTTACATTTAATGTGTTTCAAGCTTTGAAATGTGCAGATGAACTTGATGAGTGCCAAGTAGAGGAGATGATGGAATCTATTTACACTTTGGACACGGCACAATTATGCCAGGATACAGAATTTGATGCCAACAATTTAGATGGCATAGCTGAACTGTTTGAGGAACCAGAAGAATCAGTTTTGGAGGTTGAGGAGGCGAGTTATTTTGAGCCACTACAGTTGGCCGGCAGAGAAATCAAGGTACCTAGACCATCAATTGAGGAGCCACCAGTATTGAAACTAAAAACATTGCCAGATCACTTGAAGTATGCTTATTTAGGTGAACACTCAACTCTGCCAGTGATCATTGCCATTGGTCTCACTAATGATCAGGAGGAAAGGTTGTTGGTAATATTAAGTGATCATAAGCAAGCATTAGGATGGACTCTGGCATACATCAGAGGTATTAGCCCAACCATTTGCATGCATAAGATTATCTTGGAGGAGTACCATGGTAAGACCATTGAAGGCCAAAGACGGCTGAACCCAAGTATAAAAGAGGTACTGAAAAAAGAGATCATAAAATGGCTTGATACTGGGATTATATATCCTATTTCCGATAGCTCTTGGGTTAGCCCGGTACAATGCGTGCCAAAGAAGGGTGGCATGACCGTGGTACAAAACAGTGAAGCTGAGTTAATCCCCTCCAGAACTATCACAGGATGAAGAGTGTGCATGGACTATAGGAGGCTGAACAATGCCACGAGGAAGTACCACTTTCCATTGCCATTCATTGATAAAATGCTAGACAAGTTGGCAGGTAAAGCTTTCTATTGTTTTTTTGGATGGTTATTCAAGTTATAATCAGATTGCCATCGCCCCTCATGATCAAGAGAAGACTATGTTCACGTGCCCATATGGGACGTTTGCGTTTAGAATGATGCCATTTGGCCTATGTAATGCACCGGCAACGTTTCAATGTTGCATATGTCCATTTTTTTATATGATTGAGCACAAGATGGAGGTATTCATGGATGATTTCTCAGTGTTTGGCAAAGTATTTGAGGAATGTCTTCAGAGTTTGGAGCAAGTCTTGAAGAGATGCATATAGACAAACCTAGTGTTGAGCTGGGAAAAATGCCACTTCATGGTGAAGGAGGGCATTGTTCTCGGATATAAGGTAACTGAGAGAGGGCTAGAAGTGGATCAAGCAAAAGTTGAGGTAATTAAGCAGCTACCGCCTCCAAAAAGTGTCAAAGGTATAAGGAGTTTTTTAGGACATGCCGATTTTTATCGGCGTTTTGTTAAAGACTTTTCAAAAATTGCTAAACCATTATGCTTGTTGTTAGAACATAATGCCACTTTTGCATTTGACGATTCTTGTTTGAGAGCATTGCAGGAGCTTAAAGAGAAGTTGATCAATGCTCCTATAGTTGTCGCACCAGATTATAATGTGCCCTTCGAGCTCATGTGTGATGCAAGTGACTATGCCGTTGGAGCAGTCTTGGGACAAAGGCATGACAAAGTTTTTCATGCCATCTACTATGCCAGCCGAACCTTGAACGAAGCACAATTGAATTACTCTACGGCCGAAAAAGAATTTCTTGCGGTTGTATTTGCTTTTGACAAAGTTAGATCTTATTTTATTGGTAACAAAGTTATGGTTTTTACATATCATTCGGCTTTGAAATATCTCTTGGCAAAGAAAGATGCCAAGCCCAGACTAATCCGATGGACGCTTCTACTTCAAGAATTTGATCTTGATATCTGAGACAAAAAGGTAGTGAAAACCTAGTAGCTGACCATCTCTCACGTTTAGAGCATTATCTTGAAGATGGTAAGACCAATTTTATAAGAGATGAATTTTCTGGAGAGTATTTGCTTGCAGTTCATGCCATGCCATGGTATGCTGACATTGTCAAGTACTTGGTAAGTAACATGCTACCACCAAACTTGGCATACAATGCCAAGAAAAGGTTCTTGCGGGAAGTTAGACAATACTATTGGGCTGAGCCAATTTTGCTCAAACAGTGTGCTAACCAAGTGATCCGCCAGTGTGTGCCCGAGGATAAACAGCATAACATATTGTATTTGTGCCATGCCGCACCGTATGGAGGTCACTTTACTGGGATGAAGATTGCTGCCAAGGTGTTGTAGTCAGGATTCTTTTGGCCCACACTATATAAGGATGCCCACGAGTATGCTAAGGCATGTGATCGATGCCAGCGGACAGGAAACATCTCTGGCAGACACCAACTATCGCTCCAAAACATTATGCCTATGGATTTATTTGATGTATGGGGGATAGACTTTATGGGTCCTTTTCCACCCTCGTTTGGTAATGTATACATTATTGTGGCCGTTGACTACGTATCTAAGTGGTAGAAGCTGTGGCTCTGCCAACAAACGATACCAAGTTTTTGCATAAACACATTTTTACTAGATTTGGTGCCCCTAGAGTGATTATTCATGTTGAGGGAACCCATTTTAAATGTAATCTAATCTCTAAAGCTTTGTGCAGGTATGGTATACAACAGAAAATTGCCACGAAATATCATCCACAAATGAATGGGCAAGCCGAGATTTCAAATAAGGAGATTAAAAACATTCTAGAGAAGACTGTTAATCTATCAAGGAAAGACTGGTCCTTGAGGCTAGACGAGTCCTTGTAGGCTTACAGGACCGCATTTAAAACTCCTTTGGGTACGTCACCATTTAGACTTATTTTCGAAAAATCATGCCATATGCCAGTAGAGCTTAAGCATAAAGCCTACTGGACCATCAGAACATTTGGCATGGCATGGAGAATTGCTGGAGAAAAGAGGTTACTAGACCTAAATGAGTTGGAGGAATTCAAAACACAAGCCTATTAGAACGCCAGGATTTACAAGGAAAAAACAAAACGTTGGTATGACAGTAGGATAATGCCAAGATAGTTTGATGTAGGCCAACGTGTTTTGTTATTCAACTCACGGCTTTAGTTGTTTCTAGGTAAACTTAGATTGAGATGGACAATCCCTTATGAAGTTGTGAAGCCCTATGCCCATGGAGCTGTGGACATTAAGAACTCGAAGACGGGAGAAATATTTAAGGTGAATGGCCAACGTTTAAAGCACTACATGGAAGGTGATCAGAACAATGCCAAAGAGGTGATCCTCTTGGCAGAGGTAACATGAAAACACCATCAGGTTTGAGCTTTTGTAAATATTAGGTTAGTGTCTTTCTTTGTTTTTTAGGTTTTTAATTGTTTTTCTTTCTTTTTAAGTTTCAAGTTTTTATTCCTTTACTGTGTTGAAAGGTTTTCTTGGAGTTGTACAGATTCATTACGCCAGGAATTATGCCAGGAACACAGCCAAGATGCTGGCAGGAGCTAACACGTTAATAGAAAAACTGCCTGACGCAGCGCCAGAACAGCTTGACATGTAGCGGTACAAAAGATAGAAGGAAGACAGAAAAAACCCCTAGTTTTATTGGCCTAGTAAAATAAGAGAGAGTTATTTTTATTTGACTTTAAACCCTAGCCGCCCAAAATTTTGGTTAGAAATTAAATTTCAAATTAATCACCTTATCACTCCAATCCTTCCCTATCTTATCACGTATCACCTTATCACTTCAACCTTATCACTCCACCCTTTTCTTTTTTTAAATTAATTCTTTTTCTCTCCCATCATTATCCCTAATTACTACTCCCATTAAAACACTCAACCAACCCACAACCTTTCACTTTCTTACCTAGCCGGTTAAAAAAAACCCAAACAACTCTCTCACTTTTTTACTTTTCTTTCGATAAGCAAGTACAAAATCCAAATCATCATTTTTCTTCATCTTTCAACACCGTTTCAAGTTTCTTCAACGGGTTTCAATGGCTTCTTCCTTTACTCCCTTCAAGCGATTCTTCAACGAGGAAATCGAGAAAAAGTTTGAATCCAATTTTACCTCGAGGAGTTTTTACTATGAGAAGCACTTCGACCTCAAAACAAAGACCAACAATGGCTTCCCTCCGAAAGTCATGTCTAAGATTAACTTGCACAAATGGACTCAGTTCTGCTAGCAAAGAGGGGAGGTTTGTGCCACAATCGTCCAAGAATTCTATGCGCTCCTTGTGACCAGGGATTCGCCATTTTTGATTATTAGAGGTAAATGTGTTCGTTTTGATGAAGGGTATATCAATAATATGTTTGAGTTAGATGATGCAAAGGATGAGTATTTCGAGTAAGCAGATTCAATGAACGATGCCAAGAGAAAGAGGCTGATGGCGGATCTATATGAGCCTGGCACGGCATGGACAATGTCATCCAAGAGGCACCGTACAATGAAGAGACTGGCATTGAAACCCCATTGGAGAGGATGAAATCACTTCCTCAAGGCTAATCTGATGCCCATATCTTATAACAAGACCGTGTCGGAAGAGAGGATGATTTTGTTGCACTCCATTGTTTTGAGGCGCAAGATCAATGTTGGCAAGCTTATTATTGAGGAAACTTACAAGTACGCAACGAAAGGTACTGGCAACTTGTTTTTCCCTTTGTTGATCTCTATCATTTGCATGCTCCACGATGTGCCAAATCTTGATACGAATAAGGGGCAAACGATCATGTAGTGATATCCTTTTCTTCCTACGAAGCGGGTTTCACTAAAAAAGGAGGGTTTTCAAAGTGTTTGTGATTTTTTGGGTATTTTAAAAATATCTCATGTGGGGTTTTAGAAAAACCGTGTTTTATCAAAACTGGAGCAGCCACTGGCTACTAAGGTAGGCTAGACACCATAAAACCAGAGATTTATAAACTGTTGGGTTCGGGAGTCGGTTACAGATGGGGAATGATTACCACCCCCACACTGCCCAAAATTGGTACTTTAATAATTACCGCTTCATTAATATTAGACTTTCCGGATCAAACTGACGATTAAATTAAAAATTGGTTATAAATGCGAGTAAATTTTAAGGGCCCCTTTATTCGAGAATAAACCGATAGACCACCATCACTGCACTTGATACTAGCCACGTTTACGCTCAAATAAAAGGGCACCGCATTGACAAATCATATTCCGTTGTGCAATCTTAGCGAATAAATTTTAAAAAAACATACATTTATATTGAGATGGTACTAAAACATAAAATATGAATATTACGGAATTAAACAAAAATAATAAAAAAGGATGAACATAGCACAACGTGTCATAATAAATAACAACAAGGCAAAAAAGAAAACATGTAAAAAGAAAAAAAGGCAATACTTCAAAAATTAACTAGTCACATATACATCTTAAAATATAAAAAACATAATGCAACATATGCATGGCATACATGTAAAGTGGTATTAAACTAATAAATCAAAATGACATGTCAACATAAAACTAATACTTAAAATTTAACATTTGACACAAATTGCACACACCACATAAATACATCATAACAATGTTAATAAATTCCACACTAGCATATAATCTAAGAAACAAAGAAATACATTAAAAAAACATGTATATATATATAAATCATGAACAAATTAAACCAAAGCCTAAACACATAATAAAATACAAATTATATAAAGAAACATGAATAAATATGATATAAAGACATAAATGGAAACATGGAGAGCAAAATAAACATATTAATAACCTAATAGGAAGCATAATTATTTAATATGAAAAAAGGGCTAGAATGAAAGAAAATAAAACAGAAGGCAGGAATTAAAATAAAAAAATACATTTTAGGACTTAATTACAAGTCAAACTAAACTGAAAAGGGATAAAACTGTAAAAAACCAATGCGGCAAGCTCGGAATGAAAAATTCAAAAACGTGGAATGACTAGCCCGGTAATTCTACCATTTAAATTTTGAATTAGATTAATTTAGGGGCTAAATTGAGAGATTTTAAAAAGAGAGGGGGACTGGGCTTGTAATTAACCAAAGGGGTAGGCTCGGTTTGAAAAAAAAAACAGAAATATAGGGGTCTTTTGAAGTGATTAGACCATTAAAAAAATTATAAGCACTATAAAATGCCCTAACCGGCTCACAATTCCCTCTTTTGCCATTTAAAAAATTATCCCTAAAAAAGAACCTCCCATTTCTTGTTTTTCTCTCTGACCGAAACCAATGAAACCCAGAAAAAACTTCGGCCACCGCTAGTCAGCTCCGGTAAGACTAAAAACACTAAAACAAACCATTTTCAACTGAAACTTAAATCCAACCTCCCCATTTTTTTTGAAAAAAAGCTATTCCCCCCTCAGATCCAAGAAAGAATCAAAACGAAAATCATTTTTCTTTGAAAAACCAAGACAAGAAAAACCCTCATTTGATCGGCTCACCACACGTAGCTTATCGCCAGCAAGGAAGAGACCGAACAACCCCGATAAACCCTAAACCCATTTTGTCTTTTTATTTTGTTGTTTTTTTTGAAAAACCAACATACATGCCTATAAAGAAGAGAAAAAAGGGAGAAGATTACCACTGGAATTCTATTTTTGGGTTTTTTATTTTCTTCGAATCTGATTGCCTGGTACAAAATGATAGAAATTATTAAATATATCCTCTTTTCTGATCTTGTTTGGTAGAAATAAAATACAATACATGCTTTGGTTCGATTTGCTACTGACAATCTCTGTGTTTTTTTTATTTTGGCATTCTCGGCCATGCTTGGTGGTTGGTACGACGACGTGGTAGAGGTGAACATTCAGCCAGACTTAATCTCAGCTGTTGGATCAGATTTGATCCAGCGGTCGAGATCTCGTAATGATGGGCGGCCCTGATTACTTTTGGAAAGTGATATGGCACCATCATATCGTGACGTGTGGCATGTAGAGTTGAACGGTCTCGCGCGTGCGTTGTACTTGCGGGTGAGAAATGAAGAGCCCTCGCGTGTATGCTACGCGCGCCAACTGGATATGATCCTTCTGATCTGGGCCGTTGGATAATATTTGATCCAACGACTAGGATGGTGGCAGCTGCAAAAGATGAAGGGATGTTAGATATGATTCTAGGGTTTTTGGTTAGTTGGATAGGCTTGGGTTTAGGCCGGTTGGGCCTTGTATAATTAAATTTGGATTTGTAATATTTGGACATTGGGCTGAACATTTAAATAAATTAACCGGGGTTTTTAGTATTATATTTGTTCCATTTTTCCTTCTAACCCAATTAGCATATTAACAAAATAATAACAATAATAATACACATATAATATTAATATATAACACATGCATCTAAGCAATTCATATACATACACATGCAAGAGACGTACATACAATACTATCAACGATATTAATACAAACAATATGCTTACCCTAACACATGCCATTACATACTCATACGTAAACAAACAATATTAACACTTACACATATACAAATATTCATGTGCGTATATACATGCGCATACATTATAGACCATAATTAATGTTAATAATGCAAACATACCCTTATATATAACTTGTATCATACATATACCCACATATATATATAAAAACATATTTATATACATTCACACATAATGCGCACACACTCATACTTACGTTTAACTATACATATTGCCACACGTACATATAGGCTTTAATACACACACACAGACACATATGTAATAGTTATTATAATATTTACAACCCATACAAAAATGAGTGATGACAGATGCCCCTCTTTGCTTATTCTTGTGAAACGAGAACAAAGCAAAGACCAAAAAGCACTCATTTTTGTCTTATTTTCCTGTCCTCGGCTCTAGAATCACGGGTTCTTCTGGAACTTTCCGCTCTTCCTCGGCCCTATCTTCAAGCTTTAATCTTTTCAATGCCCCAATTCATACTCGTCTCGACATTCAAAAAGAAAGCTTGACATCATACCCGAAGGTCTTACTAACGGCCTGAAGGTCTTATCACCATGCCCGAAAGACTTACCGATGGCTCGAAGGACTTATTATCATGCCCGAAAGACTTACTGATAGCCCGAAGGACTTAATATCTGGCTTTATGCTACTATGGTTATTGTCATCTAGCCTCACGCTACTATGGTTGTCGTCATCTGGCCTCACGCTACTATGGCTGCCGTATCATGCCCGAATGACTTATTAATGGTAGAAAAGACTTATCACTATGCTCGAAAGACTTATCGGTGGCCCGAAGGACTTATCATCATGCCTGAAAGTCTTAGTGATGGCCCGAAAGACTTAACATATGGCTTTACGCTACTATGGCTACCGTCATCTGGCCTCACGCTACTATGGCTGTCGTCATCTGGCCTCACGCTACTATGGCTGCCGCATCATGCCCAAATGGCTTATTGATGGCCCGAATGACTTATAACTATGCTCGAAAGACTTACCGGTGACCTGAAGGACTTATCATCATGCCCGAAGGTCTTACTGATGGCCCGAAGGACTTAATATTTGGCTTTACGCTACTGTGGCTACTGTCATCTAGACTCACATTACTATGGCTACCGTCATCTGGCCTCACGCTACTATGGTTACCGCATCATGCTCGAAGAACTTATTGATGGCCCGAAGGACTTATCACTATGCTTGAAAGACTTATTGGTGGCCTGAAGGACTTATTATCATGCCCGAAGGTCTTACTGATGGCCCGAAAGACTTAATATCTGGCTTCATTCTACTATAGCTACCGTCATCTGGCCTCATGCTACTATGGCTGCCTCATCATGCCCGAAGGACTTATCACCATGCTTGAAAGATTTACCGGTGGCCCGGAGGACTTATCATCATGCCCGAAAGACTTACTAATGGTCTGAAGGACTTAATATCTGGCTTCACGCTACTATGGCTACCGTCATCTGGCCTCACACTACTATGGCTACCTCATCATGCCTAAAGGACTTATTGATGGCCCGAAGGACTTATCACCATGCTCGAAAGACTTACTGGTGGCCCGAAAGACTTATCATCATGCCCGAAGGACTTAATATCTGGCTTCACGCTACTATGGCTACCGGCATCTGGCCTCACGCTACTATGACTGCCTCTTTCTTTCTTTAATAAAATCTACTTCTTAAAAATCTTTGATAATTCTTCAAATACCTGTCTAAAACAAGCAAAAAAATGACATGCCTCTATCTGTATGATGCATGCAATGTAATGCTTTATTTTTCTTTTTCTTTTTTTTATTTCTTTTTATTTCTTCTTTTTCTTCTTTCCATTCCTTTTTGTTCCTTCTCTCTCTCTTTTTCTCTTTTTTCTTTGTTCTTTCTTTTTTTTTCACTCTTTTTTTTCACTCTTCTTTCTTCTCTTGCTCTATCTTCTCTCTTTTTTTCTTTTTTCTCTTTCTTTTTTTTCTCCCCCTCTCTTTTAAATATGTTTTAAAATTCAATGTCGTGAAAAGTCATTTTTCAGATTTCTCCATTCTCTTTCTTTTTTGCAATATGCTCAGTTTTGATCTTTATTTTCATCAATATTTCCTTAATCAATTGAATACCCTTTCTTGCTCTCTTGCACAAGCGACTTCTTTCATCTTCGGGGTCTCTACCCACTTCACAAATAAGCTCATTCTAATCTCTATATCATTCTTGTGTAGGGATTCTTACCATTCTTCATGTTCTGCCTTGCCCCATTCAATCATGAGTTCAACTATATTCCAATTCTTTGACCCAACATTTAGAGTATTTGTTAGTTTCATCATCAGGGCGAGCAAAATACTTCCATGCTCTGAACTTAATTTCTAAATTCAATCCTCTTGCCACTTTTGGATGGGAACCATCTCTCGATCCTTATGCTCTAACTCTTTGGAGAATCAATTTTTATCTCTTTCATTCTCCCGTATTTTGCGACCTCATTCTCGTCCTAGTTCGTTCTTCATTTCTTTAAACCAACCAAGGCATCATAGCTGAAACTCACTTCCTACTCTTGAGCTGTCTGACGCATATATTCTTGTCATTATCTTTATCTTATAAATTGAGGGGTCGTTTCTCTAGTTAGGTGCTCAATAATATCTGCGACCTTGTGTTCTGGATCTTATCTCTGAAGCAATACATGGAAATCTTTGTTGCTTTAAATTGTCAATTTGTTTATTGGCATTCCACTGAAGAATGTCATTTAGATTAACATACAGGATCTTGAAATCAGCATCTTAGTTTAACAACAGAATATGAGCTCTGGATATCAAGTGCAAGAGCATCTTAGATTCAACTATTCAGTGATCATTTCAAGCATAGCTTTAGTCCATAAGGATTTTGAATGTTGCGGCGATTCAAGGCTGTGACGTCTTCCCAGATGACTCGGTTTATCCTCATGATTACCACGTTGCTGCAGAATACTACTCTTTCTCAATTCTCATTATTTACTCTGCCTTAAAAAGGGTAGACTTGTTTGACCACTCGAGCGCAGAAATATCATTTTAAGAATAAAGTTCTAGGTGTGTGTGTGGGTGTTTTTTTAATTATATTTATCCTATTGTTCATTTTTGTCTCATTTTTCCCATTTTTTTTTCCATTTTTTCCATTTTTTCCCTTTTTTCTTTATTTTTTTCTTTTTTTTTTCAACGCGTTTATCATTATTTTGAGGAAATTAACTCGTCACAGTCCTTTGTCTTGAAGACAAAGATGGAGCAAACAACATTACCCCAAGTTACTCAACATAGTCACGATTTGAAAATATTACCATCACTCATGAAGCTAAGGTTTCTTGACTTGCATGATGTATTGTAACCTTATTACTTCAGCGGAGTGCCCAAAATTTCCACACTCTTATCTGAACAAGCCTATTGCCATGCTTCGAACATAGGAGTACTTTTTATTTAATCCACCTAATATTGTTATTTTCTTTTATTTCACACACACGTGTGTCCTATTTTGATTGTTAACTCTTTAGTGCATAGAAGATTACGCTTAGAGTTTCAATTTCAAGCAACTCTACATGGTTAACATTTGGAGCTTTTTCATCCTTGAAGGTCATCGAAAGAGTAGTAGTCTTGCTTTGCTGACCAGAGTCTGTTGGGGAGATCACACCTCATCGTTATCACAACATCCAACTAATGTTACATCTTGCAATTGATATCTAGTGACTTACAATGGCGGGAAACGATACATATCCATGTCCTTTCAAGAACATTGTATGTTAAGTGAAATGGGTTCTTCATTGGAATGAAAATCAATAAACATGATGCATGCCCCTTCACAAAAGATCTCTACCACATGTGGGCCACATATAGTAAGGTTGGCCCTTGGTTTTCTTAGCACATGTGGGCCACATGTAGTAAAGTTGGTCCCTTGTATTGCTTTAAAGATTTCCAACCAAGGCATCATAGCTGAAACCCGCTTCTTGCACTTGAGCTGTCTGACGCAAATATTATTGTCATCATCTTTATCTTATACATTGAGGGGTCGTTTATCTTGTTAGGTGCCCAATAATATCTGCGACCTTGTGTTCTGGATCTTATCTCTGAAGCAATACATGGAAATCTTTGTTGCTTTAAATTGTCAATTTGTTGATTGGCATTTCACTGAAGAGTGTCATTTAGATTAACATACAAGATCTTGAAATCAGCATCTTAGTATAACAGCAGGATAGGAGTTCTGGATATCAAGTGCAAGAGCATCTTAGATTCAACTATTCAGTGATCATTTCAAGCATAGCTTGAGTCCATAAGGATTTTGAATGTTGTGACGTCTTCCCATATGTCTCGGTTCATCCTCATGATTACCACGTTGCTGCATAATACTACTCTTTCTCAATTCTTATTATTTGCTCTGTCTTAAAAAAGGGTGGACTTGTTTGACCACTCAAGTGTAGAAATATCATTCTAAGAATAAAGTTCTAGGTGGGTGTGTGCGCTTTTTTAATTATATTTATCCTATTGTTCATTTTTGTCTCATTTTTTTTCTTTTTTCTTCTTTTTTTCTTTCTTTTTTTTCTTCTCTTTTTCTCATTTTTTTCTTTTTTTCATGCGTTTATCATTATTTTGAGGAGATCAATTCGTCACAGTCCTTTGTCTTGAAGACAACGATGGAGCAAACAACATTACCCCAAGTTACTCGGCATAGTCATGATTTGAAAATATTACCATCACTCATGAAGCTATGGTTTCTTGACTTGTATGGTGTATTGCAACCTTATTGCTTCAGCAGAGTGCCCCAAAATTTCTACACTCTTATCCGAACAAGCCTATTACCAGACTTTGAACATAGGAGTGCTTTTTATTTAATCCACCTAATATTTTTATTTTCTTTTATTCTACACGCACATGTGTCCTGTTTTGATTGTCAACTCTTTAGTGCATAGAAAATTACGCTTAGAGTTTCAATTTCAAGCAACTCTACATGGTTAACATTTGGAGCTTTTTCGTCCTTGAAGGTCATCGAAAGAGTAGTAGTCTTGCTTTGCTGACCAGAGTCTGTTGGGGAGATCACACATCATTGTTATCACAACATCTAACTAATGTCACATCTTGCAATTGATATCCAATGACCTACAATGGCGAGAAAAGATACACATCTATGTCATTTCAAGAACATTGTATGTTAAGCGAAATGGGTTCTTCATTGGAATGAAAATCAACAAACATGACGCATACCCCTTCACAAAAGATCTCTACCACATATGGGCCACAGGTAGTAAAGTTGGTCCCTTGTATTACTTCAAGAAAGTCTTCTAAAGCGGAGACATCTCTGGCTTTCTTAGCACTATGTAAACTTGCCCCCATCCTTGGTTCTCCACTGCTGGATTAGCTTTTGTGTCAAGGTCCTATTATTGATCAGCTTCTTGATCTACTCCAGTAAAGGTCTACACTTTCTGGTAGGATGCCCTGGTGCCCCCATATGGAATTCACATGTGCTACTCGAGTTGAAGCTATGGGCCGATGGATCATGTGTAATCTTCATCGGTCTGGGAGCAAGATAGCGACCTTCTACCAAATAAGGCCATATGTCTGAGATGGATACTCTAAACACTTCCAAATTTGCACTCATTCGAGGAATTTTTCTTGATGACCTCGAAGTGTCAGCCTGTCTTCTTCTTTAATGGCCACGAGAACCTTGGAGGTGACACTCATTTACTTCTTTATCTTTATCTACCTTTTCTTCAATTCGGTCCTTCGACTTAGACCCTAATTTTCCTTCTTGGATTGCTTATTCTATTCTCTCTCCAATCGTCATAAAATCCTCGAATTTGCTTTTTGATCTCTCCAACATCATATCAAAGAAAGGAAAGGGAAGTGTTGCATGGAACAGGGGAGTTAACTCTTTTTCTGCTATAGAAGGCTGAACTTGGGTTGCCGAACATCGCCACCTTATTGCATATTCCCTGAAGCTTTCATTTGGTCTCATTTTCTCGTTCTGAAGAAACTAACGACAGGGCGCTAAGTCTAAAGCATATCTGTACTGACTCAAGAAGGCATTAGCAAGGTCACCCCATGACCGAACTTGGTTTCTGCTCAAACGGTTATACCACACTGCTGCAGGTCCTGTCAGGCTACCGTGGACGTAGTGGATCAACAACTCTTCATTCTTCATATATCCCTCCATTTTTCTGCTAAACATGGTCAAGTGAACCTTCGGGCAGCTAGTTCCGTCATACAGTGCAAATCTGGGAATCTTGAAATCTGGAGGAATGACCAAATAATGGACTAGGCAGAGTTTCTTCATATTGAAAACATCTATTTTTCTTTCTTTTTTAGCTCTTTCTCGATTCTTTCTTCTAGTAGGTCATGCCTCGACTCCTTAGTCCGTTCTATTTTCTCAACTAGTTCTGCCATCGAACCCCAGAAATTAAATGATGAAGTGCCATGCAATGATAAAATCATTAAACAATGCAAAAGATGTGATGCAAATGCAATGCATGAATGCAATAAGGTATTGATTCCGCAAGTGATTTGTCCCTATAGAACATCTTTCATTCAGACCAAAAACTTCATTACATCCGGTATTAGGAGTTTACAGATAGCGGTGAGCTCTAGCTTCTAATTTCTTGACCTCATTCAATATTCTTGTCAGCTTTCCACCGCGGTCCAACGCTGGATCCATATTCTGGCTTATCAGCGTTACTACATCAGCTAAATATGCTACCTGCTGGGCCACTTGTCGCGCTTGAGTCATAAGAATCTTCATGTCTTGGTCTTTCTCTTGTATTTTCAGCTCGACCTTTTGTAGCTTGACAGTTACTTATTTAAAACTTTCATACCCGGCCTGCTTGTGTGCTTCAGCACGAATCTCGCTGGTACGTAAAGAAGTCTTGAGCCTTTCTATCTGTTCTTTGAGTGCTGCATTTTCCATTTGAAAGGCTTGGAATTCTTCCCTCTTCTGCCGCAGACTTGATTTCAGGATATCGTCCATAGCCAGACTGCTTTCCAACTCACTTTGGAGGATGTTACGTTGGCTCTCAGCTTCTTTCAGCTTCTGTGACAATGATTTGGCTTTATTTTTACTAGCTTGCATTTCTGCTTCCGACGCTCCAAATTGTTCTTCAGCTGAATCATTCCATTAACCCATTCTCCAGAGGTGTCCCTCAGACCGACATTCTTGAATTCAAAGTGCAACTTCTGTTACTCGTCATGTATGCTCTTTGGTTTTTTGCTCAGATCATACCTCTCTTGCTTGAGCTGGCCGTACTCGAATGCAAGTTCATCTTCTGAGATGCTTTTACTCTCGGCTCCTAAATTGGTCTCACTTGAGTGACCCACTTCTGTGTTACCCAAACCTTGGACTGGGCACTGACCCCTCTTCGACTTTGCCTCACGAGTAATGGCTAGCTCATTGTAGAATCGGGGTTGTCCGTCTTCGAAACCCAAAACTCCCATTCTAATAAGATCTTGAACTCTGCTCTTCAGGGCTCCGTAGTTTTCAGTGTGATGACCCGGATCCCCTATATGGTAGCTGCCCCAGATACGACTGTTGTAACCCTTCAGAAAAGGAGGTCTCTTTGGTACAAACTTCACCGGTATGATAAGATTCCTTTCAATGAGCAGTAGAAGCAGCTCGGTGTATCTCATAAGTATAGGACAATGCCCCTTTACGTCATTTGATTATCAGGCTTCTTCTAGTCTTGCCTCTATTTCCTGGGTATCTACCCCAGACATGCCACATGTTTGTTTCTTGAGATTGATCACAAAAGGATTCAACTTGTCGTATTTAACGGTGTTGTCTATCTTGACATTCTGTTCAACATTCTGATCCTTGACCGATTCTTCTCTGAGTTCAACAGGCTGCTTACTTTTCATCATAGCATCTATCTGGTTCATCATCTCAGCCATTTGCTTCTTTAACTCTTGTACTCCACCTCGCTCGTTACCAGAACTGACACTGCTTGCCGAATCTGACCTGAAGTCTCTGAACGATTCTTCTTCTACTGTCCCCGATCTAGCTTTGGGATGGAACTCTAGAACCGAACCCCCTATCGTCAGGTCAAAGAACCCTTGGTCCATCATGGACAATCTCTATTATGCGAGAAACCACTCGGGAATCAATACCCTATGTAATGCGAATGCAAAGATATATGCAAAAACAAAACAAAAAGAATAAAAAAAACAAGTCAGTACCAGTTAAAATAAATATATAAATAAAAGGGCAAATTAAATAAGATAAACACACAAAACAACCCTATTTACAACCTATCTAAAACACCTAAGTTATCCGCATGGCTTTAAATGGTAGGTCTTTTATATGTTCTCTACATGCAGTGTTGGTGCTAGGAGGTATTTGAATTGTCCTAGTTATCCCCTGCTAAGGGTAGCAAGGCCCCCGATCATCACCCGTTATAGGCTCCTTTCAACCGGGTTCAATTCAGGGGACCTATTCGCTTATGCCCCTAATAAGGAACGATATCCTCACGAAAGCACTAGTGTTTCCCCCCACTTAAAAAAGGATAGGTTTATATGCCAAATTTTAAATGCGTTAAAATAAACACGCAATTATAACCAAATGTTAATTTAATAGTCACTTTAATTTGAAACTTCGGATATTAATAAAGCGGTAATTATTTGAAAAAGCTTAACTCTTTTTTGTTTTTTAAAAAACAAAATATGATCCCCAGTGAAGTCGCCCTCTTTAGCGATATCCTTTTTCTTCATACGAAGCGGGTTTCGCTAAAAAGGACAGTTTTCAAAGTGTATGTGGTTTTTTCGGGTATTTTAAAAATATTTCCCGTGGGGTTTTAGAAAAAATGTGTTTTTATCAAAACAAGAGTCGCCACTGGCCACTAAGGTGGGTCAGATACCATAAAACCAGAGATTTATAAACTGTTGGGTTCGGGAGTCGGTTACGGATGGAGAAGGATTAGCACCCCACACCACCCAAAATTGGTACTTTAATAATTACCGCTTCATTAATATTAGACTTTCCGAATCAAAGTGATGATTAAATTAAAATTCGGTTATAAGTGTGAGTAAATTTTAAGGGCCCCTTTACTCGAGAATAAACCGATAGACCACCATCACTACGCTTGATACTGGCCACGTTTATGCTAGAATAAAAGGGCACCGCATTGACAAATCATATTCCGTTGTGCAATCTTAGCGAATAAATTTAAAAAACATACATTTACATTGAGATGGTACTAAAACATAAAATATGAATAATATGAAATTAAACAAAAATAATAAAAAAAGGATGAACATAGCACAACGTGTCATAATAAATAACAACAAGGCATAAAAGAAAACATGTAAAAAAGAAAAAGACAATACTTCAAAAATTAACTAGTCACATATACATCTTAAAATATAAAAAACATAATGCGACATATGCATGGCATACATGTAAAGTGGTATTAAACTAATAAATCAAAACAACATGTCAACATAAAACTAATACTTAAAATTTAACATATGAAACAAATTGCACACACCACATAAATACATCATAACAATATTAATAAATTCCACGCTAGCATATAATCTAAGAAACAAAGAAATACATAAAAAAAACATGTATATATATAAATCATGAACAAATTAAACCAAAGCCTAAACACATGATAAAATACAAATTATATAAAGAAAGATGAATAAATATGATATAAAGACATAAATGGAAACATGGAGAGCAAAATAAACAAATTAATAACCTAATAGGAAGCATAATTATTTAATATGAAAAAGGGACTAGGATGAAAGAAAATAAAACAGAAGGAAGGAATTAAAAAAAACATACATTTTAGGACTTAATTACAAGCCAAACTAAACTGAAAAGGACTAAAACTGTAAAAAAAACCACGTGGCAAGCTCAGAATGAAAAATTCAAAAACGCGGAATAACTATGCCGGTAATTTTACCATTTAAAATCTGAATTTGGTTAATTAGGGGCTAAATTGAGAGATTTTAAAAAGAGAGGGGGATTGGGCTTGTAATTAACCCAAGGGGCAGGCTCAGTTTGAAAAAAAACAGAAATGCAGGGGTCCTTATGAAGTGATTGGACCATTAAAAAAATTATAAGCCCTATAAAATGCCCTAACCAGCTCACAATCCCCTCTTTTGCCATTTAAAAAATTATCCCTAAAAAAGAACCCCTCATTTATTGTTTCTTCTCTCTGACCGAAACCAATGAAACCCAAAAAACAACTCCGGCCCCCGCTTGTTCCGCTGTCGGCCGCCACTAGTCGGCTCCAATAAGACTAAAAACACTAAAACAAACCACTTTTCAACTGAAACTTAAACCCAACCTCCATTTTTTGAAAAAAAAAGCTATTCACCCCAGATCCAGGAAAGAATCGAAACGAAAATCATTTGTCTTTGAAAAAACTGAGACAAGAAAAACCATCATTTGACCGACTCACCACACAGAGCTTATCGCCGGCGAGAAAGAGACCGAACAACCCCGGTAAACCCTAAACCCATTTTGTCTTTTTATTTTGTTGTTTTTTTGAAAAACCAACATGTATGTCTGTAAAGAAGAGAAAAATGAAGAAGATTACCACTGGAATTTTATTTTTGTGTTTTTTATTTTCTTCGAATCTGATTGCCTGGTACAAAATGATAGATCTTATTACATATATCTTTTTTTTTCGATCTTGTTTGGTAGAAATAAAAAATAATACATGTTTTGGTTCGATTTGGTACTGACAATCTCTGTGTTTTCTTGATTTTGGCATTCTCGGCCATGCTTGGTGGTTGGTACGGCGGCGTGGCAGAGGTGACCATTCGGCCATACTTAATCCTGGCCGTTGGATCAGATTTGATCCAGCGATCGAGATCTCGTAATGATGGGCGGCCCTGATTGCTTTTGGAAAGTGATGCGGCACCATCAGATTGTGATGCGTGGCATGTGGAGCTGAACGGTCTCACGCGTGCGTTGCACGTGCGAGTGAGAAGTGAAGAGCCCTCGCGTGTACCATACGCACACCAGCTAGATAGGATCCTTTTGATCTGGGCCGTTGGATAATATTTGATCCAACGGCTAGGATGGTGGCGGCTGCAAAAAATGAAGGTATGTTAGATATGACTCTAGGGTTTTTGGTTAGTTGGATAGGCTTGGGTTTTGGCCGGTTGGGCCTTGTGTAATTAATTTTTTTATTTAATATTTGGACATTGGGCTGAACATTTAAATAAACTAACCTGGTTTTTTAGTATTATATTTGTTCCATTTTACCTCATAACCCAATTAGCATATTAACAAAATAATAACAATAATAATACACATATAATATTAATATATAACACATGCATTTAAGCAATTCATATACATACACATGTAATACACGTACATACAATACTATCAAAGATATTAATACAACAATATGCTTACCCTAACACATGCCATTACATACTCATACGTAAACAAACAATATTAACACTCATACATACACAAATTTTCATGCGCGTATATACATGCACATACATTATAGACCATAATTAATGTTAATAATGCCAACATACCCTTATATATAACTTGTATCATACATATACCCACATATATATAAAAAACACATATTCATATACATTCACACATAATGCGCGCACACTGATACTTACGTTTAACTATACATATTTCCACACTTACGTATAGACATTAATACACACATACAAACACATATATAATAGTTATTATAATATTTAGAACCCAGACAAAAATGAGTGATGACAGATCAAAGGAACAACAATTACTGCTGCTATATGGAGGAATCTCGTTGCTGCCGAGCCCAAGGACAAAGGCAAGGAAAAGGCAAAGGCACACACGCCAAAGCCCAATGAGTCAAAGGCTGCACCAGCGACCACACCAGCAACCATGCCATAAACCGTGTCAGACAATTCACTGCAATGCTGTCCCAAATTCATCAACGCCAGGAGATTATTCTCCAAAAGCTGGAAAAAGTTGAGGAGCTCAATGTCAAGATACGACACTACATCCAGGCCAGGGGTATTGTAATCATGTAGGCTTTTACAAAATTATTAACTGATTTTGTGCTAGAATTTCCAAACTTCCCTGCCGAGCCCTCTGCTAGCGATAATGCCATGCCAGCTAGTCCAGTTCATACCCCGTCCAATGCCACAGTCTCGTTGTCCCCAGTTGAAGTCGAGTCTGCCACTTCTGATTCTTCATCTGAATCAAAGGAAACCAAAGCCAAGTCGCCAGTAACACCTATTGTCCATTTGCTATCTGATGCCACAGATGCACCTGCCACATCGGAGCCTGCCAAGGAAAAGGAGGAAGTTGGAGCCTCCACTGCTGCTTCAAAACCAATCTTGAAAAGAAAGAAGCACATGGCCCCTGATCGTGGGCCATATGTGAGAGGAAAGACCCGTGCTGTACGGTAAATAGTCTCCAAAGAGGGGTCTTCTTCTTTCTAAACTCCTTGACATTTCATGCCATTGCATTTACAT
The DNA here is from genome assembly GCA_019671005.1 of Hibiscus mutabilis. Lineage (NCBI taxonomy): Eukaryota > Viridiplantae > Streptophyta > Magnoliopsida > Malvales > Malvaceae > Hibiscus > Hibiscus mutabilis. The sequence continues at coordinate 35,418,924 of CM033733.1, read as the reverse complement.
GATCATGCATTTTTATTTTCTTTTGTTGTTTTTCTTGTATATATGTGATGTTTCATGCATTGAGGATAATGTACATCTTGGGTTTGGGGGTGTGCATTCCCTCACATTTATGCCACACATTTCATGTTTAATTTCTTTTTCCATACCATTTGCCATGCCATATAGGTCATTCAGAATAGATGCATACCGAACCACTAAAAAAAGAAAAAGAAAATTTTGCCTCGGTTTAATCTTGAAAAATGTTAACAATTGTTAAGCAAGCTTAATTTGATCTAGGTGTTTGTCCAATGAGGAAATTCTAATATTTAGTTGTCATGCCATGGCAGCAGAGTAGTATGCTAGGTTAGCTTGACAATTGATCTCTAGTTTAGGGAACTGAAAATTCACTTAACACGTAGTATGTATCTAGTTCCTCAGTAAACTTAGACTTTTTGAAACTATGCTCAGATATGAAAAAAATATTTTAATACCAGGGTAAAAAGAAATAAATAAGGCATCAATGTTCTGCCAAGGGAAGAAAAAAATTGAACTCTCATCTACTTAGGGATAATAAGTTACTTGAGGCTTCGTGGTCTGCTCCCTCTTAGTTCTCAAGTCCAAAACCTTAGAGTATGAGTTGAAGAGAAAGCCTAGTGATATCTAGATTAAGGTGGAGGTTCATGGTATGCTCCATCTTATCTCTCACGCTAAATAGTGTCACGAAGCAAGCTTAAATTAATGCCACCAGAAACCCTTGGCAAAGAAAGAAAAGAAGAAAATGAATGAAAAGAAAAGGAAAAAAAATCTGAGTTTAGGTAGTAAAATTTGTCTAAGGGAGTAAAATGATACATGATGCATATTGCCTGCACATCATGCACTCTTCATGAACTTAGACTAGACTTATATTGTTGCACTTGAATTACTACCTGCTTGGCATTATTGCACTAAGATACTAAGGACAGAAATAGAGCCAAATTATGATTGCCAGCACGTGTTGGCATTCAATCAAAATTTTGTCGAGGTAACATTTTCACAATTTTTGTTTTTATTTTGTTTGCATTACTTGAGGACAAGCAATGAGTTAGGTTTGGAGTGTGTTACCTTTCCAAAAGTACTATTTTAATGCCAATCTTACAATGCTTTTGCTTCTTTTAAGTGCATTTAGTTGCATTAGGATATTAAAACCATGCATTGCATAAGGAGTTTAGAATTTTGTCTATGCCAGTGTGAAGGGTTGTTTTGTTGGCAATTTTACAAGTTTGGCATAGGATTTGGCCCAGAAAAGCAACACAAGAATGAGCGCCTGAGAGAATGCAGAGTGCTGTTGGCACGGATGGACCAAACAATGCCAAGCACCGGTTGGCAGAGAAATAAACTTGATGCCACGCCAAGAGGCCGTTAGACCCCGAAAAAATAGGACATGATCAGTCTCCGAAAAGATAGCAATTGGATCAATCTTCGAAAAAATAAAGGATAAGGTGGTGCCAAGACTTGTTGGCAGATTCATGCCAAGCTTGGACGCCAAGGCAGCGTCAGCAGTATGACGTCAGCCCTAGCCTGATCAGCTCTCATTCAAATTTGGATAAGATGATAATCTCTTATCCCTTGGACAGTTGAAATTCAAAATTCAAATGAGGAGCTTATCCTATCCCTTTCCCGCATACCTATTTAAACACCAACCAAGCTAGACTTTGGAAGGAGAGAAGAAGATTGGATCGTGAGGAGTTAGTGTGTGACGATTGACAACCGGCTGTACCTTGGAAGGGTGGTTCGACCAACTTGGCCGAGAAGCCTGGATCTTGAAGTGCTGCATTGAGAGACCCCTTCTAGCCCATTCTCTCTTTCAAGTTATCTTATTTTGTTTTTAATGATGATGTATTTTGAAAACATATGTGGGTTGTTGGTTAAATCCCTCACCATGAATTAATTTAATAGTTGGTGGGTGATGTTTGCGTTGAACGCTATTTTTATGTTTTAGTTTTTAATAATAAATCTACCTTGGCAATGTTTTCACTATTCGGCATACTTTAATATTTCCTAAATACTATGCCAAGCAAGAGCTGGCATTGTTGGCCTATTGCGCCTCAATATCTTAACAGACTTGGGGTGGTAACGAATAAGTTGTTGAATACTAAGGAGAGAAGCTTCGAGAGAAGTCGTTCAAGTAGATGAACTTACTTCGGGAGTGAAATCTACCCCTTAGGAGTATAGATTGGATCTTAATCAAATTGGCTTATCTAAAAGCATGCCCTATAGAGATATAGGGGTTTTTACATAATCAATTTAGGGCAATGACCATCGAGAGAGGCTTTACTAATTTTGAATCTGCTCGGCAAGCAATGCCAAGACAGGTTGTTATTAAAGGCTGGCACGGCATGAATAGCTTAAAAACCAGGCATTCCCTGCCAACGCTCATCATTCATTAAAATACCTTTCTTTACAACGTCTTACTTTACTTTCACTTATTTCTTTTCTTTTTAATTATTTTCCAAAACCAGTTTCAAATCAAATCAACCTTTTCCTTAAGGCAAGTAACAATCAAGGCAATTGAATTCCAAGTCAATCTCTGTGGGATTGATACTCAGCTTACCAGCTGTATTATTTGCAGATCGTGTATACTTGCACGCAAAAGACTCATCTTGGCACTGTTTTACACTTTTCCAAATCATACCTTTTGCCACTTTTTGCCTGCATTTAACCTGAGAGTCTACACCTAACATTAGTTATTTTCATCAATTTGGATGAAAATGTTTTGTTTTGAACAATGAAAAAGACAATTTGGGCAAATTTGATGCTAAAAGTGATGAAGCTATTTTCTTAGGGTATTTTTTAAACTCTAAAGCCTATCGTGTATTTAATAAAAGAACTTTGGTTGTTGAAGAGTCTATACATGTGATTTTCGATGATAACCTCATTCCGAGGAAGGATTCTTGTGATGATGATGATGTAGGAATCTTTGAAGCCAATGATGGTGGGCAAAATATCAAAGGTGGATGAAGTTCCAACCAAAGAAGAAGAAGCACAAGATCCACCTCTAGAAGCCTTGAGGGACATGAATCTAGAGGAATAGGAAGTGAGCTACCCAAGGGAGTTCAACTATGTCAAAGTGGTGAGATTTTGGGTGATCCATCCAAAGGGGTAACCACTAGACTCTCTCTTAATAATGCTTGCAATGTTGCATTTCTTTCATGTATTGAGCCTCAAAATATCAAAGAAACATTAAAAGATGATTATTGTATATTGGCTATGCAAGAGGAATTAAATCAATTTGAGAGAAGTCAAGTATGGACATTAGTTGATAGGCCTAGTAATAAGTCTACCATAGGAACTAAACGGGTTTTTAGAAACAAACTAGATGAGAGTGGTAACATAGTGAGAAAAAAGGCTAGACTTGTTGCTCAATGTTACACTCAAGAAGAAGGAATCAATTTTGATGAAACCTATGCACCCGTAGCTAGAATGGAAGCTATTAGGATACTTCTTGCATTTACATGTTATCATGAATTCAAGCTTTTTCAAATGGATGTCAAAAGTGCTTTTCTAAATGGTTTTATTAACGAAGAAGTGTATGTAGAACAACCACCCAGTTTTGAAGATCCAAAATACCCAAACCATGTTTTTAAACTTTCAAAAGCTTTATATGGTTTGAAACAAGCTCCTAGAGCTTGGTATGAAAGATTATCAAGTTTTCTAATTGAAAAAAGTTTTAATAAAGGAAAGGCGAATACTAAACTCTTTATTAAAAGAAATGTCAAATATATTTTAGTAGTTCAAATCTATGTTGATGATATAATTTTTGGTTCTACTAATGAATTGTTTTGCCAAGATTTTGCTAAGTTAATGCAAGGTGAGTTCAAAATGAGCATGATGGGGGAGCTCTCATTCTTCTCCGGACTCCAAATCAAGCTAAGGAAGGATGACATCTTCATTAATCAAGAAAAGTACATCAAGGACATGCTCAAGAAGTTTGGCTTGGAGAATATGAAACCTCAAGTCACACCAATGAGCTATTCTACAAAGCTTGACAAAGATGAAGGAGGTAAGTGTGTTGATTTAAAGCTTTATCGCTCTATGATTAGATCTTTGCTTTATCTTACCGCAAGTAGACCCGGTATTATGTTTATTGTTTGCTTGTGTGCTAGATTTCAAGCTAGTCCTAGAGAATCACACCTTATAGCCGTTAAGAGAATCTTTAGATACCTTAGAGACATACCTTTTTAGGCCTTTGGTATCCTAGAGATTCCTCCTTTGATTTGCATGCTTATTCGGATGCAGATTATGGAGGTTGTAAGATAGATAGAAAAAGTACCTTCGGTACTTGTCAATTCCTAGGTAATATGCTTATATCTTGGTTCTCTAAGAAACAAAATAGTGTGGCTCTATCTACCACCGAAGTAGAATACATATCGGATGAGAGTTGTTGTACTCAAGTCCTTTGGATAAAGCAACAACTTTTAGATTATGAAATTGATATAGGTACCATCCTTCTTAAGTGTGACAACACTAGTGCCATATATCTCACTAAGAATCCCATCCAACATTCATTATTTCATTAGAGATCATGTCTTGAAAAACAATGTTGTTCTAGAATATGTAGACACCTTAAATCAAATAGCAGATATCTTTACCAAACCATTAGATAAAGAGCGTTTTTGGTCTCTTAGGAGAGAGCTAGGTTTAACTAGCCTTTCTTGAGCCTTATAGCCTTTTTGGTCTTAAAATTTGCTTGAATTTGATTGATTGCATTGCTTATGTGTTTTTGCTCCTATATGCATATATGCTTGTTGCCAGGGGGAGTATGCATCTATTTATACTCATACATAATGATCTCATATCATATTCATGCACATAGATTCGAGTAAGTTTGATTTTTGAGCAACTAGCTGCCAAAAATGACATTTCTGGCACAAGTGTATCGATACAGGTTCTTGAATGCGTTTCGGTATGGAAATAATTGTAACGATATGGGGTCGCGTATCGAAACGGATAATAGCTGTTTCGGTATTGTGTTTTGATACGCCACATGGTGTATCGGTACGTGCAGCCACTGGACAATTTTATGGGCATTAAAAGAGCGTTTCCAACTTGAAATCAAACACTTTTTTCTTTCTCTCAAACCCTAGATCATTTTTGGCTATAAAAACCTCTCAAGCCTCTCTATTCTTTCACACAAAACTCAATTTTTTGAGGGTTTTTGAATTTCTCATCAAACCCTAGCTATATCATCAAGCTTGTGCATCATCATCCTCTCATTTGTCCATAATCCTTATTCAAGGTATAAACCCTAACTTTCTTTTCTTTTTCGTTCATATATATACTATTTTTGACTCAAAATTATATTTTTAGAATGTACATAACATTGTTTTCAAAGATTTTGTAAAGATTTTTCCAAAACTGAAAATTTTTTGTTCGAATGTAAATATATATCGTATATTTTTCAACATTATTTTTCAAATTTTATTTTATCAAAATTTCTTTTTATATTTGTATAGATTTTTAAACTATATTATATAGGGTTTTAGTAATACCTTAATTATTAGACTAATTATTGGATTGAATGTGTTAATTTATGCATACATTATTTTTTGATTTGATTTTGATTTCAGATCATGGCCCCTAAGAAACGAGCAAGAAGAGATTTGGCATCTAGTTCTAATCCTCCTAATCAAAATCCCGAACATGTTGATAATCGACCCAACTTTACCCATATTTTCCAAAATTGTTTTAATGAACCTAGATTTCCAAATGCCGTGGATTGTTTTAAACATTATCAAAATTTTAAAATTCGCTGTGAGCGTAGTATCCCAATCCCTTTTCTATCTTCCGAACGATTTCAATTTAAATATCTTGAGTTGATGCAACAATGGAAATTTATGCAATTTTTATTTTACCAGGGATTTTATACCGAAACCTTGTTTTGATTTTCTACTCAAATGCCCGATGTATTTATAATGAAAATAGGTTCGAAGTTGTTGCCATTGAATCTTATCTTATGGGTAAAAGTTTTCAAATTGATTCATCCGTTTTAGCCAACTTTTTGGGTCTTGAGAATGTAGAAATTGATGATGAAGATTCCTTGGGACATGTCTTTGGTGGCTCCATGACAGTGCTCAATGCTGATGATCGTATCCTTCTCCTAATGATCACTTGGTGGTTTTGTCTATCTGGTGGAAAATTCTCTATGATCCGTCAAGTCGATGACTTTTGGATCCGATGCTTTCATGAGGGTAAGCAACCAAACCTTGCTCAAATTATGTTTGCGGAAATCGTCTTCCTTGTACAGCACCGCCATACAACTCTTGTTTCATCCTTCACATATGGCACCGCTTTGAGATTTCTCTTTTATAAGATGGGAATTGATTGCTCCTATGATCTTTTCGAACCTCTCACCAACCCTATTGATGAGCGTTCACTCCACAGCGCAAAGTTCACATACTATGATAGAGAATGGGTGCGGAATGCTGATCTTTCTCGTAGTGCTCGACTCGATCCAATAGCGGCTCCTCAAAAGGTTTTGGTTCCTCAAGCCTCGGTATCCCAACCTTCTCATAATGCTCTCATGGCCTACCTCAACTAGCAATTCACATCATTGGGCACTTCTATTGCATCTTTGAATACTACTATGAATTCTGGGTTTGCTGCGATTGACACAGGTTTCACATCTTTAGAGGAAAGAGTGACTGCCATTGAGAATCACCAAAATTCGATGGATATCTCTCATACCGGTTTTCATGGAGAGTGACGTCAATCTCTTGGAACCCTTGCCAATGATGAAGATGAAGACGATGGAGATGAATCTTAGGCATCTTGTATATCATATCATATCATATCATATTATGATTTGTTTTATGGACTTATGTCTTTATGTTTTTGAACTCCTATGCTTTGATGTTATTTAATTTGCTTTATGTTTTTAGGACTTAGGTTGGATTTGATTATGTTGTTTTGAATTTTAATGATTATGCTATTTCCGTTAAATGCTTGGAGTTATTTTATTGTTTATATCTATTGCTTAAGTATTATATCCTATTGATTTTGATCTAACAAAAAGGGGGAGAAGTAATTGAGCTAAAGTTTTTTCAAAGTTTTTCAAAGTTAAATCTTTTAGTCTTAAAGTAAGGAGGAGTACTTTTCAAACTTTTCAAAACTACTTAAAAATTTACTTTGGTTTTGTTATATCAAAAAGGGGGACATTGTAAAACATATATTCGATTTTGATATAAAAAATCTTTAAGGACCAAATTGTAAAAGAAAATAAATTTTTAAGTATTCAAAAGTCTCACAAAATGACAAGGAAAAGTTTTTCTATGTCCAAGAATTAAACCCAAAAAGATTTCTAAGTATTTCAAAGCCAAATTTAACAAATACGCCCAGGCGTGTCGATACGGCTATGCCCGTTTTGATACGAATTTTCATTACTGAAATTTTAATTTGCAAACCGTTTTGATACGACTACGCTCGTTTCGATATGACCTTCATCTGGGCTTGTAATTTAGGTTATGCGTATTGATACGGATCTACCCGTTTCAATACAACATTCATCTGGGTTTAAGTTATTGCTTAAGCATACTGATACGGTCTCCACCGTATCGATACGGTGTGTTGAGATCTTTAAAATCTTTTCATTTAAAATATGACCGTTGCCTTGTCACTTATTAGAATCACCAAACTTTAATTTTCAGTTAACCCGTATCGATACGCCCCTTAGGCGTACCGATGCATTTTTCACTAGACTTTTTCTCAGATTCAAGTAAGCAAAACTTGTACCGATACGACCTTGTTGTTTTGATACGTATTTGAAAAATACGCTATACTATTTTGATACGATCTCTCGCGTTTTGATACGACCCTATTTTTACTCTTTACCCGTTTCGATACGCCCTTACACATATCGATACGCTATTGCACAACGACTCTTCCTTCTTTTGACATGTATCGATGCGGCTCTTTGTGTACCGATATAGTCGGTCACCAAACATCATTTATTGCGATAAAAATGGTCCCCCAAAGGCTATATTGATGACCTCAACCACCCAAACAGTTAGAAATTCATGAGAGGGTATAAATACAAGTCTCCAAAGCTGCTACAATAACTATTGAACAACATTCAAGCATTCAAGGAAAATCCAACCACTTTGAGCTTTTAGAGTCAAATTCTTTGTACCCAACTTGTTATTTTCATTGTAATCTTTAGTTTCAAGTTTGGGGTTGTGAGTACTTGTAATTGGGCAAACAAATTCACCTTTGTGAGGATATTTCTAAGTTTGCAAACCACTTCTTGTAAAAGAGTGAACCTTGATCAAGCTTTGGGTAGAAAGCTTTGATCCATTGTAACAGTTGCCTTCTTAGCCTAAAAAGGGGAAGAATTTTGTAGTGAATTGTTTGAAATCCTTAGTGGGGAGCTAAGGTAGTTGATGTAGAGCTTGTTAAAAGCTTGAACCACTATAAATTCTCGTGTCTTCAATTTTTCATTTTCTATTTGCTTCCCTTCAATTTTTAAATTTCCAATTCACCCCCTCTTGTCCATATGTCATCGATTGATCATCCAAACAATATTCTTAATTCAAAAACTCTAATTTTGAAATCCCTAAATTCAAAATCTAGAAATTGGAAATTTAAACATGAAGCCTAATTAAGAAATTTGAGAATAAATTGAATTTTAAACAAATTTAGTGGCCTTTTATAAAGAATTGACATTAGATACCTACTTTGTGAACCCTAAGATGTCAAGGACTTACCTTATAATTTAGTGACCTTTATTATTATTATTATTACAATAATAAAAGCATAAGTATATGACTTATACTTGAAATTACGCATGCCAGTGCTAATTATTATGTACATATAATTGATTGCAACTATTATTATATATATTTATATATGATGATTTAATAATAAGTGATTACTACTTGATAGAATTATAAAAGTTATCTTGACTCGAATCGTTGATCCGATTTATAGTTCGATTAGAATCGATCTAACCCGGTTTGTTGACCATTGATAATTTATTATTGGATTAAGATTAAGATTATTATTGTGATTAAGGTGACTATTATTCTTCTGACCGGGAGTCTGACGAACTGTCACCTCCTTCGCCTGTTCGAGCTATCCCTACACGTACTACGGGATCTACAAGTGAGTAGTTTTTGGATTAGTGTTTGTGATGTTTAGTTTGGCGGCATAGTGTTAGATTTTGATGTAAAGTTCTATTTCATAGGTTCCGATTCAGCTAGACCCAAACGTGAGAGACGTTCTTCTCGACGTTAGAGCTATTGCTACTTGAGGTGTGTTTCTTACGGTGCTACATATATAAATTATTTTTGTGTGTTGGTGTTTTACACCTTGCTTGATTATGATTTGCGCTATGGCGTGTATGTTTGTCATCACATGCATACTTTTTCAGAATATGTTTTAACTATGATTTATGAAGTATGATTTATGAAACATCATATTTACGGAACTATGATTTATGAAGTATGATTTATGAAACATCATATTTACGGAACTATGATTTATAAATTTATGGACTACGATTTATGAATTATATTTTATGGAATATCGGATTTATGGAACTTTGTTTATGAATTTGAGTTTTAAACATAATATATGTATGATCATGGGTTGGGATTTGTACGGGGAAGTTCAGTGGTTTTACCCTTTGGGCTGAATTTCGTTTCGGACCAGTGGTTTCACCCTTCGGGCTGAGTTCCACTTCGGATGGCGGTTGTAGTGAGGAGTTCTGGGAAACTTTCCTCCTCTCTTGGCGGTTGTAGTTGGGTGCATTGCATTGTGTTTGTGATATTTGTGCTATGATTTTAAAGGATTTTTAAGAAAATAATACTATATTTTATGATTATGCTTTTCTTGCACTTTAGAGACACACTAAGCTCTTTAGTTTACTCCCCATAGTTTCCTCCCCATAGTTTCCTCTTACAGTATCTTTGGAATTTATGCGACGTGGTACTTAGAGGATCTCACATTTTATCTGGTTATTTTTATTATTCAGTACGAAAATATTTTTAGTTATTCAAATTGTTATTTATTACTTTGGGATATTGATGTAATTTCATACTTGAGAACTATTTATACTTTCGGATTATTTTAGCATTCTGGACATCTAAATCTTGAGCTAGCCTGCCTAGAAACCAAATATTTATGCATTTCTGGTGCGTGGAGAAGAGATGTAGGCATGTAGCTAATGCAATTAACCATGTGTTTCAAGTAATGGTTTTTTATTACCCTTGTAGAAAGTAGGAAGGTTTTAACATAACAAGTAGAGTGGAATGGATATTATGAGTGCCTTTATTTTGTGGTGCTCATGTGTTGAGTGTCACGTGGGAGACGATAAGGAGGATGAGGCTGTGAGTAATCATCTGGAACCTTACCTGCAATGCCAATGCTACTCATTTTTCTTGTGTCTATACTATACATACACCCTTTGCCTTCTCTATCAACTGGATCAATGTTATTGCAGGGACCAACACATCCAAATATCTGCTGTTTGTATGATGAATTAAACAAATGTGATAGAAAATTCAACAGTTTTTTGCCTCCATTATTGCCAAGCAATTCACGTGGACGGTTAGTGTGGAAACAAAAAAGGAAAAATTCTCGAGTTAGCAGGTCATGTCGCTTGCCCTTTCCTTTTCCGGCCTTATAATACCACTATTCAGTATTCACATTGCATTCATTAGACGGCCACCCATCCAATCATTAAGACCACCCACAGATTCGCCGTTTTCATCTTTAATATTCCATGTAATAGTAATACTTTTGGTTCCAAGTCGTGGCCATCTCCCATTCGATCGTACGGTGGGATACCCTTTTTGCACAGTACCATTTCTTCCTCCCCTGCCCACCTGCACTGCTCACCTCATGTGCTTTGCTTTGCGCTGGGGTCTTCCTTGCTACTGCAGTAAAATTTCGTTTGGGATAATATTTCCAATGCTCCTTAACTTATAATAAATGATCTTTTAAAAGGAGAAAAGATGATATTAAACCATAAAGATGGTCAATATATCTTTCAATTTTAGGGTTTAGGGATTTAAGTTGTAGGGTGTAGAATTTATGATTTATAATTAGAGTTTAGGGTTTAGGATTTAGGGTTAGGGTGCTAGGGTTAGGAATTTAGGTTTTAGATTTTTCAGTTTAAATATAAAGGGTTGCGTAAAATTTTTTTTACGCATATTGTCTATCAAAATATAACCCTTAAACTATTACTAAATATGATTGTTAGTAGGGGTATTCACTGTTCGGTTAAAACCGAATTAACCGACTAATTTGAATTAATTCGGTTAAACGGTCGACAGCCGAAGTTTTCTCGGTCAGTTAACGGTTAAAAAAATTTTAATGTTTAGTTATCAGTTAATCCGATTCGAAATCAATTAATTAACTAAATTACCTAAATTACCCGAAATATAACAAATATTAAATATATTATATTCATCCATATTAAGCTCATACCCATTCTAAAACTCAACTTCTAACCCAAATAAAAAAAAAACTCAATTTCTAACAAGTATCATATTTATATAGAAATATAATATAATATGAAAAAATAATGTCATGATCTATAGTGACGTATTAAATAATTTGAATTATTAAGCTATAAATAATTTTCATAAATATTATATCTATTTATATAGAAATATAATATATTTATTTAACATATTATTAATACAATTTAACCTTTTGTTTTGTTTCTCTGAGTTTAGGGAATAATTTCATGCGATTGATCGAGTGCATATATATAATACCATTACACCAGTATAAGTGTAACACCCTTCCCGGCCTGGTAGAGAACCGGGTTGGAGTATGTTACCGATGAACAAACGGTGATTGGTGTAATCAATATTCGATAATTTAATGTTGTCATATTTTACAATAATACAATAGCAATACAATAATTCTGATAACTCAGTATGAAGCTATGTTAATCAACTCCGGACCAATTTTAAACTTTTACAAGTTCTAGGGACTAATCTATAATTTCAGTATTTTAAAGGTCATTTTTTAAAATTAACCTTACTATAATGAAATCCAGCCTATAGTCAATGATCATACCAATTTTCATGTTAATCAGAGTTCAATTACCCATTCAATTTAACTATACAATGTTCAGTGACCGATATGCCATGTTCCAAACTTATTCCAATTAACTTTTAACATATTTACTTGTATTGGTAACAGTACTCGAGAGGCCGTACCGATATGCCTGTGTCATGGTCGTTAAAAGATCTAGGATTCAAGGAGTCTGTATCGATACATTGTCTACCTGTATCGATACACAATACATATTTTATAATTATCAGAATTCAATGAACAATACTCGTATCGGTACGGCCGGGGGACCGTACCGGTACGGGTTGACCAGGTTGACCCATTTCGATACGCCCTAAAAGACCGTATCGATGCATTTAATTTTCCAGATTCTAGTGTTGACTTTTCGTATCGGTACGCCCTTTGACGTATCGATACGCCATGTTGACCAATGTTGACTATGTCCAAATATGCATACCCGTATCAATACGCCATCACCCGTATCGATACGCCCTGCACTAAAATGACAAATTTATTCTGGTTTTTAATCGATTTGGCCTATCAAACAATGTCCAAATGCAATGAGATTTTACCAGCAAATTATATCAACACAAACTACTAGCATGTCAAATTTCATGATCATATGAGTCCATTTACTATGATTTCACCATTTTAAGCCAAATATGCATATTTAGTGCTTTTAGCCAAACATTAAAAGTCATTTTAGGCAATTTAGACATACTCAAGCCATACATGCCATCCATGCATCAAAAGGACATAAAGGAACTTAAACAACCAATATGCCACCATCCTAGGAGTGTATAGAGTAGGTATATATTACATTAGCCTTTGGTGACTTGCCGCAACCTTGCCAAAATTCCCGATCTCTGAACCAACTTTACTTAGCCTGAAAATGCATGAAGATGAATGCATTAAGCATACTTTGCCTAGTGAGGTAGTCATAAACAATATCAATAACCAATATAAATTTAAATGCATATTTCATCAAGAATCAATGACAACATGTCAATGTTCAATAGAAATGCATCTATATCCAATTTCAATGTATCAATGTTCAATATCAATAAATCTTTTAGTTCACTATTAACCCTTGGATCGATTCAAGATAGTGGATTTGCATATTCCTATGCCTCGCCAAGTCAATAATGGTCTAGGCCCTCCTCATCGCCAATTGACCAACACAACATCCTTCCTTCTTGCCAATATAAAGGCCGCAGCCCAAGGACCATAGTCCACCTTTACCAATGAGCTCATAAATCCTATGGCATGCCAATTGTATCCAATGTCCACTCAAATCCAAGGTTTGGTAATTTAAGCCAATATTCAAAACATTATCAATATTAATAACTTTAATGATCCGATAGCAATAAATTGACCCTTAGGTCCACTTTAATGATCCGGTGAGTCTAATAACAATATCAATTGCAATATTTCATTAATTAATGACCAATGACAATAACAATGATTTTCCGATGCTATGCCAATACTCAATATTCAATGTTTCAATGACAATGTTCGATGTTCAATGATTCGATAACAATATTCAATATTCAATGGCAATGATCGATACTCGATGTTTCAATAATTCAATAAGAAAGCTTACCGAAGCTTACCATTGCACCCTCCAAAGGGTTCGATGCAATAACCTAACTATCAATGTTAGAAATAATATATCCAATGGAAATGAAACCGGAAAAGCACCTAGCCTACTCCTGAGACTTTGACTACATTTACCTCAAAATTCGAAGCTACTGCGGCTCTCGGATGACAATCCCCTTGCACATAGCCTTCGAGGGAGATGATGGTCCTTCCTCTAATATTTAAGCTAGGCATAAGTTAGGGGGAAAAGTTAGAATCGAAACTATGGATTCAAAATTGATATTTAAGCTTATTAAAGCTTATAGACAATATTTTTTCCATGGATTAAAGCTTTCAACACATGGGTATAGCCTTGACTTTCAAGACTTTAATCTTGAAATTAAACTTTAAGGATCCATGGAATCAATTAATTGTTTGAGGGGTTTTACTCACCAATCTAAGAGCTTTAATTTTATGTAGAGAAATCAAAGAAATCTCAAGGAACTAAGTGAGGTGCTTGCTTGAGCTTGGTGAAGAAGATGACAATGGAGGAGCTTGTTTATCTTGGTGGGAAAAGATGAAGAAAAGGTAAAACATTGTCTCGGTTTAGTTTTAAGCAAATTGTTCCATCTTTTCTTTCCCTTATTTCTTAATATGTCGTGTATTTCCATCCCAATTAATGGTTGCCTCCCAAGCAACCAACTAGGTGGTTTCCTAGCTTGGGAGAAAACCCTTTTAAAACAATAAAAAGATACACAATGCTTTTTCCAACTCTTTTCCAATTTAAAATGTCATCTCTTATGACATATTTTCAGTCATCTTCACATGAATAAAGCTAAGCAAGGAGGTGACTCACACCTCAAAATGGTAAAATTATGAGGTTGATCGCTCGACTTTACGAAGTTTGCACTTTTACCCCCAAACTTTCAATTTTCACAATTTAGTCACTAAATGACTTTCACTTCTTTCAAAAAGGTCCAGGATCAATAATTAAACTCAATTAAAGTTTATTACAATACAATTGAGTACAAAGTTGGAATCATTACAGTGATTGGACCATTCTGTTACAAAATTCTGATCATCGAAACCTAATTTCGACTAGACCGATTTTTAGGGTGTTATAACTCTCCCCTCCTTACAAAAAATTCATCCTCAAATTTTCATCCAAACCGAAGAGGTGAGGGTATTGCTTCTTCATCGCCTCTTCCGGTTTCCAAGTGGCTTCTTCCACTGAATAGCTCCTCCAAAGCACTTTGACTAAAGGCACAGATTTATTGTGAAGCCTCTTGACTTCTTTTGCAAGAATCTGAACCAGTTCTTCCTCATAGGTTAAATTAGGTTGGATCTGCACAAATTCTGGCTTGATGATATGAGAAGGGTCGGATCGATATTAACGAAGCATGGACACATGAAAGACATCATGAATCTTGCTTAATTTTGAGGGTAATGACAAACGGTATTCAAATGGGCTAACTTTTTCGATAACCTCAAAGGGTCCAATGAATCTGGGACTCAATTTTTTCTTCTTGCCAAACCTCAGAATCTTCTTCTACGGTGATACTTTGAGGAATGCTTTTTCTCTAACCTCGTATTGGATATCCCTTCGTTTAAGATCAGCATAGGCCTTTTGTCGCTCAAAGGCTGCCTTCAAGTGATCATGGATGATGGTAACCCATTTTTCAGTTTCTTAAAGTAGGTCAGGGCCCAACATCTTGCCTTCGCCAAGTTCAGACCAACACAGAGGAGTTTTGCAACGTCTGCCATACAACGCCTCATAAGGCGCCATTCCTATAGAAGTTTGATAGCTTTTGTTGTAGGCAAACTCGATAAGAGGTAGGGATTTCTCCCAAGATCCACCAAAGTCGATGATACATGCTCGAAGCATGTCTTCCAGAATCTGCAATGAAGAATTTCAATAACAATAATTGTTTTCGACGGTTTGATGGGAAGAGCTTTTGATGCCTAGCCGAATTACCCTTTCTGACTGGCCATCAGACTGAGGATGGAACGCAGTACTAAGGTTAACTCTGGTACCCAGAGCACCCTGCAATGATTTCTAGAATCGAGAAGCAAAACGGGGTCTCGATCGGAGATAATAGACTCTAGTAGTCCATGAAGTCTCACAACTTCCTTGATATACAAGCCAGCCATCTTTGGAAAATCGTAGTCCATTCTAATTGGTAAAAAGTATGATGACTTGGTGAAATGGTCCACAATAACCCATATAGCATCATGTTTGGTGGGATTCAAAGGCAAGCCACAGACAAAGTCCATGGTGATCTTATCTCACTTCCACTGCGGTAAATCAATAGGTTTCAGTAAGCCAGTAGGAACATGATGCTCGGCCTTAACGCGCTGGCACGTAAGGCACTTAGACATAAAATCAACTATGGTTTGTTTTATGCCTGACCACCAATAGAGTTCCTGGAGTTCTTTGTACATCTTAACCGAATCTGAGTATACAGAGAAAGAGCTTGAATGGGCTTCATTTAAGATATCAGTACGGAGAGATTCATCGTTGGGTATGCAAACCCTATCACGATAGCATAAAAGACCTTCAGGATTAATTTTGAAGTCAGATTCATCTCCACTTTGCAGTTTGGAAATAGTGAACTATAATTGAGGATCTTGATCCTACAAGACTTTAATTCTTAATACAATAGTAGACTGAACCTAGAGCTCAGCTATTAGGCAACAATGTTTCCGAAGTTGGAAATGAGCGTTGATAGCACGGGGGGCTACAATACAAGGATTATTCAATGAGTTCGATACAATGGATATATAAAGTTCAATGGCATTGACGGTACTTACCAGGCTGAGGTTTACGGCTGAATGCATTAGCTACAACGTTGGCCTTGCCCGGATAATAGTCAATAACAAGATTGTAGTCTTTGAGGACCGTTGCTGAAGATTCAACTCCTTCTGAGTTAGTAGGTATTTAAGGCTCTTGTGATCGGTAAAGAGATAGCATTTCTCCCCGTAGAGATAATGCTTCCAAATTTTTAGTGCAAAGACAACTGTAGCCAATTCCAGATCATGCGTAGGATAATTCATTTCATGTGGCTTAAGTTGTCAGGATGCATAAGCTATGACCTTGCCCTCTTGCATAAGGACACATCCTAACCCAAGATGTGAAGCATCATTATAAACTGTATAGTCCTTCCCAAACTCGGTTTGGGTTAGGACAGGTGCATGAGTCAATACTTGCTTCAACTGGTCGAAGCTTTTTGTTGATCCACAATCTAAACGAAAGGAGTGTCTTTTCTTAACAAATTTGTCAACGGAGATGTTATCATTGAAAATCCTTTCACGAATCTCCTGTAATAGCCAGCTAGACCAAGAAAACTTCTTACCTCTCCAATGTTCTTCGGTGGATTCCAATCTAAGATAGCTTGGATTTTCTTTGGATCTACTTGAATGCCTGAAGCTGATACAATGTTCCCAAGAAAGGCAACTTCGGTGAGCCAGAACTCATACTTGGAGAACTTAGCAAACAATTGTTTCTCCCACAGGGTCTGCAACACAATTCGAAAGTGGTCTTGATGTTCTACAGTATTCTTGGAATAGATTAATATGTCATCAATGAACACCACCACAAATTTATCCAGATAGGGTCTAAAAACCTGGTTCATCAAATCCATAAAGCCTGCCAGTGCATTGGTTAGCCCAAATGGCATCACCAAGAATTCATAGTGCTCGTACCTAGTACGAAAGACAGTTTTGGGTTATCGCATTCTTTAACTCTCATCTAATAATACCCTGACCTTAGATTGATCTTGGAAAACACAATGGCATCTTTAAGCTAATCGAATAGGTCATCAATTATCGGTAGGGGATACTTGTTCTTGATGGTCACATTGTTCAATTGCTGGTAGTCAATAGACAACATCATAGATCCATCTTTTTTCTTCACGAAGAGGACTGGAGCTCCCCAAGGTGAAGAACTCGGTCAAATGAAACCCTTGTCAAGCAGGTCTTGAATTTGAGCCTTTAACTCTTTAAGCTCAATTGCATCCATATGGTTGTAATCACTCATTTTTTATCGGGTTTTAGTGTTATTAGTATTATTTTAATAATATTATTATTAATATAAAATAAAAAAAGGAAAGAAAATACGTGGAGCATGTTGCTCCACGTCACCCCAAATATCCCCACCCCTTTTGATTTTGCCTATAAATAGGGAGGGGGCAATTAGAAGAAAGGCATGAATCGGCTGGTTGCCAAAAGAGAGCAATGCTCTCGGTAGCCAAAGACCTCCCGGTCCGAACCGGTTCGATCGGGGTCCTATTTTGGATCCGATCTAGTTAATATTTTTGGAGGGTCGCGGTAGATCTCGGTGGGGTTCAGTCGGGGTTCGTCATTCGAGCTCCTAGTTAGGTATATTTTCTTCCCTTTTTATTAGTGTTGTAATTTTTATAATTTAATGAAGTATTAGTTATTTTAAAATTGTAGTCTTATTTTTTTAGTTTGTATGTTTATGTTTTAGATTAGTATTTAATATGTTTTAAGTTTGTGTTTTATATTAATATTTTATTTATGTTAGATTCGTTTTTATTTATGTGTTAGAATAATATTTATTTGTGTTTTAAATTAATATTTATAAATGTTAGTATTTTATTTATGTTAGATATGTTTTTATTTATGAGTTAGATTAATATTTATGTATGTATGTTTTAGAATAGTATTTTATTTATGTGTTAGATTAATATTTATGAATGTTAGTATTTTATTTATGCTAGATATGTTTTTATTTATGAGTTAGATTAATATTTATATATGTATGTTTCGGATTAGTATTTTATTTATGTTAGATTATTATTTTATTATATTAGTATTTATTTATATTTTTATCGCTTTGTATTCATTTTGCTTTCTAAGGTTGCATAATGGAATATAAATTGTCAATGCAGTGTCCTTTTATCCGAGCGTAAACGGGGCCAGTATCAGGCGTAGTGATAGTGGTTGGCCGTTTACCCTCGGATAACGGGGCCTTTAAAATTTACCCGCACTTATAACCAAATTTTAAATTGATCGTCACTTTAATCCGGAAAGTTTAATATTAATAAAGCGGCAATTATTAAAGTACCAGTTTTGGGCGGTGTGGGGGTGCTAATCCTTCCTTATCCGTAACCGACTCCCGAACCCAACAGATTTTTAAATCTCTGGTTTTATGGTGTCCGGCCTACCTAAGTGGCCGGTGGCGACTCCAATTTTTAATAAAATGCGGTTTTTTTAAAACCCCCACGGAATAAACATTTTATATCCGAAAAATTCACAAATACCTCGAAAATTCACTTTTTTAGCGAAAAAGGACATCGCTACAAATGGAGACTCCGCTGGGGACAATTTTTTGTTTTTCGAAAACAAGAAGAGAGTCAAGCTTTTTAAAATAATTATCGTTTTATTAATATTAGAAATTTCGAGTTAAAGTGACTATTAAATTAATATTCAGTTATAATTGCGCGTTTATTTTAACGCATTTAAAATATGGCATATAAACCCGTTTTTTATTTTTTAAGTGGGGGGAAAACGCTAATGCTTTCTTGGAGATATCGTTCTCCCGTATGGGCCTAGCAAGTACCTTCGGTGCTCGAGTACCTTATGCTTTCATAAGGATATCGTTCCTTCATACGAGCATAAGCGAATGGGTCCCCCTGAATTGAACCCGGTTGAAAGGAGCCTATAATGGGTGATGATCGGGGGCCTTGCTACCCTTAGTAGGGGGCAACAAGGACAATTCGAGTACCTCCTAGCACCAACACTACATGTAGAGAACATAGAAACCCACCCTTTAGAGCCATGCGGATAACCTTAGGTGTTTTAGACTGGATAAATAGGGTTGTTTTGTTTGTTTACCTTATTTAATTTGTCCTTTTATTTATGTATTTATTATTTTTATCTGGTACTAACTTATTTTTTGTGTTTTATTTTTTTTATTTTTATTTTACACATACTTTTGTTGCATTATCATTGCATCCACATTACATAGAGGCGTTGATTCAAGTGGTTTGCCCGATTAGAAAATCTTTCATCATGGAAAAAAGGTGTCTTAGGAAGGACGGCATCGATCCAGTCGCGCGACATCGATCAGAGATTAATCAACAGATCCGAAGTAACAATTTGTTGAGCAAGCGTGTAATGCCAAAGTATACACACGAGACCCTGATGGTGGACATACGACGAGTTGCAAGGCGTGTGAATGACTTAGCTACCGAAGCTGCGACTCTCCGACCTTTCGTAACCTCGGACATGGAATAAGCACCAAGGTTTATCAAGTTGCTCAGAGCTGTCGATGAGCTAGGAGGTAGAGCTAGGGCTTATGTGTAGAACTTTGTTTTGTAATTAAGACTTTTTGTAATAGAGACTCTTTTTGTAATAGAGACTCCTTTTGTAATATGGACCTTTTTTGTAATCTGGACCCTTAAATTCCCATGAAAGTCGTTCGAAAGGGTGATTACCAGCGGAATCAACGCCTTTATTTGCATTCATGTTGCATATCATGGTGTTGATTCAAGAACAGTTCATTAAAAGGCTTTCAAAATAGAAAAGGTATGCTTTGCCAGAAACGATAATATTACAGTAACAAGTTAGGCCGAGTAAAGACCAATCGAGAAAGAAGACAGTACGATAGTAAGGCACGTGCGACGCAGAAGATTCAGTCAGGGTCACAGAACCCCAATTTTAAATCTTCACATTTGACCATTTTTTAAAAAAAAATCTCAGATTTTAAGTTAACTCATTTTAAAAAAAGAAAAAGAAAAAATTTGAAAATATTATTATTTTGCTTTGAAACTTCTTCCCTCATAAAACTTTCAGAATAATAATATAACAAAAAGAAACCTAAAAGTTTCATTTTTTAAGTAAGTTAAAACTTTTTAATAATAAAAAGGGGGAATTTTTAAACCAAATGATCCTTGAAAATTTTAATTTAAACCCCAAAAAGTTTTAAAGTACTCCCCTAGGATCGATAGAATCCATCCTTGTTTAGACGTACCCAGATTTACAGAAGAAAATATATTGTCTGATGTCCTTTTCAGAAGCCACAAAAATAAAGATCATGATGTCGCGAGTCCATAAAATAGAATAAGAGGAGAAGACGGAGTCATCCATCATCCTGAAGACGACGTCGAGACGTGGAGCACAGATTTTGCTTCCCGAAGTCAAGGTCTCCAGAATAAATTCAACTGTTGCATGTAATTCATTATTAATTTCTTGCAAACATACATTTTCTCTATTGAAAGATTTTCAAAGACTGTTCGAGAATCAACATTGCATTTGCATGCATTCTCGCATTTATAGGGTATTGATTCCCGAAGTGGTTCCTCAAATCTCAGAAATCGTTCATAATTGGCAAAGGGTCGTCTGGTTAGATATTAGAGGGCACGAATCCAGGGTTTTGTGCCAGAACAAGATCGGAGACAATAGAAGAGGAACCATCTGAAGACTTCAGGTCAGACACGGTAAGGAGACACGGTACTGGTAATGAGCAAAGTAAAGTGCAAGAGTTGAAAGAAGTAGAGGGAAGATGTGATGAATCAGATGAATACTTTGACGAAAGGTAAGCGATCCATCAAAACGAAAGGTAAGCGATCCATCAAACCGAAAGAAGAACCGATTAAGGATCAGAATAGAGAGCGAGATAGTCAGAATTCTACCTCCAAGTCAGCCAAATATGACAAATTGAACCCTTTTTGTGATCTGCATCAATAAACAGGCGGAAGGTATGCTTGAGTCGGGCTTTCAAAAAATAGAGCTCGGTCTAGAATAAACTTGAGAAGCAAGTAATGAAAATAAGTATATCTCGATTCCTGTGAGGTACACCGAACTACTCCTAATGTTCATCGACAAGAGCCTTATTACCTCGGTGAAGTCTCTAGCGAAGAGATCATCTTATCCGAGAGATTATGACACACGTGCTAGAGCCAGTTACCGGTTAGGAAGTTTGGGTCACGGTATTGAGGATTGTGGGGCCCTGAGGAATGAGTTCAAGATCTTATCGCAATGAGGATTTTAGGTTTCGAAGATGGAGTTCCCCAATTCTATAGTGAGCTAACAATCACCCAAGGGGCAAAGTTGAGGAGGAATCGATATCCAGGACAAAGTTTGAGTAATACCGAAGTGGGTCACTCAAGCGAGTTAAATTTGAAGATCGGAGATAGGGGCATCCCAGTAGAGGGATATTCTTTCGAATTCAGCCAGCTCAAATAAGAGAGAGATAACTTGGATAAAATTGAATTTGCAGAATGATCATTAGAAGCTTTCCTAAGTGTTTAAGAATACCAGATGGGGTCACCTTTAAAGAATAGATGAACGGTGTTGTCCAGTTGAAAGACAACTCAGAATATTGAAAGAAGAGAAACTAGTCAAGCAAGAATCAAGTCAGGATGTTATCAGGTAAGTTTGAGGAAATTAGGAATAGGTACAACAGTCTCTAGAGATGAGCTACAGAATAACTTAGCCATTAACAAGAGTTTTAGAAACAAGTTTACGACAGAGCAATGACAATTCAACATTCTTCAGCTGGAAAGGGCAACTTCCAAGCTACGAAAGACTAAGCAGGGGATGGATGAAGACCCGAAGATCGATATTACTCGAGCAGGTAAGGCGGCTCAACAAGGTCGCAGGCTTAGTCAGAACATGGACCAAGTGTTGAACTACAGAGGCAAGCTGACCGGACTACTGGATGAAGTTAAGAAAGTAGGCACTGAAGCTTATCAGTAACTGCAAATATCTAATATCTGATATAATGAAACCTTTTGGCCTCAATGAACGTCGTTCTATGGGAATCACTTTTGGAATCAATACCTTATTGCATTCATGTTTATATTGCATTGCTTTGCACGATCCTGGCATGTTTTACATGACATTATCATCACCTTGCATTATTATTACCTCGCATAAATTTTATGAGGAGTAATTCAAAGACCAATTAGGGTTTTATCATGGATAAAAGAATTGAAGACACTAAAAAATCAAGATTCGAGCTGTTAAAAGATTGGCTCGAGAGGAAAAAAGAAAAAAGAAGAAGTTTGATGTCTTCGATACAAGAAAACTCTGTTTGAACCCTGATTTGGTCATTCCTCCAGATTTCAAAGATTCCCATATTTACGCATGATGACGGAACAAGCTGCCCCAAGATTCACCTGACCACGTCCTGCAGAAAGATAGAGGGTTACATCGAGAATGAAAAATTGTCGATCCACTACTTCTACAACAGTCTAGTAGGACCTATCGTGATATGGTACAACTGTTTGAGTAGAGACCAAGTGTAGTCATACGGAGACTTAACCAACGTCTTTATGGGCAATACATATATACTTTAGACCTATCACCAAGTCATCAGTATCTCCAGGGTACGAAGATGAAACCTGATGAAGGCTTCAAGAAACGTGCTTTGAGGTGGCTGTGTTTAGCAACCCAGGTACAGCCTCCCGTAGATGAAGAGGAAAGTGACTTACATGCCACCTTTAATAAGATGCTCGAGAAAATAAAGGTCAGCTTTGAGGACTTAATGACAGTCGGAGAGAGAAACGAACATGCAGTCTGAGACCTAAGTTTAAAGACCAGACCTGTCTAGGAGCAGAAGGAAAGAAAGAGATAAATGGGTACCACTTTCAAGGTTCTCGTGATCATAAGAGAAGAAGAGAGGTAGATTCTTCAGAATCACCGAGAAAAATTCCTCGAACAAGTACATATTTAGAGATATTCAGAGTATTCCATATGGCCTCATCTGGTCAAGGGTTAGTACCTTACCTCCGGGCCGATAAAGATTACACCCAGCTCATCTGCCCACAGTTTTAATCCATACAGTGTATGTGAGTTCTACATTAAGGCACCAGGGCATGGCACCAAGAAATTTGAGGTTGTTAATAGAAGAAATCAAGAAGTTGGATGACGAGGGAGTCATGACAAGAATTGATAGAAGTGGCACAAGCCTACACTACAAAGGACCGGAATGAGTTAGTACTCGGGAGGTAGTCCGGAGGTCCCTATGGTTTTCCCATCAGTTCACAAAGAAATGCTCAATGCTTTGAAAAAAAGAAAAAAGAAGAAAAAAAACTCTCAAACAGATATTTTTAGAATTAAAAATCACATTTCCATTTAGAAAAGCATTTTTACATTCTTGATTCTTTAAACATTTTTATTTTTATAAGGTAGTTTTGTTCTCCCATATGCATATACACGCATTTTTGAATAGACATATGTATATATAATTTCTATACCAGGTCCTCGAATTTTGAATGCAACAGTACATTTGCTTCAGACTCAAAGATCAACTCTAAGTTGCATATATTTAGAAGAGATTGAATGTTGTGGGGATACTGTAAATGTGAGTATCTACTAGTTTACTTAGGCCAACAGAGGAACAAAAGCGAGTGTTTAGACAATGGGCAGTTCCCATTTTAAGAATTTATCTTCTCAGGCACTTGTCGTTTAAGATCCTTGAAACTAAAGTTGACCCTAAACCTCTACCCCCTGAAGGCATTCTCAGGACATCTGTGAATTTGACAACGAATGATATTCTTTTACTTTACCAGAAGACAGAGATGAGTCCAGACAGATTGGATACGAAGATCAGAAAATCATCAGAAGAAACTGGTTGAAAACAAGGATATGTCCAAACGAAAAACCAAAAAAAGAAGAGAAATGGTAATGAGAAGGCCGAAGCAATCCAGATCGAGTAAATATCAGAAGAGCTGCAGAGAGGCAAGTAACTTCGAGCAGAAGATATCATCAATACCAGTATAGATACGTGTTGATTTGAGGATACATTTATAGACTCGAATGAGAAGAAAGAGATTCAAGGCTAAAAAACCAAAATGGGCAGTCTAAAACAAAAAAGAAAAACAAAACAAAACAAAAAAGAGAAAAAAAGAAAAAAGAAAATAAAAAATAAAAAAGAAGAAAGAGAAAGAGAAAAAAAGAAGAAAAGAAAAAGAAAAAAGAAAAAGAAAGAAAGAAAGAATATTGTATATGCTTCACACACAGATCAAACAATACAAGAACAAGACTTCAACTATGAGCAAGAGACACAAAGAATCCACATTTCAAGTAAATATCAGTTTTGAAAATCTGTATAGAAGCTCGAATTGAAGCCAAGTCAAGACAAGTCGGCCCGAAGATTGCCAATTTCGAAAAAAGAAATGACCTCTAGGATGAAAACCCAAAAATGGGCAGTCTAGAGTGATCCTGAAAATGAAGAAAAAGAGTAGTTTGCCTGAGCATGCTGGCATCAATATCCAAGCAAAATACACTGATCCGAAGGTACAAAAGAAGGAAGTGACCTCTAGGGTGAAAACCCAAAAATGGGCAGTCTAGAGCGATCCAAGAGAAAAAGTGAAAAAGAAAAAAGAGAAAAGAAGAAAGAAAGAATTATATTTTATCTGGGCGTGCCAATCACAAGAATTTCCAGAAATGTATTCGTAGTCCTTCATTCAATAAATCTCAGTTCCGAGGAATTTTGGAGGATAAAACATTCTTGAATAGAAAACGAACATTAGTATATAGCCAGTATGCAAGGCAGCCTACAGTAAAAAGAAAAAAAATTAACTCTAGGGTGAAAACCCAAAAACGGGTAGTCTAGGGTGATCCAAAAAGAGGAAGGAATAATGGGCATATCCAAGTTACACAAGTACAAAAATACTGTTTCACTTAACCATAAACCAAAGGCCTACATTACAAGCCCCAAAGACCATTCTGGTCATCCATAGATATCCAAGTTGAATGAGAATGTCTTCAGATTTCATTCCTCCTATAAGGGTTAACTTTGCTTCAAGGAACGTCAAACTTCGAAGTGCTTGATCGACACCCAAAGGAGGAAAGGATGGGGCATGGTGAGATAGCGAGATTAAGAGAGCTACCTTAAACGGGGTAGAAACTAGGTAGGGTTGTTCCTCTCAAAAGCATATTAGACCAGAAGAAACTATACATCGGCATATATCTCCACAATGGTCAAGATCTTCTAAATATGTGCTTCATTAGAGTTGATCTCTGGCAACTTGAAGCAGATGTGCTATGGTGTTTGATATTTCGGGGGCAAACATGTTTAAAAGGTTTGACATTTTCTCCCAAAGTTTTGATGTTTACCATTTCCCCCAAACATTAGTTTTTAAAATGTTTGGCAATATACTTCGAATTTTGTTTACTGTTCTCCAAACATTATTTTTTAAAAAAATATTTGGCCCTTAAAAAAGAAGAAGAAAAGAAAAAGATGTCTACCATTTGTTCCAAACATTGTTTTCAAAATGTTTGGTATCCCCTCCAAGTTGTGATTTTCAAATTGACTGTTATCTTTTCAAACAATCATTATTTTTTGAAATATACACAAGTAAATTGCCTTTTGCATTACTTTAAAAATGAATGATGATGAGATTTAAAGCATAGGGACCGAGAGTTAGTTCCCGTTGAAGTACTACGAGAAGATCAAGGATGAGCTCAGAGGATGGAAGCATTTTGGCTCACCCTGATGACTAGAAATAGATCAAGGCTTTGTATGATGGGTCAGAAAATTCAAAGCAGTGGAGCCCGTGGTTGAATGGGGCAACGCCAAACGAAGAAGATGACAATGGTTCTTATAAGAATATTATAAGAACCAGAGGATCATTTATGAATACGGGTGATAACCCTGAAGACAATAAAGCCTTCCGCACAAAAGGTTTAAAAGCATGTTCAAATGAGAATTTAAAAGCATACAGTGAAGAAGTAAAGAGATGAAGAAATCTGATGATCGACCTTTCAGGGTGTAAGACTTTAGAACGTAAAATGGGCTAAAAGAAAAAAGAAAAAAGAGAAAGAAATAGAGGGGCCAGTAAAGAGAGGGGCCAGTATCAATCAATGCATAAATATAATGAGAGTACAACTCAACGGTACCTGCAATGATGTCAGGATCATCCTCCTCCTCTCGGCTCCTTACATGATACATCTAAGCAGGGGCCTTTGAATCATGTTTGTTTGATGCCTTAGCTGAGCTACTGGGTCTCCCCTCAGCTCCTGATGAACCCTGCTTTGATCCTTTACCTCGATAATATTGAGCAGGTGATGTTGTAGCGGTTAGTGTGGCAACAGGCTTGTTGGTGCTAAATGGACAATCTCGAATAAAATGGTTATGTTCACCACAGAAATAGCAAGCCCCAAACTGATTGCGACATTGTCCCACAGGATGTTTGTTCTGGCAATAGTTGCACACTGGATGTTGTACAACTCGTCCTGAACCCACTCTTAACTGAAGCAGCGTTGGCAAACGACTGGGTCATCGTCTGCGGCCTAACAATATTCTCAGATCGAGAAGGTTAAGGATAAACATTCTACTTCGGACCTCGATACTTTCCTTTCTTGTTAGGCTTTGGAATAAGATAATCATCATATTGCCTCTTCTCGGATCTGCCAGATCCTCCAAACCTCTGTGCTTTTTGAGCAGCTTCAGTGGCCTTGACCCAATTCACCAGGTCCTAAAAGTTAGTGATGCCCAGTACTGTGAACATAGGACGCAGCTCGTCACTGAGCCCATCAATGAACATTCTGCACTTCTCTTCCTCCTTGATATATTCAGCTCCCTATCGACAGTACTTGCAAAAGTCATGGATGTACTACTCCACGGGTCGTCCACATTGCTTGAGATGGAGGAATTTATTACGCCTCTCCGCGAGGTAGTATTCACTGATATATTTCTTGCGGAACACTCGAAGAAAGAACTCCCAAGTTACGGCTTCTTCGGGGACCGTAAGAATAGTAGTCTCCCACCAATGGAGTGCCTCATCGGCCAGCAATGTAAGGGCACACTCTAGCTTATGTTCATCTGAACATTGTAGCTGTTTGCTCAAGACTCACAACGTATAATCCAACCAGTATTCAGCAATCTCAGGATTGTCATCATCTTGACTAGTAAAGGTGCCCGATGTTGAGATAGCTTGTCAATAGGGGCTCGAACATATTGGATAACTAGTGTAGTAGGCTGCACAGTTTGCTCGACTCTCATAGAGGTCATAAACTATTTGAACATGTCAGCCATGATCTGATAACATTCAGCCTGAACAGTCATTACCTCCGGCTCAGAGTCTTGAGGGTTTTGCTGTGGTGGAGGGTCTCCACCTCTTATCTCCTCATCATGGGCAGAGGAGCCAGTAACATGCTCGTCTATACGAGCTTCATTAGAGTCAAACATCTATAAGAAAGAGATTAGATTAGTCAGCAAGTCACAGTATACAATAATAGCTCCTAGGTGGCATAATGTAGAGCGATAACAGTAAAAATAAGCAATAGTTTAGTCCTAGAATCGACTAAACTCTAGCTCTGGTACCACAAATGTAACACCCTCTTCCCGGCCTGGTAGAGAACTGGGTCGGAGTGTGTTACCGATGAACAAACAATGATCAGTGCAATCAATATTTGATAATTTAATACTGTCATGTTTTAAAATAATAAAATGGCAATACAATAATTCTGATAACTCAGTATGAAGCTATGTTAATCAAATCCGGACCAATTTTAAACTTTTACAAGTTTTAGGGACTAATCTATAATTTTAGTATTTTAGATGTCATTTTTTGAAATTAACTACTATAATGAAATCCAACATATAGTAAATGACCATACCAATTTTCATGTTATCGGAGTTTAATTACCCATTCAATTTAACTATACAATGTTCAGTGACCAATATGCCATGTTCCAAACTTATTCCAATTAACTTTTAACAGATTTACCTATATCGGTATCGGTACTCGAAAGGCCGTACTGATACGCCTGTGTCATGGCCGTTAAAATAGTTAAGATTCAAGGAGTACGTCTCGATAAGGTGTCTGCCTATATCGATACGCAATACATATTTTATAATTATCAAAATTCAATGAACAATACTCATATCGGTACGGTTGGGGGACCGTACCGGTACGAGTTGACCAGGTTGACCCATTTCGATACGCCCTAAAAGACCATATCGATGTCTTTAATTTTCTAGATTCCAGTGTTGACTTTTTGTATCGATACACCCTTTGACGTATCGATACGCCCTGTTGACTGATGTTGACTATGTCCAGATATGCATACCCGTATCGATACCCCCATCACTCGTATCGATATGCCCTGCACTAAAATAACAGATTTGTTCTAGTTTTTAATCGATTTGGCCTATCAAACAATGTCCAAATATGCATATTTAGTCCCTTTTATCCAAATATGCATATGAGTCCATTTACTATGATTTTACCTTTTTAAGCCAAATATGCATATTTAGTCCCTTTTAGCCAAACATTAAAAGTAATTTTTGGCAATTTAGACATAATCAAGCCATACATGCCATACATGCATCAAAAGGACATAAATGAACTTAAACAACCACTATGCCGCCATCCTAGGAGTATATAGAGTATGTATGTAACCCCCTCGACCCGGCCTAGTCACAAGACCGAACCGAGCGAGCTACATTAGGTTTACCGAAGTGAACCGTGAAGATGAAACCCGAAACACGCCCATTTTTTTCTTTGATCTTGTCTAGATGTACAATTATTTTCCTACATGTACATTCTGATCACAGGTGAAAACTCAACTCAATCGGGTATCGAATTGACATCCAATTGAACACAATTGCAATTTAGGAACCAAATTGCAATTTCAGAAAACTATAGCGAGTTAGTTTATTTTTTATGTTATCAACCTTTAATTAAGTAGGTTTTGTGCTTACATGTCAAAAATCAGCTGAAAAGGTCATTCATACTCATTCAATTGCATCCACAACATTCAGGACTAAAACATAAGAAACCAGAACTTAAGAATATTCCAAATAACTAATTTAACTGACACCGTATCGGTACAAGAAAGGGGTGTATTGATACGTCTTCATTAATTCATACTCTAAAATTCCAGTAGCTTATACTCGTTTCGGTACGCCCACGCCTATCGAAACGCCTTTCATAAAACCAATATGTCGTATCAAAACATCTCTTCAAGTACAAAAACGCTGGCAAAATTTGCCTAAGCCCGAACTGAAATGCTTGCCCGTGTACCAGTACGCTAAGCTTGAAATGGCTTACTCGTACCAAAATAGGGACATCCGTACCGGTACGCCTGGACCTGTAATGTCTACTTTTGCTGGTTTAACATGCTTTTGAACATACCAAAATACCCTAGCATGCTTCTAACATGTATCCAACATATTCAAGGGTCAAACCACATCAAAACAACCTAGTTCCAACATCAATTCATGGCAACATGTTTTAGATATAAATCTAGAGGCATGCTTCCTAAAAACCAAAGCAAGCAAAACATGAAATCTCAAACCATCACCATAACCAATCCAAAATGGCCTTTTACAACCCAAGAGCAGCAAAACAAACTTGCTCAAATACGGAGTTTAGCAAAACACCTCCCGAAACAACAACGAAACCCCCATTGCCCTTATTACTTATAGTCTAATCCCAAAAACATACTTTTGATACCAAGTCTTTTTGTGATCCCTTGCTTCACGCTGCCTTCTGAGCCTTTAATTCTCTGCATTGATAGGCAAAGAGAGCGTAAGCACACTAGGCTTAGTGAGGAGTGCTAAAAAACAACACACCATCAATGCATTAAAACCATTTCTTTACAACACATTGAAATCTCATTTCAATCATCTTTTAAACGTCATTTAAAACATTACCATGCCTTGAAAACCATGCACTTAACATCTTTAAAACCAGCATATTAAACCATATGCAACATGTATCATTAACCAACAATAAATCCCATTGCTAAACCTCAATTTAAGTCTTCCCATGCATAACAACCATATGCAAAGCTTAAAGAGTAAACATGTATAATTCACATTATACAACATAAACCTTTCAATGATACATTAATAATTATATTGGCTTACAAGTGATCATAACCAAGTTCCTTTATCAAAATAGTTCATCGAATACACGGATTCAATAAGTGTCCTCACAACACTTCAAGCCATCTCAACCGGAATAGCGATATAATCACAATCGTGGTACATTACCAATCGAGTACAATTACAACTCACGGGGACACCAACCCCAATCATCGGTTAGATGCTTAATCCTCTTACGGGAGTTCACGGTACCATATAACCCCTCGACCGTTACGGTACTTGGATGGAGTTTTTGGTACACCAAATCAAAAACCCTCAACATCCAAGGTGACTTATTATAGTGCACTATCAATCCTATGGCCGGACAACCATATCCGATAACATTTTTAAACCACATCACTTGCCAATATAATTCACCATTTACCTCACTGTTTTTACAAGCATTAAACCAGACCATTTTCCAAGCAACAACACATGCTTAAAACTCAAGTATAAACCATATACTTACATGGATCACTTACCACATACATCCATCATCATTTCATGATCAAAACGGTATCTCATATACTTTAAAACATCCTTAAACAGTAATTACAATGTAATTCAAAACAAGTGCACGAACGAGAGAGAAAACCACATCATACTTACTTCTGAGTTTAAACCAGCATTTCAAGCTCGGTTTAAACTCCCACAAACCACCTTTAAACCATTTCAAAGCTGAAATCCACGTTCTCACTCACCGATACATGAAACCTCAATTCGCCAACACGAAATCAAGCTTCTGAAGCCTCCAAAGCTTCACCAATCGCTTTCGGATCAACCTTCCCTATTTTAACCACATTACAACAGAGGATTAATGCATCGCAATGCATTTGAAACACTGCAACAACAATTCCTTGCAAAACCTCACAATCCTTTCACAATTACCCAACCACAACAACCGAAATCAGCATCTAACTCTTTCCAAACACAACCCAGCCACAATATATCAATCTAACACTTCAATCAACATCTAAAAACAGGATTAATTCATCCATAAACTTCCAGCAACTACACAGCCACCACAACTCCACAAAAACACAAATCTAACAACCTAATAATCAAGGATTCAAGGAGTTTCAGGATTCCAATGTTAAAAACAACTTATCAACATTATAAATTATCCAAAATATATTTAAAATCAATCCTCAACACTCGAAAATAGATCCAATATGAATCTTCCATAATTTTATCAATTAAACCCAATTAAATCAATTAATCATTGTAAAAACATAAAATCAGATTATAAATCATAAATCAAGGATCAAATACATGGTAATATCAATAAAGAACCATCAATAGAGGAGAAGAATTAATCTTACCTCTATTCTGTGATTTCTCCCTCAATTGGTTGATTAAAGCTAAAAAATACAAAATTTCAATGAGGCTTTGTAAATCAAAGGTAAAGAAGTAATTACAAATAAAGAATCCAAGTAAAAAGATCTCTTACCTTTGGATTTTGATGAAAATAAGAGTGTTTGGCAGAAAAGAAATGGAGAGAAAAGCTCAGAGAAAGTTCACGTCAAATTTCTTTAAAACCAATAACTAACTTTTATTATAAAAATCCATTTTAATTACCTTTAAAAACACATGTTAAAAAGTCTTAATTGAAGGGAGAAACCACCAGAAACAACTTGGTAAAATATCTCCTTAAGGATTCTAAGAATTTGATCCTTTACAATTTAGTCACCTTTAAAAATAGTTTTCAAAAAATTATATTTTAGTCACTAACCAAAATGTCACCCTTCCAACTCCTATTTTCCAAAATTGATTTCACAAATATTTTTCATATATTAAAATATGATTTTTAACCATTTTTCCCATATTTTTATCTTTCACAAAAATATTTACTCCCGAATCTGACTTAAATCCCTAACCGGTCCACCGGACCGTCTAACAAGCCTCAAAACCGCTAGGCGCAAAACTTGGGCGTTACAATGTATATATTACATTAGCCTTTGGTGATGGATCCGACTGCCTTTCTACGCAAAACCTTACTGCTGGTGTTAAGAATCTCTATTGATTCTTCATCATAAGATAGATCTGGCATTGACTCAATATCCTTCACCGACATAACATGTGATAGATTCGACCAATACCTCCGTAACATCAAAACATGAAACACATCATGAATCATCTCCAACTCAGGAGGTAACCTCAAACGATACGTAACAGGACCCACACGCTCAACCACCTTATATAGTCCAATAAACCTTGGGCTAAGCTTTCCTTTCCGCCCAAAACCCATCACCTTCTTCTAAGGCGACACCTTCAAAAACACTCGGTCACCAACAACATACTCTATATCCCTACGTTTCAAATCTGCGTAGGATTTCTGACGATCCAAAGCCGCTCTCAGGCGCTCACATACAAACTTCACCTTTTCATTGATGTCTTTCAACACATCAAGCATCAAAATGTGTTTTTCCCCAACTTTAGCCCAATACATCGGTGTACGGCACTTCCTACCATACAACACCTTGTACGGTGCCATCTGTATACTAGCCTGATAACTGTTATTATAGGTAAACTCCACCAAAGGCAACTGATTTTCCCATGTTCCCTGGAACTCAATGATACAGCACCTCAACATATCCTCTAAGACCTGTATCACACGCTTCGACTGACCATCCATCTGAGGATGATAAGAAGTACTGAAATTTAATCGTATTCCAAGAGCACGATGCAAACACACCAAAAAAATTTGGTGTAAAATGCGGATCTCTATTCAAAACAATAGATTTGGGCACCCCGTGCAAACGCACAATCTCATATATGTATAGATCGGCCAACCTGTCTGAGGTATACGTTGTATGCACTAGCACGAAATACGCACACTTCGTAAACCGATCGACAATCACCCAAATGGAATCCTTTTTGGTCGGTGTCAAAGGCAACCCAGACACAAAATCTATGGTGATTCTTTCCCATTTCCACTCTGGTATCCTCAACGGTTGCAACAACCCGGAAGGAAACTGATGCTCAGCTTTCACTCGCTGACATACCATGCATCGAGCAACAAAATCAGCCACATCTTTCTTCAAACCAACCCAATAGTACTCATCCTTCAAACCTCGATACATATTAGTACTACTGACATGCATAGCAAAAGGACTAGCATGTATTTCGGTCATAATGGTATGCCTCAACTCCTCATCTTCGAGCACCACAACCCGAACTTTAAAACACAACACTCCATCATCATTAAAATGAAAATCCGTAGGATTCTTATCCATGATATACTTCACATGCGGTACCAAACTCTCATCATGTGGTTGCTTCTCCTTAATCAACTGCGACAATGACGATTTCACTTGCAACTCAGCTAACAACCCTCCATCACAAGTCACACTTAACCGAGTAAACATAGCTCTCAACTCCACAGTAGCTTTCTTACTCAAAGCATCAGCTACAACGTTAGCTTTACCCAGGTGATACTCAATAGACAGATCATAATATTTAAGCAACTACAACCATCTTCGTTCCCTAAGATTTAACTCCTTCTGCGACATCAAATACTTTAAACTCTTATGATCCGTGTAAACCACACACTTCTCACCGTTAAGGTAATGCCTCCAGATTTTCAAAGCAAAAACAACTACGGCAGGCTCAAGATCATAAGTAGGGTAATTACGCTCATACACCTCCAACTGCCTAGATCTATACGCAACTACCTTACCCTCCTGCATCAACATGCAACCAAGCCCAACATAGGACGTATCACTATAAACAAGAAACTCTTTTCCTGATTTAGGCTGAACTAAGACCGGAGCTCGCATTAAAGCTTCCTTCAACCTTTTTAAAAGCTTGCTGCCTATCCTCCAACCACACAAAATGAATATTCTTTTGTAACAACTTGATCAAAAGAGCAGCTAAACTGGAGAACCACTCAACAAACCTACGATAATAACCAGCCAAACCAAGGAAACTCTGAACTTCTGTCACAAATTTAGGCACCTTCTAACTCATCACGGCCTCAATCTTGTGCGGATCAACATGAATCCCCTCGGCTGACACAACATGCCCAAAGAAAACAACCTCCTTAAGCCAAAACTCACACTTGCTTACTTGGCATACAACTTATTAGCCAACAACGTCTGAAGCACAATTCGTAAATGTCTATCACGATCCTCCTCTGTACGAGAGTACACTAGGATATCATCGATAAACACGACCATAAACTGATCTAAAAAATCATGGAATACCTGAATCATCATGTCCATGAAAGCACCCGGTGCATTGGTCAAACTAAACAATATCACCAAAAACTCAAAATGCCCGTACCTCATACGAAAAGCTGTCTTGGGCACATCCACATCTTTCACCTTCAACTGATAGTACCCAGACCTCAAATCTATCTTAGAGAACACTGTTGCACCCCTGAACTGATCAAACAGGTCATCTACCTATAGCAAAGGATACTTGTTCTTGATCATTAACTTGTTCAATTGCCGGTAATCTACACACATCTGCAACGTACCATCATTCTTTACAAACAACACCGGTGCACCCCACGGTGAAATACTAGGTCTAATGAAACCTCGATCAAGCAACTCATACAGTTACATTTTCAACTCCTTTGGGGCCATACGATACTGAGCAATAGACACTGGTGCCATATTCGCAAAGATCTCAATTCCAAACTCTACCTCACGATCGGGTAGAAACTTCAGCAATTCTTCAAGAAAAACACCCGAAAACTCACATATCGTACGAATATCCTGCACCCTCAACTCCTTCGAACGAGGATTCATAACATAGGCCAAAAAAACCTGATATTCAGAAGCCAACATCTGACTCGCTTTTAAAGCCGAAACAACATTAGACAAGAACTTAGCGTTCTCACCAACAACCACCACCTTAAAATCATCAGACAACTTCAGGGATATCCGTTTGGTCTCAAAATCTACTATAGCCCTATGCTTGGTCAACCAATCCATCCCCAAAATTACATCAAAACTATAGAATGGCAACATCATCAAATCTACGGCAAACACATGTCCCTGAACTATCAGCAGACATCTACGATACAACTTCCTAGCCACGACTGTCTCCCCAAGAGAACTAGTCACTCTAATACCCACATTAAGAATTTTAACAGGTATATCAAGCAATTGTGCATGCTCACTCAAGATGTATAAATGGGTAGACCTAGAATTAACCAACGAATACAACGACAAAGACTATAAAGAGAATTTACCTGTAATCATATTAGTGTCATTGTGACCCTCACGATGTGTATACACCCTAGCCGGTCCACCTCTCCCAGGCTAGATAGAACGGTATGAGCCACAGTCCTCTGCCCACCATATCTGCGCTGAAATGGGCGCAACACCCTGCCACCACGCCCTTTTTACGGAGCAACAACAGGCGCAACACCCTGCCCACCTCCGGCTAACAAAGGACAATCACGTCTCAGATGGTCGCCAGATCCACAACTTCAAAAAGCATTGGCCACAACAGCTGCATGTGCCTGACCCTCTCCGGCCAAAGGTGGGTAATCCCGCCTTAGATGGCCACACAATCCACAAGCCCAACAAGTATTATGCGAAGCCCTAATCTGGGTCCCCTACCGCTACGTTCCACGACCAACAACACCTCTACCACACCTCGGCTTAGGGTGATACCTCCTATCACAGTGTCTCTTAGCCTGACCACCGCCAGAATTGGAATCAGCCACTCTTTTACTAGAGCCAAAGCCTCGTGACCCAGAAACCAAACCGAGGTTTTGCTCAATATCCTTGGCTCGCGTAACCAGCACATCAAAATCGGTATATTCAGTAGCAAACATGTATGTCTTAACCTCCTGGACAAGCCCGTAGTGAAAACGATCACATTGCTAACACTCGTCATGGACTAACTCATGTGCATACCGGCTCAGCCTCACAAACTGCACCTCATACTCAAAAATAGACATACTACCTTGCACAAAAGCCCATAAACTCTCTCTTCTTCTCGTCCTGATACTAGACTCCCAAGTACTTCTTCCGAAAAATACCACGAAAGAACTCTCAGGTTACATCCTCGGTTACCATCTCGAATATTGTGGTAGTCCACTATGTATAAGCATCTCCCTGCATCAAGGACACAACACATCCCAGTTTACGGGCATCAGAACATCCCATCTAGCCTAGTATTCTCTCTGTACCGGCTAACACATCCTTAGAAGCCTCTGGTGCTAAACCACGAAACTTAACACTGCCCATACTACGAAGACGCTCTAACGGTAAACCCGTCTGCCCAACCACTGGTGCCGCCACATGAACTCCTGCAACTGCTACCTGGAACACACCAGTCATGGCCTGAATTAGAGGCGACATGTCACCTATGCCTAGCCCAACTGGCACAGGTGGTACTTGATTCACATTCGCAGCTGGATTATGTGGGGGTGGTGGCAACCCCTCAGGAGGTACAACACCCCCCCGTTTCCCTACCCAACGGCAGCAACAATCATACCAGATCGTAACTCTCCCCTCGGTCCTATCATGCTAACAATATATCTAAGGCATGATAATCATTCAAAACTAAAAAAAGTTAGGCCAGCTTCAAGCAAGGATCCAAGACTTCTATTTCAAAATCATAACATTTCAGACTATAATAATAAGGCAATAGGTTTTCCAAATTCCCCCAACATGGCATAAAACAACCACCATGCATATTACAATCACCGTGCATCACAAACAATGGATTACAAATCACAACAACATTACAACAACCATACTAACTCCCAATTATCGCAAACTTGGCTCTGAAACAACCAAATATAACCCCCTCAACCCGATTTAGTCGCAAGACCGAACCGAGCGAGCTACATTAGGTTTACCGAAGTAAATCGTGAAGATGAAACCCAAAACATGTCTATTTTTTCTTTTATCTTTTCTAGATTCACAATTATTATCCTACATGTACATTCTGATCACAGGTGAAAACTCAACTCAATCGGCCATCAAATTGACATCCAATTGAACATAATTGCCATTTAGGGACCAAATTGTAATTTTAGAAAACTCTAGGGACTTAGTTTATTTTTATGTTAGTAACCTTTAATTAAGCAGGTTTCGTGCTTACATGTCAAAAATCAGCCGAAAAAGGTCATTCATACTCATTCAATTGCATCCACAATATTCAGGGACTAAAACATAAGAAACCAAAACTTTAGAATATTCTAAATAACTAATTTAACTAACACCGTATCGGTACAAGCAAGGGGTGTATCAATACGCCTTCATTAATTCATACTCTAAAATTCTAGTAGCTTATACTCGTTTTGGTGCGCCCACGCGTATCGAAATGCCCTTCATAAAACCATTATGTCGTATCGAAACATCTCTTCGAATATCGAAATGCTGGCCAAATTTGACTAAGCCCCTACCGAAATGCTTGCCCGCGTACCAGTACGCTAAGCTTGAAATGGCTTATTCCTACCAAAACAGGGACACCCGTACCGGTACGCCTGGACCTGTAGTGTCCGCTTTTTCTGGTTTAACAAGCTTTCCAACATACCAAAATACCCTAGCATGCTTCTAACATGTATCCAACATATTCAAGGGTCAAACCACATCAAAACAACCTAGTTCCAACATCAATTCATGGAAACATGCTTCAAATGTAAATCTAGAGGCATGCTTTCTAAAAACCAAAGCAAGCAAAACATGAAATCTCAAACCATCACCACAACTAATCCAAAATGGCCTTTTACAACCCGAGAGCATCAAAACAAACTTGCTCAAACAGGGAGTTTAGCAAAACACCTCCTGAAACAACAACGGAACCCACATTGCCCTTATTACTTATAGTTTAATCCC
Organism: Hibiscus mutabilis; assembly: GCA_019671005.1. Taxonomy (NCBI): domain Eukaryota; kingdom Viridiplantae; phylum Streptophyta; class Magnoliopsida; order Malvales; family Malvaceae; genus Hibiscus; species Hibiscus mutabilis. Next base: position 35,380,656 of record CM033733.1, on the reverse strand, counting down.
AAAAACATACTTTTAATACCAATTCTTTTTGTAATCCCTTGCTTCGCGCTGCCTTCCGAGCCTTTAATTCTCTGCATTGATGGGCAAAGAGAGCGTAAGCACACTAGGCTTAGTGAGGAGTACTCAAAAACAACACACCATTAATGCATTAAAACCATTTCTTTACAACACATTGAAATCCCATTTCAATCATCTTTTAAACATCATTTAAAACATTATCATGCCTTGAAAACCATGCACTTAACATCTTTAAAAACCAGCATATTAAACCATATGCAACATGTATCATTAACCAACAGCAAATCCCATTGTTAAACCTCAATTTAAGCCTTCCCATTCATAACAACCATATGCAAAGCTTAAAGAGTAAAAATGTATAAATCACATTATACAACATAAACCTTTCAATGATACATTAATAATTATATTGGCTTACAAGTGATCATAACCATGTTCCTTTATCAAAATAGTTCATCAGATACACGGATTCAACAAGTGTCCTCACAACACTTCAAGCCATCTCAACCGGAATAGCGATACAATCAAAATCGCGGTACATTACCAACCGAGTACAATTATAACTCATGGGGACACCAACCCCAATCATCGGTTAGTCGCTTAATCCTCTAACGGGAGTTTACGGTACCATATAACCCCTCGACCATTAGGGTACTTGGATGGAGTTTTTGGTACACCAAATCAAAACCCCTCAACATCCAAGGCGACTTATTCTAGTGCACTATTAATCCTATGGCCGGCCAACTATATCCGATAATATTTTTAAACCACTTCACTTGCCAATATAATTCACCATTTACCATTTACCTCGCTATTTTTACAAGCATTAAACCAAACCATTTTCCAATCAACAATACATGCTTAAAACTCAAGTATAAACTTACATGGATCACTTACCACGTGTATCCATCATCATTTTATGATCAAAATAGTATCCCATATACTTTAAAACATGCTTAAACAGTAGGTACAATGCAAATCAAAACAAGTGCATAAAACCATTTCATAATAGCACGACCGAGATAGAAAACCACATCATACTTACTTTCGAATTTAAACCAGCATTTCAAGCTCAGTTTAAACTCCCATAAACCACCTTTAAACCATTCAAAAGCTGAAATCCACGTTCTCACTCACCGAAACTCGAAACCTCAATTTGCCGACACGAAATCAAGCGTCCGAAGCCTCCAAAGATTCAATGATCGCTTCCGGATTGACCTTCCCTATTTTAACCACATACAACAGAGGATTAGTGCATCTCGATGCATTCAAAACACTGCAACAACAATACCTTGCAAAACCTCACAATCCTTTCACAATTACCCAACCACAATAACCGAAATCATCATCTAACTCTTTCCAAACACAACCCAGTCACAATCTATCAATCTAACACTTCAATAAACATATAATAACATCTAAAAACATGATTAATTCATCCATAAACTTCCAGCAACTACAAAACCACCAGAACTCCACAAAAACACAAATCTAACAACCTAATAATCAAGGATTCAAGGGGTTTCAGGATCCCATTGTTAATAAAAACTTATCAAAATTATAAATCATCCAAAATATGTTTAAAATCAATCCTCAACACTGGAAAACAGATCCAATACGAATCTTCCATAATTTCATCAATTAAACCCAATTAAATCAATTAATCATTGTAAAAACATAAAATCAGATTGTAAATCATAAATCAAGGATCAAATACTTGGGAATATCAATAAAGAACCATCAATGGAGGAGAAGAACGAACCTTACCTCTATTGTGTGATTTCTCCCTCAATTGGTTGGTTAAAGCTAGAAAAACACAAGATTTCTGTGTGGTTTTGTAAATCAAAGGTAAATAAGCAATTACAAATCAAGAATCCAAGTAAAAAGATCTCTCACCTCTGGATTCTGATGAAAACAATAATGTTTGGCAGAAAAGTTGAGAGAAAAGTTTACGTCAAATTTCTTTAAAACCAATAACTAACTTTTATTATCAAAATCCCTTTTAATTACCTTTAAACCACATGTTAAAAAGTCTTAATTGGAGGGAGAAACCACCAGAAATAACTTGGTAAATAGCTCCTTAAGGATTCTAAGAATTTGATCTTTTACAATTTAGTCACCTTTTAAAACAGTTTTCAAAAAGTTACATTTTAGTCACTAACCAAAATGTCACCCTTCCAAATCCCATTTTCCACAATTGATTTCACCAATATTTTCATATATTAAAATATGAATTTTAACCATTTTTCCATATTTTTATCTTTCACAGAAATATTTACTCCTAAATCTGACTCGAATCCCTAACCCGGTCCACCAGACCGTCTAACAAGCCTCAAAACCGCTAGGCCCAAAACTGGGGCATTACAATGTATATATTACATTAGCCTTTGGTGACTTGTTGTAACCTTGCCAAAATTCCCGATCTCCGGACCAACTTTACTTAACCTGAAAATTCATGAAGATGAATGCATTAGGCATACTTTGCCTAGTGAGGTAGTCATCAACAATCTCAATAACCAATATGCATTTAAATGTATATTTCATTAAGAATCAATGGCAACATGTCAATGTTCAATAACAATGCATCTATATCCAATTTAAATGTATCAATGTTCAATATCAATAAATCTTTTAGTTCAATATTAACCTTGGATCAATTCAAGATAGTGGATATGCGGATTCCTATGCCTCTCCAAGTCAATAATGGTCTAGTCCCCTCGCCTCACCAATTGACCAACACAACATCCCTACGTCTCGCCAATATAAAGGCCGTAGCTCAATGACCGTAGTCCACCCGTACCAATGAGTTCATAAATCCTATGGCATGCCATTGTATCCAATGTCCACTCGAATCCAAGGTTAGGTAATTTAAGCCAATATTCAATACATTATCAATATCAATAAGTTCAATGATTTGATAGCAATAAATTGACCCTTAGGTCCACTTAAATGATCCAGTGAGTCCAATAACAATATCAATATCAATATTTCATTAATCAATGACCAATGACAATAACAATTATTTTTCCAATGTTATGCCAATACTAAATATTCAATGTTTCAATGACAATGTTCGATGCTCAATGATTCAGTAACAATATTCATGATTCAATGACAATGATCGATACTCGATGTTTCAATAATTCAATAAGGAAGCTTACCGAAGCTTACCACTGCACCCTCCAAAGGGTTCGATGCAATAACCTAACTATCAATGTTAGAAATAATATATCCAATGGAAATGAAACCGGGAAAAGCACCTAGCCTACTCTCGAGACTCCGACTACACTCACCTCAAAATTTGAAGCTACTACGGCTCTCAGATGACAATCCCCTTGCACTTAGCCTTCGAGGGAGATGATGGCCCTTCCTCTAATACTTGAGCTAGGCATAAGTTAGGGGAAATAGTTAGAATCGAAACTATTGATTCAAAATCGATATTTAAGCTTATTAAAGCTTATAGACAATATTATTTCCATGGATTAAAGCTTTCAACACATGGGTATAGCCTTGACTTTCAAGACTTTAATCTTGAAATTAAACTTTAAGGATCCATGGAATCAATTAATTGTTTGAGGGGTTTTACTCACCAATCCAAGAGCTTTAATTTGATGTAGAGAAATCAAAGAAATCTCAAGGAACTAAGTGAGGTGCTTGCTTGAGCTTGGTGAAGAATATGACAATTGAAGAGCTTGTTTATCTTGGTGGGAAAAGATGAAGCTTTGTCTCAGTTTAGCTTTAAGCAAATTGTTCCATTTTTTCTTTCCCTTATTTCTTAATATTTCGTGTATTGCCATCCCAGTTAATGGTTGCCTCCCAAGCAACCAATTAGGGGGTTTCCTAGCTTGGGAGGAAACCCTTTAAAACAATAAAAAAAAAATCACAAGGCTTTTTCCAATTCTTTTCCAATTTAATATGTCATCTCTTATGAAATATTTTCAGTCAACTTCACGTGAATAAAGCCAAGCTAGGAGGTGACCCACACCTCGAAATGGTAAAATTACGAGATTGATCCCTCCACTTTTTGAAGTTTGCACTTTTACCTCCAAACTTTCAATTTTCATAATTTAGTCACTAAATGACTTTCACTTCTTTCAAAAAGGTCCAAGATCAATAATTAAACTCAATTGAAGTTCATTACAATACAATTGAGTAAAAAGTTGGAATCATTACAGTGATTGGACCATTCTGTTACAAAATTTTCGATCACCGGAACCTAATTCCGGCTAAACCGATTTTTGGGGTGTTACAATAATTTCTTCTTAACTATGGTTAATTAACACATTTGCATTGGCATAAGTTCTTCTTAACTACATCTAACTAACACATTTACACTGGTGTAAGTTCTTCTTAACTATATAGCTAACACATTTACGCGGTTAAGTTCTTCTTAACTACATCTAACTAACACATTTATACCGGTGTAACTTCTTCTTAACTACATCTAACTAACACATTTACATCGTTATAAGTATTTCCAGAGATTTTTATTCTGTAATAATTTTGATTAAGAAAACTATTAATAAATTTTGGTTAATTTGAAAAATAACCGACATTTATTCGGTTCGGTTAATGTTTTTTTAAAAAATTTTGGTCCCGCTAACGGTTAAAGAAATTTTTTTTGGTTAATTCGGTTAATGGTAATTTGGTTCGGTCGATGGCCAAATTATCTGTTTGAACACCCCTAGACCATAGTTGTTACGTTGTAATATAATACAAAAGAAGAATAAAATATATATTTGAGCAAATTAAATTTGGATTACTTTCGGTTCGGGTTGATTTTTGATTCAGCTAAAATTTGATTTGGTTTGCTTCGATTTCGGGTCAAATTTAAATCATCAAGTTCAAATCCATATCGGGTCGTGGGTCTAGGGTTAAGTTTACCGGGTCTAACCTACACTTACATTCCCCCACTAAAATAAGAAGTAACGTCTCTCCAATTGCAATTTGACCCGTGATACAACATAACGATAAATTGTAGTATCAAAAGAAAGAAAACAAAAAGAATTTAACATGTGACATAATAGAATGATGATTTTTTTTTCTGCAAAGAGTTGAAACTTTATTAATATAAAGATGCATAACATTGTCAAAACACCTCATTGAGAAACAAAGACAGCAGGAACAAAAAAAGAATCAAAACATACCAGATCATCAAAGGACAACAAACTGAGCACCAATCAGCCCTTCTCGACTCTAAACAAACCGAGCCTTTCACAGAGTGCCAATCTTCAGAGATTATGGTCTCCAATTAGACCTTTAATTTGAACCCCATTGGGCCCTTACGATGAAATCAAACAACACCTTATAATGGACTCTAGTTTTCTTGCTGGCGGCCTTGAGACATCTGCCTTACAAAATGAAATTTCTCAAGCCAGCCGAGCCACAATCTAAACTCTAACCTCCACTCAAATGAACTTTCACCGTTTTTGCAAACCATTTTCAAGTCTTACCCCAACAACAAATCATTCTTCTTCTTCTTCTAATTGGAGAGCTCAAATCAAACAACACCAGCTGGTTTCCCAAGTCTCATCCATTCTCTTACAAAGACATAACTGGGCGCCAGTTCTTCAAACTCTCAATCTCTCCTCCAAACTAACACCGCCTCTCTTCCTCCAAATCCTCCGCAAAACCCAACATCACCCTCAAATCTCTCTCTCTTTCTTCAACTGGGGCAAAACCCATCTGGGTTTTAAACCCGACCTCAACTCCCAATGTCATATCATCCGAATTTCACTCGGGTCGGACTGTTCCTCATCAGCGGACCCCATTATAGACTCTCTGATTCACTCGCATCCTGCTCCGGCACTTGCAGATTCTATGATTCAGGCTTGCAAAGGTAAAAATTTCGAGTCTAGTGCTTTAAGTCTGTTGATCAAATGTTATTCGAAAAAGGGTCTTTTTATGGAAGGATTGCAGGTGTTTAGAAAAGCGACTGGTTACGGATTTACTCCTCCAATAAGTGCTTATAATGAGCTGCTTGATGCTTTACAGAGAGGAAATGAGATGAAACTAGCTTGGTGTTTTTTAGGTGCCATGATTCGGGGTGCTGACCCTGATTCATTTTCCTGGTCTTTGGTCGCTCGTATTCTTTGTAAAAGTGGGAAATTTGATCAAGTTGTTAGATTGATAGATAAGGGCATTTATAATTCTGAAATTTATCATCTTCTTGTTGATTTTTATAGCGAAAATGGGGATTTTGAAGCTGCGTTTCATCGATTAAACGAGATGAAGGGCAGAAAACTTGATACTTGTTTTTGTACCTATAGCTCAGTACTTGATGGGGCTTGTAAATATGATAATAGAGATGTGATTGAGAGGATAATGAGGATGATGATAGAGAAGCAACTGCTTCCGATACGCCTAGTTTCAGGAAATGATTCAATCATCCAAAAGCTTTGTGATTCGAAAAGGACTCATGCAGCTGAAATGATGTTTAACAAGGCTTGTGGTAAGAACATTAGATTACAGGATGATACTTATGGAGCTTTATTAAAGGCAATGTCCCAGGTCGGAAGAATAGATGAAGCAACAAACATGTATCGGATGATGTTGGAAAGGGGAATTAAGGTAAAAGAAAGTTGGTATAGTGCATTTTTAAATATTCTTTGCGAGGCCGAGGAGGATCGATCCGATGATGATGGATATGGATTGTTGGTTAACATCATGAAACAAGGACATGATCCTTGTCCTTCACAATTGTCCAAATATATAACATCACAGTGCAGAAGAAACAATTGGAGGAAGGCCGAACAACTCTTGGATCTGATGCTGGAGAAGGGGTTATTGCCTGATTCAGTGCCGTGTTGTTTGCTGGTGGAGTATTATTGCTTTAACAGGGAGATGGATAAAGTTGTTGCATTGCATGATAAGATGGAGAAAGTGAAGGGAAGTTTAGATGTAACATCATACAACATGATTCTTGAAGGGCTATGGAGGGAAAGGAAAGCGGAAGAAGCGGTCAGGGTGTTTGATTATATGATAGGGTTGAACTCGGTCGATACTGCAAGTTTTACCATCATGATCTGTGAGCTCTGCCGCTTGAAGGAAATGAGAAAAGCCATGAAATTTCATGACGAAATGTTGAAAATGGGGCTTAAACCTGAGAAGCGTACATATAAGAGATTGATTTCTGGATTCAAGTAATAGATATAGGTAATGCAGTTATCACATGGCAATTACACCTTGCAGAAGCATTCTCTAGCTTGGGTCGTTCGACATGGAGATGGAGTCCAACAATTAAGATTTGGCTTTGATACTTTCGGTCACGGTGTTATTATGCATTTCTCGCAAAACTAGATTATTAGGATGTTCATGTACAACACTTGCATTTATATGCTCATTTTTTCACTTTTTTGACGACATTAAAAGCACTATGCATATTTTTTGACAAGACCGATGCATCTCACTCCATTTATATAACCTGGATTATGGAAGAATGATTTATGATATGAAAATGCCAAGTGTTTAAGTTTTTAACATTACTAGATAAATAATTATTTTATGCATGACGTTGTAAATTAGAAAATATACATTTAAATAGCAAAATTTGTTTAATATTATAATATATAAATTATGATATTATAATATTTTATGCGATTGTGGGACATTACCGTTTACATATTTGGGTTTACCGATGGGTGGCAATCCTCGCGGCAAGGAGGCGTGGGAATCGGTAGTGCAGGCACAGCGGTTCAGGGTATGTTTGGCAGGTTGGAAAAAGCATTTGCTATCGTTTGCGGCTAAGCTGACTTTGGTAAATTTTGGTGCTGTCGACGCTCCCGGTGTATTACATGGTAGTGTTTTTAATGCAAAAAGGGGTGATTCGTTCCATTGATAAAATTCGGAGATCGTTTCTTTGGGGTGACACGGACCTGCGGAGGAAGATGAGTAGAGTGGGGCGGGTACAGTATGAAAGCCGAAGTCTTTGGGAGGTTTGAGTGTTGTGAATCTACGGTACATGAATTTTGCGATGCTTGCAAAATGGGCATGGAGATATGCATGTGAGCTAGATTCAATATGGAGATCCTTGATAATTGCTAAATATGGCGAGCAAGTGTTGTCGTGGAGGTTCAATACGGCTAGATAGAACTGTATGTCCATGATGTGGCAACAAATAGTCCAAGTTCAGGAGGATGAATGTAACACCCCGAAACCGGGCCTAGTCGAAATTCAATTTCGGCAACTGAAAATTTTGCATCGGAAAGTCAAATTATAGTGTTGACCTTTGATCAAGTGATCAATTGTTTTGAATCCCAATTAAGTATTGATATTGTTTAAGGACCCCATTGTAAACCTTGAAACCTATTTTAGTGACTAAATTGAGGAAACTAAAAGTTAAGGGACTAAAGTATAAAGAATGAAGAGTTAAGGGACTAACCTTGCGATTAGCCCCTCCTCAAGCCTAATCACCACAGAAAGGAAAGCTTTGGCCCTTGAAAAATTAAAAAGAAAGAATTAAGGAAAGAAAGCTTACCCGGTAAAACTTTAAGCAAGCACCTCACCTTCATCTTCAACTTCTCCCAAGCACACACCTCCATTAAAGCTTTAGTAAAGCTTTACTTTTCTTCAAGTTACCATTTCCAAGTTATAGATATTGATCGGGTAAGCAATATTCCTCAATTGATTTATCGATTCCATGGCTAAAACCTCGTTTAAATCCAAGTTTAAGAATCAAGGAACCCTAGAAATTCTCTAGGGATATCATAGCCTATTTGTTATTGTTTTTCATAGCTAATAAGTTGTTATGAATTTATTATCGATATTGAAATCCTTGTAATTCCTATTTCCTTGTAGCTCAAGAGAATCAAGGTGAAGAATCACTAAATCCCTCTAATTCCAACAAGCTCAAGAATAAGGGAATTGTCATCCAAGAGCCTTGAAAGCCTCGGAAGTATCAGTGAGTATAGTCGGAATCTAGGGATTGGCTAGGTGCCTTTCTCGAATTCATTGATATTGATTTATTGCATCATCATCATTGATCAAGGTATGAATATAAGAAAACCTTGTTGAAGGTATCATTGGTAAGCTTATTACATTGTCAAGTTAATTATTGAATCATTTCATCGTTATTGATATCATTGAAACATTGAGAAAGACCATATTGATTATGCTATATTGTTATTGTTATTGCTATCGTTATTGTCATTGTTATTGCTATTGTTATTGATATTGGCCTAAGTATTGAATCCTTGGATACGAATGGACGTGGGATACAATTGGCATGCCATAGAATTCATGAGCTCATTGGTACGGAGTGGAGTCATTGAGCTAAGGCTCTATTTGGCGATGTTGGCGGGATGTGTTAGTGTTGGTCTTATTGGCGATGTTGGAGGATATTGACCATTTATTGTTGGCGATGCTGGTTGGGAATTCGCGTATCCACATTACATATCGATCCAAGGAAATAAATAAGTATTCAAGTATTATAAAATCTTGATTTGAGATGCATGTACATTGTTATACACATTATTGTTATCATTGACATTCATGTTATTGTTATTGACTACCTCACTAGGCCATGTAAGCCTAATGTATCTCATTTCTATGCATTTTCAGGTTAAAAGTTAGTTGGATCGAGGATCTGAGCAATGATGTTTTTGAAGCAAGTCACCAAGTTACATGTAAAGTAAACTTTTTCCTTAAACTCCTAGCAAGGTGGCATAGGGTCTAGACATGTTAGTTTAGCCCCATTTTGTATGTACATATGGTTCACTATGTTGAGTGGTTAAAATATGAAATATGGTATGCTAATGTTTTGGATGAATTAAGAATAATGGCCTAAGACGCACCAATAAGGGAAAACATAGTAAATGAATTCGAATTGACATGAATTTTGATATGTATATAGAACAAGGTTATATGCTTGCTGGACGTGGTTAAAGCCCTTAAATTGAGCAAAAACCGGACAAAATATGACATTACAGGTACAGACGTACCGGTACGGGTGGTGTCGTACTGGTACTGATAGGCTGATTTGGGGCAATGTTAATATGTGCGTACCAGTACGGGTAATGTCGTACTGGTGCAGTCATGCAAAATTTGTACAAGACATTAAGACATACCGATACTGATATAAGGGTACAGATACGCCAAACCAACACTAGAATTTTACTGTAACACGGGTACCGGTACAGGTAGTGTCGTACTGATACCCTCATGAAGCCTCAATTTGGGAATTAGGGATTTCGTATCGGTGCGGTTATGGTTTCATACTGATACGGAGACACTGAATCCCCCGTACCAGTACTGTATGTTGTGTACCGATAGCGGATTCAGGTTCAAAAGAAATTAATTTAATGGCGTATCAGTATTGCCTTATGAGTACCGATACCGATACAGGTGAGTTAGTAAAGTTGGTTACCAGGTTTTAAAATATTGCAAATAAGTCACTGATTCAAATATAGGTTAATTAAAAGTGTAAATGAACTCCAAAACCCTTGAAATTTTATATGTGAGGTAATAAAGCATGAAATTTCCCATTGGTAAGTCTAATTATTGATAAGTTCTTAAAATTTGCAAGAATTGTAATTTAGTCCTTAAACTTGCATAAGTTATTAAATGGTCATTGATTTATAAGTTGGATGAGTTAGCGCTGACTATTGCATTGAATCAAGTTATTAATTCACGATTTATAGTCCAAGTCATCAGAATTAGTATACCATTCACTATATTGTTCACCGGTGACGCTTTTCGACCCAGATTCTTACCAGACCAGAAAGGGGGTGTTACAATGAATGTGTTGCTAGATTCATGGATGCATCTCATTTTTCTTGGCAGGTTTGAGAGGGCACTAGTGTTCTATTTTGGCAAGACCAGTGGTGTACCGATGAGCCGCTTTGTGTGTTGTATCCGATACTATTCAGAGTAGCCAGGGTTAAAATAACCTTGGTTAGAGACTACGCGGTATAAGATCTTTCTTGCACGAGAATTGAGAGCTATTTTTAGTAAGGTGTTGCATTTGATAGAGAGCAGATTGCTACGTGAAATGGTTGTTGTTGTTGGGAACATTGAGCTGATTCGGGGGGTTGCATATATAAAGTTAGTTAAAGTTAGTACCGGTACCGATACAAGTGAGTTAGTTAAAATTAGTTATAAAGTTTGAAATATTGCAAGTTAGTCACTGAATCTTATAAGGCTTATTTGAAGGTGTAGATGAAATCTGAATTCATTAAAATTTATAAGTAGGATGCTTATGTATTAAATTTCACATTGGTAGCCCTAATTATTGATAAGTCCCAATAATTTTCAAGAATTACATTTTAGTCCCTAAATTTGTATAAGTTGCCAAATGATCCTTTAGTTATAATTTGACTAAGTTTACATTGATCATAGTCATTCATGGCATTGAATAGGCATAATGTCAAAAGTAGCCCCCAACGTTTGACCTTTTGGTCACTTTAGCCCCTATTCTTTTTTTGTGTGCAAACAACCACCTAACGTTTCATTTTTATTCAAATTTCACCCTCGTTGGATGGAAACCGGTAGTCAACTAATGGTCAACGCCTGAGGTTGACATGGCATGGGGTGCTAACATGGCATCATGAATTTATTTTTGAAAAAAATAAATATTTTTACATTAATTTCTAACCAATTAGACGCTAAACCCTAAATACTAAACTTTAAAACTCTAAACCCTAAACTTGAAACCCTATGCACATAAAACCCTAAACCCTAAATACTAAACTTTAAAACCCTAAACCCTAAATCATAAAACCTTAACCCATGAACCCTAAATTTAGGTTTAAAATATTAGGTTTATGGTTAAGGTTTAGGGTTTATGGTTTAGGATTTAAGGTTTAGTGTTTTATAGTTTAGAGTTTAGTGTTTTATATGTTTAGGTTTTAGGATTTTAGTGTTTAAGATTTTAGGGTTTAGTGTTTTGAGTTTAGGGTTTAAAGGGTTTAGGTTTTTAGTGTTTTAATATTTAAGGTTTATGGTTTAGTTTTTAGGGTTTTGATATTTAAGGTTTAGGGTTTAGTTTTTAGGGTTTTGATATTTAGGGTTTATGTTTAGTTTTTAGTTTTTAAGGTTTAGCTTTTTTAGGGTTTAGGATTTTAGGATTTAGGGTTTATGATATATTAGTGAATATTTAATGAATAATTCTTCACTTTCAAGCAAATAAAGTAATGAATAAATAAAATAAGTGATGGAAAACAACAAAATAGGTTGACTTGGTGGTTGTGTGTTGGATCTTCCAACCTGGTGACCCAGGTTCAAATCTTTCCACGCACACCTTTGAAATTTGATTCTTTCTTATGCCTTAGAACCAACATGGCATCCACGTTTCATCATATGATGGTGCCACGTTGCAAAGTCTGATTGGTTAGAAATTAATATAAAAATATTTATTTTTAAAAAAAAAATCACGATGCCATATCAGCGCCCCATGCCATGCACATATGCCACGTCAGCCTCAGTCGTTGACCGTTAGTTGACTAACGGTTTTCATCCAACGAGGGTGAAATTTGAACAAAAATGAAACGTTAGGTGATTGTTTGCACAAAAAAAAGAATAAGGGGCTAAAGTTACCAAAATGTCAAACGTTGGGGGCTACTTTTGACATTATGCCCATCGAATAAACATCGTTAATTTATTATTTATAGTATAAGTTATCGAAATTAATAAATAGATCATCGTATTGTTCACCGATAATGCTTTCTGACCTGAATTCCTACTAGATCGAGAAGGGGATGTTATATTTGTGGTATCAAAGCTAGAGTTTAGTCGATTCTAGGACTAAACTGAAGCCTATTGTATTGTTATTGCATTGTATATGTCACCTAGGAGTTTATTGTTGTGTATATTGTGACTTGCGATTAATATAATCTTTTTTCCTTTTATAATATAAGATGTTTGACTCTGAAAAAGCTCACAAAAAATTGAGCATACTTCCGACTTCTCAACACATGGCGAGGAGAAAAGGGGCGAGACCCTCCGAATTCATAAGTTCCTCAACAAGAACCATTGAATCCCGAACCTATACTGTAGACTGCTTAATTTGAATGTTATAAGAACATAACTAAGATGTTCAAACAGTTTATGGTTACCCCTAAGTTCGAGCAGTCTGCACAATCTTCCGTAGCTAATACTTCTACGACCCGAGCCCTTATTTATAAGTTGGCTCAACACCGAGCTATTACCTTTACAGGCAGGGCTAGTGAGGACCCTAAAGAGGTAGAGTATTGGATGGAAAACACCTTAATAATATTGAATAAGTAGTTACAATGCTCAGATGAGCATAAACTTGAATGCGCCTTAGCCTTGTTGGCATACGAGGCTTAGCATTGGTAGGAAACCACTATACTTACTGCTCCCGAAGAAGCTATAACCTAGAAGTTCTTTCTGTGTGAGTTTAGAAAGAAATATATCAGAGAGTATTACCTGGCTGAAAGGTGAGACATCTTCTTGCATCTCAAGCAAGGTGGAAGACTAGTGGAGCAGTACATCTACGACTTTTACAAGTATTGTAAGTATGGAGCCAAGTACATAAAGAATGAGGAAGAGAAGTGCAAGATGTTTGTTGCAGAATTAAGTGATGAGTTTGGACCTTTGTTCACCGCATTGGGGATTACAGATTTCCAAGAGCTCGTGAATCGAGTTATCTCTACTGAAGCTGTTCAAAGGTCGCAGAAGACTAGTGGGCTAATCCGATCTAAAAAGAGGTCCCGAGATGATTCTCACCCTCATTTGCCATATAAGAAAGGCAAGCAATAGGGGTTTAATCAACGGTACCATCAGCAGCCTCCCCGAACAGGCAATTTTGCCAAACCACAAACTATGACTCAATCTGTAGCTAGAACAACCTCCATTGAGAGTACCGAAGGTTTAGGCTGAGAATCTCAATATCCCATTTATAATTTCTGTCATAAAAGGTATTCTACGAGACAGTACCGTAGGCAATCTAGAGCCTGTTTCTTCTGTGGTGAACAAGGCCATTACAATAAAGATTGTTCGATGAACACCTTTGAGTCTTTTACACCAGTAAACCCAATGTCCCCTGCTCAGTCCTTCAAGGGTAAAGGGTAGAAACAAGTTGCAACATGAGCTTTTGGGAGACCTGGTGGCTCTATAAAGACTCTAAGCCGTCAAGAATCCAAGGCTTCAGCACAAGTTTATCATGTGAGGAGGATGAGGAAGATCCAGATATTATAACAGGTACTATTGAATTGTATATTCATCATGTTTATGCATTGATTGATCCTGGATCCACACATTCCTTTATTAGTACTGCAATGATTAAAAGATTTAAGTTAACATTCGAGCCTATAGCCTCCAAAATCACCGTAACTAACCCTTTAGGTGATAGTGTTGTAATTGAGCTAGTATGTAAAAATTGTCCCCTCAAGATACAAAGAATACCTTTCTCGGTTGACCTCTTGGCCCTCCCTATCCATGAGTTTGACGTTATATTAGGGCTAGATTGGCTCGGAAAATATCAAGCTTGGGTGGATTGTTCGAAGAAAAAATTGTATCTTCAACGCCTTGGCAAGGAAAGTGTGACCCTTATGGATTCTAATATCAAGAGATCATTATTATATACTAGTGTAAGTAAGAAAGAACCTTAGATTCAAGACATAGATACCGTGCAAAAAAATTTTGATGAATTTCCCGATGAATTTTTGAGTTTACCACACACCCGTAAAGTTGAGTTTGAGATTGAAGTGCAACCTAGAACCACCCCGGTTTCTATTATACCTTATCGAATGGCACCATTTAAACTTATTGAGCTTAAGGTACAGATTCAAGGCCTATTTAACAAAGGTTTTGTTCGACCAAGTTCCTCACCCGTGAGAGCTCCAATTCTTTTTGTCAAGAAGAATGACAGATCTATGCGCCTTTGTATTGATTATCGATAGCTAAATAAGCTTACCATCAATAAGTATCTTTTGCATAGAATTGATGACATGTTTAACCAACTTAAGGATGCAACCGTGTTTTCTAAGAGTAATCTAAGGTCTGGTACTATCAAATGAGATTTAAAGAATATGATGTGCCCAAGACGGCCTTTCGTACAAGGTATGGCCACTACGAATTTTTGGTTATGCCCTTCGGGTTAACCAATGTATCGGTTGCCTTTATAGATCTAATGAATCAGGTTTTTAGACCCTATCTTGATAAGTTTATAGTGGTGTTCATAGATGATATATTGATTTACTCTAAGAATCAAGCTGAGCATCGAGACCATATTCGTATCGTACTCCAAACCCTTCGGGAGACGCAGTTGTATGTCAAGTTCAGTAAGTGTGAGTTCTGGCTCACCCAAGTTTCATTTCTAAAACATGTAATTTCTGTTGAAGGTATTCTAGTAAATCCGAAGAAGAATCAAGCTATAGTTGAGTAGAGGCCACTGAAGAATATTTGTGAAGTTTGTAGTTTTCTCGGTCTTGCTAGTTATTATAGAAGATTCGTTAAAGGATTTTATATAATAGTAGTACCATTAACCAAAATTCTACGAAAGGATATCTTTTTGAATTGACTGAGAAGTAACAACGCAGTTTTGATTAGCTAAGCAAGTATTGACTCATGCACCGATCCTAACCTAACCTGAGTCTGGTAAAGACTACACCGTATATAGTGATGCATCGTATCGGGGTTTAGGGTGTGTATTGATGCAAGAAGGCAAGGTTGTTACATATGTTTCAAGACAACTTAAGCCACATGAAATGACCTACCCTACCCATGATCTTGAATTAGTTGTGGTTGTCTTTACTTTAAAAATCTAGAGGCATTATCTCTACGAAGAAAAATGCTACCTATACACTGATCACAAGAGCCTTAAATACCTATTGACACTGAAGGATCTTAACCTTCGTCAAAGGAGATAGATGAAGCTTCTCAAAGATTATGATCTCGAAATAGATTATCATTTGGGAAAGACCAATATTCTAGCTGATGCGCTCAGCCGTAAACCTTTGCCTGGTAAGTAAATTATTGAATATTGAACCTTGAACATCGATTACTACATTGAACTCATAGTACAGTAATCACATTGTAGCTCCTCGAGCTATCAATGTTCATTTCAAGTTACGGAAACACCGACCTTTAGTAGCTAAACTTCAAGTTCAATCTACCATTGTAATGAGAATCAAGTTATTGCAAGATCAAGACCTTGAATTGCAAGCCATCATTTCCAAACTTTATAGCAAACTTGATCCCGACTTCAAAGTTAACTATGAAAAACTATTGTGTTTCCGTGATAGAATATGTATACCGAATGATGAAATCTTTTATAATGACATTCTCAAAGAAGTTCTTTGTAACCCTTTCTCGGTTCACCCGAGGTCGGTGAAAATGTACAAAGATCTTCATAAATTGTATTGGTGGCCTAGTATGAAGAAAGCTATTGCAGAATTTGTATCTAAGTGCTTAACGTGCCAACGAGTCAAAGCTGAACATTGTGTCCCTACAAGATTATTGCAACCCATTGAACTTTCCTAATAGAAGTGGAAAAGAATAACCATGGACTTTGTCAGTGGTCTACCGTTGACTCCAGGTAAACATAATGCCATTTGGTCATCGTTGACCGTTTTACCAAGTCAGGTCATTTTTTGCATGTCGGGATAGACTACAATCTTCCCAAGTTAGCTGACTTGTACATCAAGGAAGTGGTTAAACTCCATGGAGTACCCAAATCAATCATCTTCGATCGAGATCCGTGTTTTACTTCACGATTTTGGAAAATATTGCAAGGAGCTCTGGGCACCCGATTCAATCTTAGTACAACCTTTCACCCTCAAGTCAGACGGTCAGTCAGAAAGGGTGATTCAAATATTGGAAGACATGCTTCGTGTATATGTCATTGACTTTGAAGAAACTTGGGAGAGGTCTCTACCTCTCATTGAATTTGCTTATAATAATAGTTATCAACCATCTATCAGAATGGCACCGTGTGTAGCATTGTATGGTAGAAAATCTTGAACACCATTATGTTGGTCTGAACTCAGTGAAGGCAAGACGTTGGGACCTAACTTACTTTGAAAAACTGAAGAACGTGTTACCATCATTCATGGCCATTTGAAGGTCGTCTTTGACTGATAGAAGGCCTATGTTGATCTCAAGATGAGAGATATATAGTTTGAAGTTGGTGAGAAAGTTTTCTTGAAAGTCTCCCCATGGAAGAAGATTTTTTATTTTGTTAAAAGGGGTAAACTAAGTCCCTGATTCATCGGACCTTTTGAGGCGATTGAAAGAGTTTACCATGTGTCTTACCGACTAGCTTTGCCTCAGGAGCTAAGCAAGATTCATGATGTATTTTATATATCGATGCTTTGTAAGTATAGACCTGATCCATCACATGTTATTGAACCCGAATCATTGGAACTTTAACCTAACCTAACCTATGAGGAGGAACCAGTACAAGTATTGGTAAGGGAAATCAAGAGACATTGAAATAAGAACATTCTTCTAGTTGAGGTGCTTTAGAGAAGTCACAAGATCGAATAAGATACATAGGAACCGAAAGAGACCATGAGAAATCAATATCCACATCTCTTCGATTCAGGTAAAATTTAAGGACATATTTTTCTTAAGTGGGAGATTTGTAACACCCCAAAACTGGGCGTAGTCGAAATTCAATTTCGACTACAGGAAATTTTGCATCAGAATATCAAACTATAGCATTGACCTTTGACGAAGTGGTTAATTATTGGACTACCGAAACCCAATTAAGTATTGTTATTGATCAATGACCTTATTGTAGATTTTGAAACTTGGTTTAGTGACCAATTTATGGAAATTTGAAACATAAGACAAAAGTATATAGTTTGGAAATATGAGGGACTAACCAAGTAATTAGTCCCTCAACCTATTAATCATTATGCTACGTGGGATAAGTTGAGTCAATTCCTTTACATAAAGGAAACTTTTGAAATTAAAACAAACATATAGCAAAAGAGTTGAGAAAAGACCTACTCGGTTAATCTCCAAGCAAGCACCTCATCATTCTTCATCTTCTTCCTCTAACCAAGTCAAGTGCACACCTCCATTGGAGGGTAACTTAAGCTTTGATTTTCTCAAGTTCCTTAATCCTAGATTATAGATATCGATCAGGTAAGCTATAATATCTTATTGGCCTATTGATTCTATGGTTAAACTATGTTTAAATCCAAGCTCAAGAATGCTGTGAACCCTAGAATTTCCTAGGGATATCAAGTTCGATCTTTATTATTTTTCATAGCTAATAGGTTGTTATGAATCTATTATCTATATTGAAATCCTTGTAGTTCCTATTTCCTTGTAGCTCAAGAGAACCAAGGTGAAGAATCACCAAATCCCTTAAATTCCAACAAGTTAAAAAATAGGGGAATTGTCATTCGGGAGCCCTAAAAGCTTCGGGGCATCAATGAGTGTAGTCGGGGTCTCGGGATTGGCTAGGTGCCTTTCTCGATTTTATTGATTTTGTCTATTGCATTTCCATCAATGATTTTAAGGTATGGATTATATCGAAACCTCGTAGGAGGTACTATTGGTAAGCTTGGGCAAGCTTATTACATTGATATATGAATCGTTAAATCATTACTTGTCATTGATATCATCGAAACATTGAAAAAAGGCTATATTAATCATTGTATATTATTATTGTTATATTGTTATTGTCATCATTGCCGTTATTGCTATTGTTATTGTTAATGGCCTAAGTATTGAATCCTTGGATACAAATGGACATGGGATACTATTGGCATGCCATAGAATTTAAGAGATCATTTGTACGGAGTGGACTACGGTCCTTGAGCTAAGGCTCTATTTGGCGATGTTGGCGAGATATGTTGGTTTTGGTCTTATTGGCGATGTTGGAGGATATTGACCATTTATTATTGGCGATGTTGGCTGGGAATTTGCGTATCCATATTTACATATCGATCCAAGGAGGTAAGTTATAGAAACTATTGTTAAAACATGATTTGAGATGCATTTACATTGATGTCCATGTTATTGATGATATTGGCATACATATTATTGTTGACTACCTTACTAGGCTATATGAGCCTAATGCATCTCATTTCTATGCATTTTCAGGTTAAAGGTTGGTTGGATCAAGGATCGAAGCAAGAGGTGTTTTGAAGCAAGTCATACAGGCTATATGTAATGTAAATCTAGCCTTTGAACTCCTACCATGGTGGCATAGGGTCTAGACATGTTAGTTTAGCCCTATTTTCTGTGTATATATTGCTCACTATGTTGAAGAGACTAAAATATGAAATATGGCATGTTAGTGTTTTAACAATATAGATGAAATGGCCTAAAATGTTCTAATATGTGAAAACTTGGTAAATGGATTCGTATTGGCATGAAATTCGACATGCATATAGATTTGATGTTTTTAAGTTTGCTGGTAAAATTTATTAACCATTGGATAAGTTTAAGGCCCCTAAGTTGGCTAAAAATAGACAAGAAATGTCATTACAGACCTAGGCGTACCGGTACGGGTAGTGTATTACCGGTACTGATAAGTAACTTTTTGCAATGTTAACCAGGCGTATCGGTACGGGTAATGTCGTACCGGTACTGGCATGCAATTTTGGTATAGTGAATTAAGGCGTACCAATACTGTTGAATGGTTCCAGCACGCTAAATTAACTCTAGAATTTTACTGTAGTAAGGGTATCGGTATGGGTGGTGTCGTACCGATACCCATTAACGATTTAATTTGGGAATTTAGGGTTTACGTACCGATACGGTAATGGTTTTGCACTGATACGAAGACATCGAATCCTCGTACCGGTGCAACATACTGATATCAGATTCAGGTTTGAAAGAATTTATTTTAAGGGCGTACAGGTACGGCCTCATGAGTACCGGTACCGATACAGGTGAGTTAGTTAAAGTTAGTTATAAAGTTTGAAATCTTGCAAGTTAGTCACTGAATCTTATAAGGCCTAAGTGAAAGTGTAGATGAACTCTGAATTCATTAAAATTTTATAAGTAGGATGCTTATGTATTAAATTTCACATTGGTAACCCTGATTATTGATAAGACTCTGTACTTTTCAAGAATTACATTTTAGTCCCTAAATTTGTATAAGTTACCAAATGATCATTTAATTATAATTTGACTAAGTTTACATTGATCATAGTCATTCATGGCATCGAATCAACATCGTTAATTCATTATTTATAGTACAAGTCATCAAAATTAATAAACCGATCAACATATTGTTCACTGCTAACGTTTTTCGACCGAGATTCCTACCATACCGAGGTGTTACAATTTTAATATATAGTTTTTCGGTATTTTTTTCATTTTAAAGTTTGAATTTGTAAATATGGCTCACATGTATGTTTTGTGACGAGGTGGAGTGTTTGCTTCTTATATTGCATATAATATCCTTACACGTTATTATATTATATATGTAACGTACGTATTCTTGTATAACATGTGATTCGGTGTTGTTTTCGTATCTTGTGTTTATTTTATGTTTTTATATTTGTCTCTTTTGTATATATGTCATGCTATAATTGCATATTGGGATATAAACTGTCAAGACGGTGCCCTTTTATTCGAGGATAAGTTTGTCTAGTATCATGCGTAGTGGTGGTAGTTTTCACTTATTCTTGAATAACGGGGCCCTTAAAATTTACTCGCATGTATAACCAAATTTCATTCTAATTGTCACTTTAATTCAAAAAATTTAATATTAAAAAAGCGGTAATTATATGTTTCTTTTGGTACCAATTTTTTAGCGGTATGGGGTTGCCAAAATCTTCTCATCCGTAACCGACTCCCGGACCTGCTTTCAAACGAATCTCTGCTTTTATAGTGTCCGGCCTACCCTAGTGGCCGGTGGCGACTCCAAGTTTTATTATTTTCTAAAAATGTGAATTTTTAAAGGACTCCCCTATTTTTCCAAATAATTTCCCAAAAACGAAAGGAAAGCTACTACTCTTTTTGAACGATCCGATTTAAAAAAAAAAAAAGGTCGCTACATGCATCAAGAGAGTCGCCCTTAGAAATTGGGACATTGGTTTCGAGGAATTGATGTGGCATACCGTTCTCTTTGTTTGCTTTCATAGCATCGTTCGAGAAGCGAATAGCGTGGCGAATGCCTTGGCCAAGCATGGAGTTGATTGGTTGAACTGGTTGGGCGTCGTATCTTGACTTGGTGCGTGGTTGTGCTTGGTGGGATGATTGGTGTTGTGCCTTTGGGGTCATGCCTATGGTGTTATTTCGTTTTTTAACATTACTATGTTGTATTCTTTTCTCTCATCTTAAGTGTAGCGATTTTTAATAAGGCACTTGGTAGTGTTCTTTGTATGATTTTCGACTTGAATAAAATTATACGCTTTGATCAATATATACATATATAAATAAATTATGGTGAAAATGTAAAAAAAATTATTAAAAATAATGTAATGACTGTTGTTTGATGAAAATATATAAAATTTAAAAAAATGATAAGATGAATAAAATTTTCAAACTCATAAATAAATAATTAATTATATAATTATGTCTTGAAAAAGCATATAAGTTTAGAAACTTTAAAATAAGCATACCATACGATAATTAATTAATGTTAAAGCTATATGTTTGACTCTAAAATACTTTATTTAACACAAAGTTTTCACTTTTGTGAATGAGTTAACAAGTATTTTCCAAACATACATTTTTTTCTCAAAAGTTACTGTTTAACATTATCTACTCCCAAAGCATTTTTAAAATAGATATTTATTATTTTGTCGGGTGGTTAAATGCTCATGTCGTGTCATCTTATGTAGATAGGGGTGTAAATGAACAGAGCGTTTGATTATCTGTTAGTCAATCATTCGTATAAATTTCATTTATGTTTTTTTATTAAGCTTTTTTAACAAACATAGCCGACATACATTCAACAACAAAATGCATACAAACAGAAACAAAAACAGGGAAAATGAAGAAACAAAGCACAGACAAGGTGAACAACACAAAACACAATAGAAAAAATATAACAAGAACATGGGAAGAAAACAATAGGAGAAAACAACCAGAACACATAAACACAGAGAAACACAACAGCAGGAGTAGACAACACCCAAAGCAAAAGGGAAGCTAAAATCGCCTAGGGGTAGAGCGAGAGATACCAAGCCAGCTACCGATCTTGAATATGCATTGACACTGTTGGTGGCACAGAAGGATAAAGACAATGATGGAGATGCAACAAGAAGTCCAACGGAGGCATCACGGACGGATCTAGAATCGTCGATGATCGGAATATGGCAAAACAGAGGCAAAATCACTTTATCCGCCTGAAAGAAAGGTAGAGAATAGGACCACCGCCGATAAAGCCCGGTAGAATAGGAGGCAAGGGGCTGAACACCCAACTCGACTACAGATCCAACATCCCCTCACAAAACTCGGACCCGAATAGAGCCTAGGGCACCGAGGGAGGCAGGTCCACAACCAAATGACCTAAGGATAGACGGAGAGACGAGCTTTAAAGGAGAAAAGAAAAGCAACAAGAACGAGCAGGGGTGGTCATCGCTCAGAGACCAAGAGCGACGCCACCTAAGATGACCAAAATAAGAACTAGGGTTTCAAAGCTTTTGAAAGTACAAGATAAAGAGAATGACACTTACTGCTTTGCTTGTTTATTAAATTAAATAAATGAGTATAAATAAAATTTTTATGTACATTTAATAGAAAAATGAGAACGAGATGTGTTTGGTTCATTTATTTTCACGAACAAACTCTTTTATTGACTCATTTATCTGGTTCCTCTTTTCCTTTTATTTTTTATATTTTAAATATTGATGAAAGTAGGGACTAAATTGAACATATGATGAACTTTGAAGTTCAAACTATGAAGCCTAAGGAGCTTAAAGACTAATGGAGTCATTTCACCCTTTTTTTTTTGGCTTGCATATAAAATGGTAAAAGGAGAGTGTTATTGTAGCGACTAATTAAATCCGAAGTTTCCCTCGCTTTAAAAATATTGATTTTAGGGGGAATTTTGGAATGGTTCGTATTTTGAATAAAAATGATGGGAGTCGCCACCGGTCACTTTGGATGAGGTAGACCGGACACCAAAAAGAAAATCAGAGAAAAAAAGTGAGTTTGGGAGTCAGTTACGGTGGGAAAGGATTAGCACCCCCACCATGTCCAAAATTGGTACCTAAGGGTTCGTATCGTATTTATTAGGAATAATTTAAATTCAACTTAATTTAATATCTAATCCCTAAAATGCATGCATACATAGTAATAAGGTTCGAAGGGTTCGTATCGTATTTATTAGGAATAATTTAAATTCAACTTAATTTAATATCTAATCCCTAAAATGCATGCATACATTGTAATAAGGTTCGAATATAAAAAAGAAACACAATTTTACAGTACCAAAGGAAGATGACGCCCGAAGACCCGGAATGACACTCCCTAACAGGATACCGAGATCTTGAGGGTTAACTAATGCAACAAAAAAATGCATGGATATTTTAAATATGATATGAATATGTCAAATATCAGGGGTAGTATGAAATATATAAAATCATGTATTAAAAAATACCAATACCATATAAAGAAAAACAAAATATATGCTTTACTAAATATATACATACATAGTAAAAATTACAATTAAAACAAATCAATCAACCAATTAAATAAAGCAATCAACACATGCAACATATTACTCTAAATAAATAATTAAAACAATAAACAAGGATTAAATAAATACAAGCATAAACTAAAGTGCATGAATTTAGAATAGGAAATAAGCAAATAAAACGGGCAAATGGGACTACAGATAAAACAAAATAGATGTAAAACATGGTAATATATATAAAATGGGTTTTATTTTGATACAAAGCCCGTGTAAAATATTTTTCAACAATCTTTCTATAAAATCTAACACCCTAACTCCTAAATTTTAACCTATAAATCTTAAACTTTAACCCTAAACCTTAAATTCTAAACTCTACAACCTAAACCCCTAAACTTTAAACCTTAAACTAAACTCAAACCCCTAAATTTAAAAATACGTGTAAACTTTAATTTACACGGACCGTGTCTCAAACTTTTTCTCATATAAAATACACCAAAATGCCATACATAATATAAGTACCATATATATACACGTAAATAAAGGAACCTGCAAAACTAAATTGGAATAACAAAAATGACTGTAACAAAGTAATAGGAGATAACAAGTATATCTAATAAAAAGGTCATAATGATGATAAAATAAAAATATAATAAATTCATAAAATAAATGCAAAAAATTTAACTAAATGCAAATGCAAATGCAAATAGAAATGGTAATAATGAAAATGCAAGGACGAAACAAAGGCGGGAATTAACTAAATAGTAGATTAAATAAAAAGGAAAGGAAAAGGAACTGACGGGGTAATTAGTCCATGAATTTCGGACTGAAATTGAAAGACATTAAAGAACAACAGGGGTTGTGGGCATAATTATCCCCTTTTCTTAAAAAAACGTGTGAATCCTTCCTGGGTTATGGCTCACTGCGTGGGTCAAACCGATCACCAAAACGGCATTATTTGGCGGGCCTATAAAACTCGAGTTTCTCTGATTTTTTTTAAAAAAACAAAAACTTCTTTGAAATAGAGTTCAAGAACACCGGAGGTGTTCTTTAGCTCTGCCCTTAACCCAGAAATCGATGGTTGAGCACCATGTCGACTATTGGTTAACATCGTCAACCGCCGCTCGACGACACCGGCGATCTAGAATAAAACTCGACGCCCGATGATCTGAAAAAAACCTCAAAACAAACATCTCTTCTTCCTAAACACGAATCCAACACCCGTTTTGTAACACTCCAATTTTTCCCCCAAATTAAAAACCCTAATTTGAGAAAATTCCTAATTTTGGAACCCTAATAATTTGGGGTTTTAGATCTTAAAACCTAGTTCTGTATGAGGCTTAATTTGTAAAATTTGAAACTTTTTTGGCATGTATGCAATGCGGGGGAAGTTATGGGCCTTTGAAGGTAATTTACCCTTTAGGCAAGGGTTTCCTACCCTGATTAAATGCCTAAAATCTTTTCGGCTTTTACTTTGAGGAAACCAGCCGCACCCAACTTCTACTCTCCCTCAACATCTCTCTCTCAAAATTAACAACCCTTCTCACTTGCTCCGGCCAAGCTCCGATTTAGACCTTAGCATCGGACGTTCGTTGATCCAAGCCCGTCAATGTGATTTCTTTTCCGTCGCGATCAAAACCCTCCCCTTGCCTAGTCGTTCCAGCTCGTCATTAGTGTCAGAACCACCTTTGGATCTGTTCGAAATCCTTGCGCCGCTGCGTTCTTCTTTGTGTTTTCTCATTCTCGGTGTTGGTAAGTCGAGCTTGCTGCATTCTCGGTGTTTTGAATCCCGTTTGAGTGGCCGACAAGGTTATTCGTGACCAGCCTTGTCAATTTTATAACTGCGACCTGAGAAGCCTTTCGTCGCCTTATGGTTGCACCTACCCCGTCGCAGTTGCCTTCTGTCGACAGGGTATAGAAACCTTAGTCCCTGAGCTACTGCAAGGGTTATGCGTCGGGCCAGTGTGTGAGTTAGGGAAGATTGGGCTTACTCCAAGCTGCTGTAGAGAGCCTAAGAGGGAAGCCAATCTGGACCAGCAATCTTGTCTAGTGGGAGCCCGGTTCAGTGAGCCAGATCTGTGTGAACCGGACCATTTGAGTTAACCGCCCAAGTGAAGCTGAAGCGGCAGTTTGAACCAAACCAGATCAACCTTTGACCAGGAGGGTTAACCCGCGACCAACCCATGATCTGACCCGTGATCCAAGTTGATGTCAGCGTTGATTTTTTGGCTGATGTTAGCATTAACTTTATAGATGATGTCAACATTGACTTTTTAATCTCGTCAGCGTTGCCTTTTCTGACTCGAGTTAACTTTATATTTTTTGACGTTTTGATTCCAAACCAGGCAGTTTGAGCCAAACCAGCTCAACCTTTGACCGGAAGGGTTAACCTGCGACCAACCCGTGATTTGACCTGTGATCGTTGACTCGTGACCTGAGTTGATGTCAGCGTTGACTTTTTGGCTGATGTTAGCATTGACTTTTTAGATGATGTCAACATTAACTTTTTGATGTTGTCAACGTTGCTTTTTCTGACCCAAGTTAATTTTACATTTTTTGACGTTCTGGTTCCAAATCTACTTCCCGTTTCCTCAAATTCAGACCCAAAAGATTTTTTTACCTATTTGCAATTAATAGTATTTAATATTTTAAGAATCTTAGATATCAGAATCTGATTCGAATATGTTTGTGTTCATGTGACGTTGACTCGGAGCCTAAGAAGCTTCCTCCTCCTCCACCAGTTCAACCTTTGACCGGAAGGGTTAACCCACGACCAACCCATGATCTGACCCGTGATCTGACCTGTGATCGTTGACCCGTGACCCGAGTTGATGTCAGCGTTGACTTTTTGGCTGATGTTAGCATTGACTTTTTAGATGATGTCAACATTGACTTTTTGATGTCGTCAGCGTTGCCTTTTTTGACCCGAGTTAACTTTACATTTTTTGACGTTCTGATTCCAAATCTACTTCTCGTTTCCTCAAATTCAGACCAAAAAGATTTTTTTACCTATTTGCAAGCTGAACCGGCAGTTTGAACCAAACCAGGTCAACCTTTGACCCGAAGAGTTAACCCGCGACCAACCCATGATCTGACTCGTGATCTGACCTGTGATCGTTGACCCATGACCCGAGTTGATGTCAACGTTGACTTTTTGGCTGATGTTAGCATTGACTTTTTAGATGATGTCAACATTGACTTTTTGATGTCGTCAGCGTTGCCTTTTCTGACACGAGTTAACTTTACATTTTTTGACGTTCTGATTCCAAATCTACTTCCCGTTTCCTCAAATTCAGACCCAAAAGATTTTTTTACCTATTTGCAATTAATAGTATTTAATATTTTAAGAATCTTAGATATCAGAATCTGATTCGAATATGTTTGTGTTCATGTGACGTTGACTCGGAGCCTAAGAAGCTTCCTCCTCTTCCACCAGTTCGACCTCCTTCTACACAGCCTGCGAGTTTTGCACGTGAGTATGGTTCGTTACTGATTAAGTTAGTGTTTCATAGTAGTAGTAAATAATTATGTTTGTTGACCTCGTAGGTGTGGACTTTTGCCGACCTAATACTATAGCTGAGCGTGGGAGATGTCACTCTCGACGTTGAGTTATTAGCTGTCTAAGGTGTGTCTCTTCTTGTGTTATCTCATTTTTGTACTCTTTGATATGCATGCATGTTGTATATGTGACTGATTGAATAATCTGTGAATTATGGTATGTTTTGAATAATGGCATGTCATGCATTAAATACCAGAATCAGATTAAATTAATATCGGACATATATTTTATACCACTTGAATAATGTATCAGATATACACTCAAAATTGAAAAATAAAATCGAAAACATGTCATATCATTTTGGTTGGGAAATTGTACGGGGAAGTTCAGTGGTTTCACCTTTGGGCTGAATTTTGCTTCGGATCAGTGGCTCTACCCTCGGGTCGAGATTCTACTTCGGATGGTAATGATGTAGTTAAAGTGGTTATGGGGAACCTTACTCTTCGGATGGTGTATGGAGATGAGTGCATGACATTACATTTTATGTCTCTTGTTAAATGCATATGTGTATTAAGATGGTTGTTGAACTATGCTTGTTCGGATTTCTATAATGTGTTTTATCTGCACTTTAGAGACACTGAGCTTCATAGCTTACTCCCTCTAGTTCATCTTTCAGATACTTAGGCTTAGGCGTACGGTACTTGGAGGATTTCGTATCATCAGACTTTATCTTATTATACAGTATGGTTATACAAACATTTGATTTTATCTATTATTATTATTATTTCGGATATTTTGTATTTGGGACTTAAGATATTATATTTATTTGAGACTTCTTGGTTTGACATGCATTTATTATTTGAATTTCATTCAGATTTTATAATGACTTTTGGAATTTTGCTAAACGACTATGTTTTATTTAAATGATATAATTTTTGTGGTTTTGATCTCTCTCAATATAAGTTGTAATTTGAATTATTAAACCTAATAACCTTTCTTGAGGGACAAGTTTTCAAACTTAACTTCCAAGTTTTGACTTAAGAAATTAGGTCAAATTTAGGAAGTTACATTTAGTGGTATCAGAGCCAGGTTCAACCCTCAGACTGTGTGGCTCGCATGAAATTTTAAAACCAAAAATAATTTTTGCATGCATACTAAATATTTTTGGGCAAAACAGGAATTTCTAATAAACATAATATTTTAAGGATTATGTTTATTTTGAATAAAAACACCAAGTACCAACTTTAACTTCGGATTATCTTTCTTTTGTGATAAACTACTATGACACCTCATAGGAATTCTAGATTAGCGATGGGACGTGGTCGTGGCCGAGGCCATTTTACCTCTGTTGAGAATGATGCTCCGCCTCCTATGGATCTGCCGCAAAATCAGGATGAGGTACACGATGCTGATGTAGAGGAACAACCTGGGAATCAAGCTGAAGCTCATAATACAGCACCTGGCCAACGGACGCAGAATGTTGGTCCACGTGATTCTGGGGATAGTGAGACAGTGGGCATAGATTCTGTTACAGTGTAAAGGGAGTTGCTTCGTTACCTCCGCCAGTCTAAGGGTGTAAGAAAACCTATATCTACCGAGTTCTTAGCTGCTGGGATGACCATGTTTGATAGTAAGTTGGGTACAAACCCGACTAATACGGAGTATTGGCTGAAGAAACTTCAACATTTGTTTGTTGAGATGAAATATCCTACTGATCGAAAATTGAGAGCTATTGTGTCATTACTGCAGGGTGAGGCCCATAACTGGTGGAAGGCAGAAGAAAAAGTTGTTATAGCCAGTCAGATTTTATGGGAGTTTTTCAGACAGTCATTTTAGGACCTATATGTTGGACCCAAGTATCTAGCAAAGTGTCGAGACGACTTTATTAATCTGGAGATGAAGGATATGAGCATTAATGACTATGAGATAGAGTTTTTGAGACTTCTCTAGTATGTTCCAAGACTGGTTACTACAGAAAAAGAGAAGTGTGATTAGTTTTTGATAGGGCTATTTTTTTCTATCAAGACCGGGGTTGCTTTATATCAGGATAAGGAGTATAAAGAGATCACCCAACGGGCTAGGACTGCTGAGCTGATAGAATTTATGAAGAAACAACAAGAGTCTCAGGGTAATGATCGGGCTAGGAGGCAGTCGACCGCATTAGTTCAGTACAGTCATGGGAATCAATTTAGGAAGAGGACTAGAGATGAGTACGACCATCAAAGTTACTCTAAAGTTAGACCAATAACATAAACTATTTCGACCGCCAGTGTTGGAGGTTCGTCTAATTCTCGTGGGGTGCCATAGTGTTCTTTTTGCAAGAAATAACATCCAAGCTAGTGTAAGAGGCAGAGTGTGGCGTGTTTTCGATGCGGTTCTTTTGAGCATCTTTTTAGAGATTGTCTAGTGTCACATTCTTCTGCCTATGTTCTAAGTCAGTCTCAAGCATCTGATCAAACTCCTAGTAAAGGGATAGGTCATTGTAGATCCATTGTTTCGGGTACTATTGGTAGGGGTAGGCCTGCTCAGAGTAGAAGATCAGCTGGTTCGGGGGCGAGACAGCCTGGGCTGGTTTATGCTACCAAGAGGCATGAGGATCGAGATGAGCCAGACGTTATTGTTGGTACCTTTTCTATTCACTCTATCTCTTATTTTACATTGTTGGATAATGGTTCTACTCATTCGTATGTTGCGAGCTGTGCATCAGGGGGTCTTGAAATTCCTATTAAGGATGTTGTTAATGTTGTTACCATACATAGTGCGGTAGGTGACCCTATGGTGGTTTCTAGGGTGTATAAAAATTTTCCTTTCGAGATTTAAGAGGAAATTTTTCTGGCTAATCTGATGGAGTTGTCCTTTTGCGAGTTCGATCTCATTCTCAGCATAGACTGGTTGTCTGCACACTGAGTCAATCTTGACTGTGAAAAGAAGAGGGCAACCCTGAAAACTTTTGATGATCAGGAGGTAGTTCTTTTTGGAGAGCATAGAGGTTTTCTGTCTAATATAATATCGACTCTCAAAGCCGAGAAAATAATCAAGAGGGGGTCCAGTGCCTATCTTGCTTACATTCTTGATCTGAGACAGTCTGACTCTGGGATGGATAAGATTCAAGTTGTGAGAGACTTTTCTGATATACTTTTGGAATAATTGCCTGGTGCTCCGCCAAAGCATGATGAGATTGAGTTTAGCAACGAAGTTTATCCGAGCACAGATCCTGTGTCAATGGCATCTTACTGGATGGCACTGAAAAGGCTTAAAGAATTAAAAGTTCAGTTGCAAGAACTGTTAGACAGGGGATTTATCCGACCTAGTGTTTCTCCGTGAGTGAGCCCCTATTCTTTTTGTTAAGAAAAAATGGGACACTTCGGTTCTGCACCGATTATCGAAAGTTGAATAAGTTAACAATCAAGAACAACTATCCCCTTCCTCGTATTAATGACCTCTTCGATCAGTTTCGGGGAGCTACGGTGTTCTCTAAGATAGACCTGAGATCTGGTTACTACCAACTCAAGGTTAAGGATTCTGATGTTTTTAAAACAGCTTTCCAGGCACGTTACAGTCATTACGAGTTTCTTGTGATGCCCTTTGGGTTGACTAATGCTCATGCCACCTTCATTGATATGATGAATAGAGTGTTTCAAACCTATCTTGATCAGTTTGTCATAGTTTTTATAGATGATATCCTGGTTTATTCTAAATCTGAGGTTGAGCATGAGGGATATCTCTGGATTGTTTTACAAACTCTGAGGGAGAAATAGCTTTATGCGAAATTCAGCAAGTGTGAATTTTGGCTTTCAGAGGTGATGTTTTTGGGGCATATCATTTCTGCTGAGGGTATTCGGGTGGATCCGAAGAAGATTGAGGCTATTATGAGTTAGAAACAACCCAACAATGTTCCTGAGATTTGAAGCTTCCTGGGTTTAACCGCTATTATTGGAGGTTTGTTGAGGGTTTCTCCATCATCGCAGCTCCGTTGACTAAACTTTTGAGGAAGAATATTCTTTTTGTCTGTGAGGCTTAGCATACTAGTTTTGAAAAGCTTAAGACCGTGTTGACTGAAGCACCGGTCCTGATTCAGCATGAGCTTGGGAAGGCTTACACTGTGTACAGCGATGCTTCTCACACCGGATTGGGACGTGTTCTAATGCAAGATGGTAAGGTAGTAGCCTATGCATCCCGTCAGCTAAAATCGTATGAGTGCAACTACCCTACCCATGACCTAGAGCTCGCTGTTGTGATCTTTGCTCTTAAGATCTAGAGACACTATCTCTATGGAGAGAAGTGTTATATCTTCACAGACCATAATAGTCTAAAATATCTTCTCACTCAGAAAGAGCTGAACCTGAGACAACGACGTTGGTTAGAGCTTCTTAAAGATTATAACTGTGAAATTGAGTATCATCCAGGCAAGGCCAATGTTGTTGCTGACACCTTGAGTCGTAATGCCATTTTAGATTTGAGATCCTAGTTTGCTCGGATGAGTTTGTATGAAGATGGCAGTCTTTTGGTAGAATTTTGGGTTATTCCTACTCTGATATCTGATATTCGAGCTGAGCAGCCTAGTGATTTGTTCTTAATACACCGTATAAAAGAGGTTGAAGAAGGCACATCTCAGGATTTCTCTATTGACCATGATAGTGTACTGTGTTTTCGAGGTCGGTATTGTATTCTGAGGAATTTTGGGTTAAAACATGTTATTCTTCGTGAAGTTCATGACAGTCATTTTTCTATGCATCTTGGTGGGGATAAGATGTATAAAAATCTTCGAGAGAGATACTAGTGGAAGGGCCTGAAAAGGGATGTGGTTGGGTTTGTGTTGAAATGTTTGACTTGTCAGAAGGTAAAAGCAGAGCATCAGCGTCCTTCCGAGTTACTTCAGCATATTGAGATTCTTTACTAGAAATAGGAGCGTGTGGCTATGGATTTTGTCAGTGGTCTTCCTTTGACCCCCCTCAAAGAAAGACTCTATCTGGGTTATTGTTGATCGGTTGACTAAGTCTGCACACTTCATTCCTGTTCGAGTTAACTATTCTTTGAGTAGGTTAGCTAAACTTTACATATCGGAGATTGTAGACTTCATGGGGTGCATTTGTCTATCATTACTGATCGGGACCCAAGGTTCACAGCGAAGTTTTGTAGGTCTCTTCACACAGCTCTGGATACTCAGTTGAATTTCAGTACTTCATATCATTCGAAGAACGATGGCCAGTCTAAGCGGGTAATTCAAATTCTAGAAGATATGTTAAGGGGTTGTGCTGTGGATTACAGAGGCAATTGGGAGGATTTCTTACCGCTTGCGGAGTTCGCTTACAAAAAATAGCTACCATGCTAGTATCAAGATGGCACCGTATGAGGCTCTGTATAGGCGTAAATGTCGTACATCTATTAGTTGGACCGAGCTTAATGAGCACAGATTGTTAGGATCAGATATTGTTTATGAGACTGAGCAGACTGTTAGATTGATTTAGGATCGGCTTAAGGATTCTTTTGACAGACATAAGTCTTATGCCGATTTAAGACGTCGTGACATTGAGTATGAGGTTGGAGATTAGGTCTTCTTGAAAGTGTCTCCATAGAGGAAGGTAATTCCTTTTCGATCAAAAAAGTAAGCTGAGTTCTCGTTTTATTAGCCCTTATCGTATTATCCTTCGAGTTGGACCAGTTACCTATCATCTTGAGTTACCACCTAAGCTTAATCATATTCATGATGTCTTCTATATCTCTGTGCTGAGATGCTATTATTCTGATCCGTCTCATATTATTCATGTGGAGGAGATTGAGATCCATCCCGACTTACGTTTCGAGAAGGAGCTGGTTGAGATTCTTGCTCAGGACAAGAAAGTTCTTCGGAGGAAGTCCATTAAGATGGTCAAGGTCTTGTGGCGTAATCGTGGTCAAGATGAGGCTACGTGGGAGCCCAAAGCCTTTGTCAAAGCTCAGTATCCACATCTCTTTGATCCAGGTAAATTTCAAGGCTGAAATTTCTTTTAAGGATAGGAAAGTTGTAACACTCCAATTTTTCCCCCAAATTAAAAACCCTTATTTGAGAAAATCCCTAATTTTGGAACCCTAATAATTTGGGATTTTAGATCTTAAAACCTAATTTTGTGTGAGGTTTAATTTGTAAAATTCAAAACTTTTGTGTCATGTATGCAATGTGGGGGAAATTAGGGGCCTTTGGTGGTAATTTACCCTTTAGGCAAGGGTGTCCTACCCTAATTAAATGCCTAAAATCTTTTTGGCTTTTACTTTGAGGAAACCAGCCGCACCCAACTTCTTCTCTCCCTCAACATCTATTTCTCAAAATTAATAACCTTTTTCCCTTGCTCCGGCCAAGCTCTAGTTTAGACCTTAGCATCGGCCATTTATCGATCTAAGCCCGTCAGTGTGCTTTCTTTTCCGTCGTGATCAAAACCCTCCCCTTGCCTTGTCTTTCCGACTCGTCGTTAATGTTTGAATCATCTTTGAATCCGTTCAAAATCCTCCTAGTTTTCTCATTCTCGGTGTTGATAAGTCAAGCTTGCTATATTCTTGGTGTTTTGAATCCTTTTTGAGTGGTCGACAAGGTTATTCGTGACCGACCTTGCCGATGTTATGACTGCGACCTGGGAAGCCTTTCATCGCCTTGTGGTTGTACCCGCTCCGTCGCAGTTGCCTTCTGTTGGCAAGGTAGAGAAACCCTAGTCCCTGAGCTGCTGCAAGGGTTATGCGTCGGGTCAGTCTGTGAGTTGGGGAGGATTGGGCTTACTCTAAGCTGTTGTGGAGAGCCCAAGAGGGAAGCCAATCTAGACCAGCAATCTTGTCTAGTGAGAGCCCGGTTCAGTGAGCCAGATCTGTGTGAACCAGACCATTTGAGTGAACCACCTAAGTGAAGTTGAACTGGCAGATTGAACCGAACCGGGTGAACCTTTGACTGAAAGGGTTGACCTGTGACCCAACCCGAGCTGACATCAGCGTTGACTTTTTGGCTAACATCAACGTTGACCTTTATATTTTTTTACATTCTGATTCCAAATCCGCTGCCTGTTTCCCCAAATTTAGACCTAAAAGATCATTTTACCTATTTTCAATTAATAGTATTTAAAATTTTGAGAATCTTGTATAACGACCCAGGTTTCAAAAATTTGAGGGTTAGGTTTGGCCGAGGCATGGGCCTTGTATTTGGGTCATGTTTTGGGCTTGAATGAGCCGAAAGACTAGCTTGTGGGTGGGCTTGTAGTTGTTGGGCTGGTTGGGGAAGAGTAGAAAGGGGTATGTTGGTAAAAGCTCATTTTGAAGAATAGAAATATGAGGGAAGAGCATATTTCTCTACATTATGTCCAAGGGTGAGATCACCCAACTTTATTGTCATCTTCTTCCCATTTCTAAGCCATCTCTCTCAAAAACACCATTACTAAAGGTTGAATCCTTGAGTGTTGTATTGAAAATCGCAAATTGATGTTCAAGGGAAAGTTGTCCAGCTTAGGGAGATCTATCAATCAAGGTATGGATGGCTAGTTTTGGTGGAAAAGTGTGTTTTGGTAGGGGTTGATGGGGGGAACGGGAATGAGTCTTAGAGGGACCTTAATCATGTAAAGGTTTGCGTTTTGACTCCCTTAATTCTCCCTGTCATTTGGTAACACGTTTGGTAACATCTCTTGTAGTGAAAGAGGTTGGGAACTTCTGAAATGAGCAAGGGAAGAGCAAGGCTTGAAGATGTGGTTAAGGGCTTCATTCTCAGTTGTAGAATCAAGGTTAGTACACTACTAACTCTCATAGTTTCCTGGAAATCATAAAGTTAAGCTTTGAAGCATGATTGGGTGTTTTTGGCTTTGATTAAGCTTGAGTAGTTGTTAATGGTAGATCTTGAAAGTATGGTTGCAATAGCCTAAAATCGGTAGTAATTCGCTTAACACTATCATCATAACTTGTAGGAATAGTTTGGGGTTTAACCTTGAGGGTTAAATAGTGTTTTTAGGTGAAACTCGCACCCATAGTTTAAAACTTGGGATCACGTACCGGTACGGGGACCCGAGTATCGGTACCCCTTAGTATAAAAGGATAAAGGATTTTGAGGGGAGTACCGGTACGCCTCCTTGTGTATCGGTACCCATTGCAAGCTTAGAATTACAGTAACATTTTCACGTATCGATATGCAAGGGTCGTATCGGTACACACTATTACATTGCCTGAGAGAGGCTTAGCGTACCAGTACGCATATATGGGGGTACCGGTACGGTTGTGGATCGGTACGAGGCAATCCTAGTACCGATGATGAGTATCGATACGAGTTGGGGCATATCGGTACTCATGGCTGAGTACTGGTACCTAGAGTGGTGTACTGATACCCATATAGGAGTATCGGTACTCGCTGGGCATTCTGTCTAAAGAATTTGGCTTTACGTTCGGGGGTTCTATAATTCGAGGCAAAGGGCCTTGGGTCTTTTAAGGTGTAAAATAAATACTAAAACTAAGAAACTGAGATTTTAACCCCGTACATGAAATAAATGGCTAATGACTTGGTAAATATTGGGTAAACCGTGTGAGGTAGTAACCCATAGGGATCCTTGGTGGATCAATCGAGGTTGTGTGGTAGTTAAGGTCCTTGTTGTGTGCTGAATGATGCCTAGGTAGTTGAGTCATCCCTTATTGTTGGGATTTGGATACCCGAAGTGTGTTGCAACACCTTGAAGATTCTCGAATGTTGGATCCTGATGCTTTATGGATGCGGGCCTCATTCAAAGATGCTTGATGAGAGATTTTGAGCACGGATGTAGGATTCCGATGCTATGTAGACGCTGGCCTCATCCCATTGAGTATAGAATCTCGATGCTATGTGGACGCAAGCCTTACTCGTAGTGTAGGATCCTGATGCTATGTGGACGCGAGCCTCACTCAAGTGTAGGATTCCAATGCTTTGTGGACACGGACCTCACTTGATGTGGTTGATGTTTTCTGTGTGATGCTATGTAAATGTGCGAGGTATTTATATGAGCTGCGTGCATGATCATACATTCATAATGCCATGTGTTTAGGCGGTTATGGTAGCGCCAATGCTATCTTGCCATGATACCATTCATGTTGCATTGCTTTATTTATGATTTGCACGAAGCATGGTTGAGTTGCAGTGTATCCACTGAGCTTGTTAGCTCAGCGTTTGAAATCTTTGTTTTCGTTCGCAGGTTAGTAGATTGTCGTGAGGGTTGAAGGAGCACCATCAAGGCTTGGATTTCAGCATCGACTCTAGTGGTTGAGTACAAATACTAGATGTAATGAGCTATGTATTTCGTAGGACCCTATATGTATTTTGTAACTCTTATTTTGTACTATTTGGTCAAGTCGAATATTCTAATATTTGTAAATAGAGCTCCATTAATACTGTTTTAAACATCTAGATTTGATTGTAAATTCAATGCATGGACTTACGTTTTATTGGACCTATTATGCTTTGGGTTTGAAAAAGGAAAGATTTTTATCATATGGATTTTGGGCTTAAGGCCCAAATGTGGAATCTGTGTCATGGGAGTTATATTTAGTGGTATCAGAGCCTAGGTTTAGTCAGTTCTATGACGTCACTGGAGGAGTCTAGAAGAGTGTATAGGTGTCTAGCGAATACATGCCAATGAGTCAAAGTCGTACTTGTTTTAAAGCTAAAATTCAATGGTGTGACCTCGTTTGTCATTGTGTAAAATAGAATCATGCCAAGGAGGGCAGAATCGATGAGGAAAGTTTGAGCTCTAGAGAATGGAGTTATGATGAGGAATATGTACCTGGCACAGAAGATATGTCGAAGGACACAGTTGATCGGAGAGTCAACTACTTCCCACATCTGAACCGGGTGTTGCACTGGATTGCGAGGGCAATACCAAGAGCATCTGCTACCCCTCATGAAGTACATGTTGAAAGGGTGAAAAGGCAAGGCGCCACGAACTTTTATGGATCGGAGCGAGATAACCCAGTGCAGGCGGAACAGTGGTTGCAAGATACACACAAGATTATGAGGTAGATGAGGTTGAGATCAGAAGACAAGCTGTCATGTATCTTGTCCTATTGAAGGGCAATGCTAGAGAATGGTGGGAAACAGTAGAGCTTGGGTGGCACCCCAATCGACCATCTTAGGACAATTTTCTCAAGGAGTTCGAGAAGAAGCATGTGGGTGAGGCCCACATCGATACCTTGATAGATCGGTTCAATCATCTTGTGCAAGGAAATTGGCTAGTTTTTGAATATGAGCAAGAGTTTCTCCAGTTGAGTATGTATGCTCTTGAATTAGTTGCCACTGAAAAGATGAGGTGCAAGAGGTTCTTGAAGGTCTTGAGGAAGGAAATTCAAACTTACCTAACTGCTGCACCATCGAAGGTGTTCTTGGAGTTGATTTCGAGTGCCAAGTCTCTTGAGCAAGTGCAAGGCTTAAATTATGGCCCTTCTGGTAGGCAAGAAAGTTCGGGTGGGAGGACCCAGAACTCTTCCAACAACAACTCGCAGACCTTCTCGAGAAAAAGCAGAAATCGGTAGAACCATAATAGAGGAGCATCGAATCGAAGTTCAAGGTCAGACTGGAGATCTGAGTCAGCTGGTCGTAGAAGGCCATCTTCTTCTTCATCCATGATGAGCCCAAAGGGTTCACAAATGAGTGCAAGCGCACCAGTTTGCAATCAGTATGAGCGCAAACACATGGGCGAGTGATGGGGAGCAGTGAGAGTTTGTTACAAGTATGGGTCACCGAATCACTTTGTGAAAGACTGTCCAGTGGTTGTTGTGACCTCTCCAGATCAGGTTTAGAGGACTGCATATCCGGTCCAGCGGGGCCAAGGCCTTGCTCGGGGAGGAGCAAGCCATGTATCGAGAGACACCTTCCAATCTACCGTGAGAGCACCAGCTAGGTAGTATGCAGTCAGGGCTCAGAAGGATTGTACAGCTACATATGTTATCTCAGGTACGTTCACCCTATTTTCGGTTTCTATTGTTGCTCTTGTGGATTCAGGGTCTACCCACTCTTACATTTCGTAGTGGGATATCTCAGCAGTGGGGTATTCCTGTCGAGAATCTAGAGGTAGGAGTCCGTGTGACTAGTCCCTTAGTATATGATGTGTTGGTGAACAAGGTGTGTAAAAAATGCCCGATCGAGGTTCAGGGGTTTTTGTTTCCATCAGATTTAATAGTTTTACCATTTCAAGAGTTTGGTGCCATCTTGGGGATGGATTGGCTCTTTGAGCATGATGCTAGTCTTGGGTGTAGAGAAAAGAGTTTGAAGCTTCGTGTTACGGATGATTCCAAGCTGATTGTGCGATGTGAGAGAAATATATGTTTATCCAGTGTGGTATCGGCTTTGTCAGCTCAGATGTTATTGCAACAAGGTTGTGAAGCCTTCTTGGCCCATGTGGTGGATGCAAGGATTGAGGGTCCAATGCTTAAGAATCTTCGAACTGTTAATGAGTTCATCAATGTATTTTCGGAGGAGTTACCCGGGCTACCTCCTAATCGTGAATTAGAGTTTCGAATAGATGTGATGTCGATACGGCACTAGTGTCCATCGCACCATATCGGATGGCACCTACGGAAATGAAAGAGTTAAAGAAGCAAATTCAAGAGTTGCTAGAAAGAGGTTTTATACAACCGAGTGTCTCACCTTAGGGAGCACCGGTCCTGTTCGTCAAAAAGAAAGATGGGTCTATGAGGATATGTATCGATTATTGGCAGCTTAATAAGGTAACAATAAAGAATCGTTATCCCCTTCTGAGGATTGATGATTTGTTGATCAGTTAAGGGGTGCACGTGTGTTTTCTAAGATAGACTTGAGGTCAGGGTACTACCAGTTAAAGGTGGTGGATGAGGATTTCCAAATAACCGCTTTTAGGACGCGGTATGGACACTATGAGTTCTTGGTAATGTCATTTGGGCTTACCAACTCACCTGCAGCTTTTATGGACCTAATGAATCGAATCTTTCAACCGTACGTAGATCAGTTTGTTGTGGTCTTTATTGATAACATCCTGGTGTATTCACGTTCAGAAGAAGAGCAAGACTATCATCTGCGTGTAGTTTTACAGACTCTCCGAGATATACGTCTTTTTGCCAAGTTCAGCAAGTACGAATTTTAGCTTTCGGAAGTGGCATTCCTTGGTCACATAGTTGCTGCAGATGGAATCCACGTGGACCCTCAGAAGATTCAGGCTGTGGTGGAGTGGAGACCTCCACGGAATGTTTCGAAAGTCCGTAGTTTCCTGGGACTTGTCGGGTACTATAGGCAGTTTGTTAAAGGTTTTTTCGTGTAGACTCTCTAAGTTAATGCTAGCAAAAGGGGCAAAAGATATGTGTTGGAAAATATAAAATAGTGCCAAGATAAATCTTTTGCGTGCAAGTATACACGGTCTGCAGGTAATACAGTTGGTAAGCTAAGTATCGATCCCACATAGATTGACTTGGAATTCAATTGCTTTGATTGTTACTTACCTTAAGAAAAAGCTGATTTATTTTGAAGTTGGTTTTGGAAATATTTGAAAAGAAAAGAAATAAAAGTAAAGACGTTGGCAAGGAATGTGCTTTAATGAATGATGAGTGTTGGCAGGGAATGCTTGGTTTTCACGCTATTCATAACATGTCAGCCTTTAATAACAACCTGTCTTGGGATTATTTGCCGAGCAGATTCAAAATTAGCAAAGCCTCTCTCGATGGACATTGCCCTAAATTGATCATGTAAAAACCCCTATATCTCTATAGTGTATGCTTTTAAATAAACCGATTTGATTAAGATCCAATCTATACTCCTAAGGGGTAGATTTCACTCCCGAAGTAAGTTCATCTATTTGAACGACTTCTCTCGAAGCTTCTCTCCTTAGTATTCAACAACTTGATCGTTGCCACCCCAAGTCTATTAAGATATTGAGGAGCAATAGGCTAAAAGTGCCAGCTCTCGCTTGGTATAGTATTTAGAAAGCATTAAAGT
Organism: Hibiscus mutabilis; assembly: GCA_019671005.1. Taxonomy (NCBI): domain Eukaryota; kingdom Viridiplantae; phylum Streptophyta; class Magnoliopsida; order Malvales; family Malvaceae; genus Hibiscus; species Hibiscus mutabilis. The sequence goes on along the minus strand of CM033733.1, from coordinate 35,340,705 downwards.
ATGCCGAATAGATAAAACATTGCCAAGGCAGATTTATTATTAAAAATTCAAATATAAAGTAGCGTTCAACACAAACATCCCCCACCAACTATAAAATTAGTTCATGGTGAGGGACTTAACCAAAAAACATAAACGTTTCCCAAGTACATCATCATTTAAAACAAAATAAAATAACTTGAAAGAGAAAATGGGCTAGAAGGTCTCTCGATGCAGCCCTTCAAGATCCAAGCTTCCCGGCCAAACTGGTCGAACCACCCTTCCAAGGTGCAGTCGGTTGTCAATCGTTGCACACCAACTCCTATCTTCGATCGTCTAAAAAAATCATCTCTAAAGATCCTCCTTGGTTGGTGTTTAAATAGGCGTGCAAGGAAGGGATATGATAAACTCCTCATTTGAATTTCAAATGCTGAAGGGATAAGAGATAATCATCTTATCCCAATTTGAATGAGAGCTGATCAGGTTAGTGCTGATGTCATACTACCGACACTGCCTTGGCATGGATCTGCCAACCACTCTTGGCACCATCTTATCCGCTATTTTTTTAGAGATTGATCCAATTGCTATCTTTTCGGAGCCTAATCTTATCTTATTTTTTGGGGTCCAACAGCCTCTTGGCATGGCATCAAGTTCACTTCTCTACCAACTAGTGCTTAACATTGTCTAGTCCATCTGTGCCAACAGCACTCGGCATTCTCTCTGGCATTCCTTCCTATGTTGCTTTTTTGGGCCAAATTATATGCCAAACCTGCAAAATTGCCAATAAAACAACTATTCAAACTAGCATAGAAAAAATTCTAAACTCCTTATGCAAATGCATGATTTTAACATCCTAATGCAACTAAATGTACCTAAAAACAAGCAAAATGTAAGATTGGCGTTAAAAACAGTACTTTTGAAGAGGTATCATTCTGTTATAGCCGTACTGTTGACCAAATTGTTGCAAAATAGGGTCTCTTTTGAATAAAATGAGAAAAGATAGTAAAGTTTTGAGCAACTAAAAGCTTATCTCACGGAGGCTCCGGTCTTAACCCAACCAGAGCCTGGAAAAGAGTATGTTGTGTTTAGTGACGCGTCCTTAAATGGGCTTGGTTGTGTCCTTATGCAAGAGGGAAAGGTGGTTGCTTACGCGTCGAGACAGCTTAAACCGCACGAAAAAAATTACCCTACCCATGATTTAGAGCTCGTTGTTGTCATTAAAGATTTGGAGGCACTATCTTTATGGGGAAATGTGTTATATTTATATTGATCATAAGAGCTTGAAATACCTGCTTACGCAAAAGAAGTTAAACCTGAGGAGGTAAGGGTTATATTTATGAATGCATCATAGAGTATCACCCCGGTAAGGCGAATATTGTGGTTGATGCCTTAAGTAGGAAATCTATGTCAGACCTGAGAGCTATGTTTGCTCGATTAAGGATGACAGAGGATAGAGGTCTTCTAGCCGAGCTTCGGGTTAAACCTACATTGGTACAAGAGATAAGAAGACTCGAGTTTTGGATAAAGAATTAGTAGCACAGATTGAAGTGATTTAGAGAGGTGAAGCTTCAGACTTTGAGGTATGAGATGGTGGGTACTTGTACTTTAAGGGGTGGCTGTGTGTTCCGGCCGTAAAATATTTGATAAAGCGCATCTTAAGAGAGGCACACCATAGTCCTTTTACTGTACATCCAAGAAGTAACAAAATGTATCAAGATCTTCATCCTTTTTAGTGCTGGCCAAGTATGAAAAGAAATGTCTCTGAATTCGTGAAAAGATGCTTAGCTTGTCAACAAGTGAAAGCAGAACATCAGGTTCTATCAGGGTTGCTTCAGCCTATTCAGATTCCGCAATGAAAGTATGATCGGATCACCATGGATTTTTTCACCGGGTTACCGATGACCCAAAGAAAACATGACGTTATTTGGGTTATTGTGGATCATTTGACCAATTCTGCTCATTTCTTACCGGTACATGTGGATTTTACCTTGGAAAGGTTGGCTCAACTGTACATAAAAGAGATAGTAAGTTTGCATGGTATGTCGTTATCAATCATTTCAAGTAGAGACCCACGTTTCACAGCTAGGCTATAGAAGAAGATCCATAACACATTCGACACCAAGCTACATTTTAGTACAGCTTTTTACCCTCAGACCGATGGTCAGTCTGAGGGTGTCATTTAGATTCTCGAAGATATGCTCCGGTGTTGCATTGTGGACTTTACAAAGAGTTGGGAGGACCAGTTGTCACTTGTAAAGTTTACCTACAACAACAGTTACTAGTCGAGCATAAAGATGGCCCCTTTTGAGATGTTTTATGGGAGTAAGTGTAGGACACCCTTGTGTTGGACTGAGCTCAATGAGAGGAGGATCGTAGGATCTGATCTTGTTAGTCAAACCGAGGAGAAAGTTTAGATCATCAAGGAAAGGTTACAAGTGGCCTTTAACCATCAGAAGGCCTATGCGGATCGAAAATGCAAACATGTTGAGTATGATGTCGGTGAAAAAGTGTTCCTCAAGGTATCTCCATAAAAAAAATCATTCGTTTTGGACGCAAAGGAAAGTTAAGCCCAAGGTACATTAGGCCTTATGAAATTCTTGAGAAAGTGGGACTAATGGCCTATCGATTAGCCTTACCGTCGAAGTTGGCTCGTATCCATGATGTTTTTCATGTGTTTGTGTTGATGCGTTATCGTTCTAATCCTTTGCATGTTGTTCCGCTTGAAGAAATTGAAGTAAATACTGACTTTACATATGAGAAAGTTTTGGTTGTGGACCTTGACACATGAGTTAAAGAGCTTTGCAGCAAGTGCATACCTTTGGTGAAAATGTGATGGAGGAACCATGGTGTTGAAGAAGCAACGTGGGAAGTCGAGGATATATAAGAGTTCTCTATCCGCATTTGTTCCCATCATGTAAATTTTGAGGATAAAATTTTCTTTTAGGAGGGGAGAGTTGTAACAACTCGGGTTTCAAAAATCTGAGGTTCGGGTTTGGTTAAGGCATGGACCTCGTATTTCGGTCATGTTTTGGGCTTGAATGAGCCCAAAGACTAGCTTGTGTGTGGGCTTGTAGTTGTTGGGCTGGTTGGGGAAGAGTAGAAAGGGGTATGTTGGTAAAAGCTCATTTTGAAGAATAGAAATATGAGGGAATAGGGGATTTCTCTGCATTATGGCCAGGGGTGAGATCACCCAACTTTATTGTCATCTTCTTCCCATTTCTAAGCCATCTCTCACTCAAAAACACCATCACTAAAGGTTGAATCTTTAAGGGTTGTATTGGAAATCGCAAATTGCTATTCAAGGGAAAGCTGTCCAGCTTGAGGAGATCTATCAATCAAGGTATGGATGGCTAGTTTTGATGGAAAGTATGTTTTGGTGGGGGTTGATGAGGGAGAACGGGAATGAGTCTTAGGGGGACCTTACTCTTGTAAATGTTTGTGTTTTGACTCCCTTAATTCTCTCTACCATTTGGTAACATGTTTGGTAATATCTCTTGTAGTGAAAGAGGTTAGGAACTCCTCAAAGGAGCAAGGGAAAAGTAAGGCTTGAAGCTGTGGTTAAGGGTTTCATTCTCAGTTGTGGAATCAAGGTTAGTACACTACTAACTCTCATAGTTTCCTAGAAATCATAAAGTTAAGCTTTGAAGCATGATTGGGTGTTTTTGGCTTTTATTTAGCTTGAGTGGTTGCTAATGGTAGATCTTGAAAGTGTGGTTGCAATGGCCTAAAATCGGTAGTAATTCACTTAACACTATCAGTATAGCTTGTAGAAATGGTTTGGGGTTTAACCTTGGGGGTTAAACAGGGTTTTTAGGTGAAACCCACACCTAGAGTTTGAAACTCGGGATCGTGTACAGGTACGGGGACCCAAGTATCGGTACGTCTTAGTGTAAAAGGGGGAAGAGTTGTGAGGGGAGTACCGGTACGCCTCCACTTGTATCGGTACCCCTTGCAAGTTTAGAATTCCAATAACGCTTTCGTGTACCGGTACGCAAGGGTCATATCGGTATGCACTATTACATTGCCTAGGAGAGACTTAACGTACCAGTACGCATATATGGGAGTACCAGTATAGTTGTGGATCGGTACGGGGCAATCTTAGTACCGATGATGATTATCGATCTGGCTTAGGGCGTAACGATACGGCTTGAGAGTCCAGTTCTTTCGAACCTAAAATGAGTATCGGTACTCATGGTCGAGTACCGGTACCTAGAGTGACGTACTGATACCCATATAAGAGTATCAGTACTCACTAGGCATTCTGCCCAAAGAATTTAGCTTTACGTTCGGGGGTTCTATAATTCGAGGGAAAGGGCCCTAAGGTCTTTTAAGGTGTAAAATGAATACTAAAACTAAGAAACTGAGATTTTGACCCCATATGTGAAACAATTGGCTAATAACTTGATAAATATTGGGTAAACTGTGTGAGGTAGTAACCCATAGGGATCCTTGGTGAATCAATCGAGGTTGTATGGTAGTTAGGGTCCTTGTTGTGTGCTGAGGGACGCCTAAGTAGTTTAGTCATCCCTTGTTGTTGAGATTTGGATACCCTAAGTGTGTTGCAACACTTTGAAGATTCTCAAATGTTGGATACCGATACTTTGTGGACACGGTCCTCATTCAAAGATGCTTGATGAGAGATTCCGAGCACGGATGTAAGATCCCGATGTTATGTGAATGCATACCGCATCCCCTTGAGTAAAGGATCACGATGCTATGTAGACGTGGGCCTTACTCGTAGTGTAGGATCCCGATGCTATATGGACGCGGACCTCACTCAAGTGTAGGATTCTGATGCTTTATGGACGCGGACCTCACTTAATGTGGTTAGTGTTATCTGTGTGATGCTATGTAAATGTGTGAGGTATTTATATGAGCTGTGTACGTGATCATACATTCATAATTTCATGCGTTTAGGCGGTTATGGTAGCGTCATTGTTATCTTGCCATGATATCATTCATGTTGCATTGCTTTATTTATGATTTTCATGAAGCAAGGTTGAGTGGCGGTGTATCCACTGAGCTTGTTAGCTTAGCGTTCAAAATCGTTGTTTCCGTTCGCAGGTTAGTAGATTGTCGTGGGGGTTGAAGGAGCACCATCAAGGCTTGGGTTTCAGCATTAACTCTAGTGGTTGAGTACAAATACTAGATGTAATGGGCTATGTATTTCGTAGGACCCTATATGTATTTTATAACTATTATTTTGTACTATTTGGTCAAGTCGAATATTTTAATATTTGTAAATGGAGCTCCGTGAATACTGTTTTAAACATCTGGATTTGACTGTGATTTCAATGCATGGACTTATGTTTTATTGGACCTATTATGCTTTGGGTTTGAAAAAGGAAAGATTTTTATCGTATGGATTTTAGGCTTAATGCCCAAATGTGGATGGGTGTTACATTTTGGATATCAGAATCTGATTCGAATATGTTTGTGTTTAGGTGACGTTGACTCAGAGCCCAAGAACCTTCCTCCTCCTCCACCTGTTCGACCTCCTTTTGCACAGCCTACGAGTTCTGCACGTGAGTATGGTTCGTTACTGATTAAGTTAGTGTGGTATAGTAGTAGTAAATAATTATGTTTGTTGAACTCGTGTGTATGGACTCTTTTTGACCTAATACTATAGTTGAGCGTGGGAGACGTCACTCTCGACATTGAGTTATTAGCTGCCTAAGGTGTGTCTCTTCTTGTGCTATATCATTTTTGTGCTCTCTGATATGCGTGCATGTTGTATATGTGACTGATTGAATGATCTGTGAATTATGGTATGTTTTGAATGATGGCATGCCACGCATCAAATATCGGAATCAGTTTAAATTAATACCAGACATATATTTTATGCCACTTGAATAATGGATCAGATATACACTTGGAATGGGAAAATAAAATCGGAAACATGTCATATCATTTGGGTTGGGAAATTGTACGGGGAAGTTCAGTGGGTTCACCCTTCGGGCTGAATTCCGCTTCGGATTAGTGGCTCCACCCTCGGGTCGATATTCCACTTCAGATGGTGACGATGTATTTAGAGTGGTTCTGGGGAACCTTACTTTTCAGATGGTGTATGGAGATGGGTGCATGACATTACATTTTATGTCTCTTGTTAAATGCATATGTGTATTGAGATGATTGTTGAACTATGCTTGTTGTTCGAATTTTTGTTATGTGTTTTATCTGCACTTTAGAGACACACCGAGCTTCATAGCTTACTCCCCTAGTTCCTCTTTCAGATACTCAAGCTTAGGCGTACGGTACTTGGAGGATTTCGTATCATCTGAATTTATCTTATTATACAATATGGTTATACAGACATTTGATTTTATCTGTTATTATTTCAGGTATTTTGTATTTGGAACTTGGGACATTATATTTATTTGAGACTTATTGGTTTGACATGCATTTATTATTTGAATTTCTTTCGGATTTTATAATGACATTTGGAATTTTGCTAAACGACTACGTTTTGTTTAAATGATATATTTTTTTTTGGTTTTGATCTCTCTCAATATAAGTTGTAATTTGAATTATTAAACCTAATAACCTTTCTTGAGGGACAAGTTTTTCAAACTTAACTTCAAAGTTTCGACTTAAGAAATTAGGTCAAATTTAGGAGGTTACACGTTTTTTAAATAGAACCTCTCTTATCCTAGATCTGTAAAAAACAGATAAAAATATTTTTTTTTTATTTTGTAACTGTTTTAAAATGAACACCCAAGGATCTCATATACTTGGTCTGTCAAGTACCCATCTTTCATCGGAGATGGACCTTGACCGTGAAACGACGTCCAAAGACCCAGGTACAAAACCCTAACAGCCCATTTTCTTTTTATTTAGACTCAAAAGTAAAAAAAGATAGAAAATACCTCTAAAATATGATTTTTTTTGTTTGTATTGATTGCTAACTGAGTTCGATTACATTCATCTTTTGTTATATATCTTCTGATTACAACTTGCAAAATAATAATAATAATAATTGAAAACTTAATATCTAATGTTGGTGATAAATGGTTTGACTGACATCCCATTTTTTATTGTGTTAGTTTGCACACCCGGAGGCAGCGGTTGTACGGTGGCTGCGCGATTGTTGGTGGTGGCACCACGTGGACATAGGAGATGAAGGGCCTGTCAGGCGTTTGGAGGAGACGAAGCGTCGCGGTCGTGAGTCCCATGCGCGAGTGAAGAAGTTGAAAGGGCATTCTTGGTTTTGATCTGGACCGTTGGATCAAATCTGATCCAACGATTGGGATTGGGCTAGGCATAGATAAGTGAGTGATCAAACTATGTGATTAAGATTTTAGGTTTAAATTGATGAGCCCAAAATGGGCCTGATATGCATGTTATATATATGTGTAAGTGGACTGAAATACTTAATTATTTTGGTTGTTATTTAATTAAAATGTGATTTAATTTATTTACTTAGTATTTTTTTTGGGTTTTGATTTAATTTATATAAAGATGATAATAATAATAATAATAATTAAATAAATAAAAATAAAGGTAAAATAAAAATAATAGAAATAAAAAATAGGTTACTAACCCGGACAAAATTAGTGATTACAGTTATAAACTCTAAACGGACATGCTAACACTAAATAAATCGAACACACCTTCAAAAATAAACAAATGAACACGATACTAACAATTTAAATGAATACAAAACTAAAAATGAACACCTTAAAAATAAACAAACGAGCACAACCTTTTTATGTTCACAAATACAACATTGTTTATTCCAAATAAGTTCATTTACACCCTTGTATGTAAATTCAAATCTTGACATTTACATTAAAAATATAATTACACCTCTATTTAATAAAAATATATATTTTAAAATAATATTAAACGGCTTAAAATTCCTTATTATTTTAGCCGTTGGATAAGAAAAGAGAACATCTCAACCGTGAAGCTCAAACGGTTTTGAAAGAAGTACCACCACCACCAAGTCCTACGCAGCATGCTCTCCTAGGCCCAAAGTCAAAGACCTCCTTAGCCATATGAAACGGTGTCGTAAGAGTTCAATGTCTTCCTTCCCATCCACTCGAATGTTAAAAGCAAACCGTTCTGGGCCAACACCATAAACACAAACAAAGAGGGGAAAAAATGGCGGCGAATTTCTTCACTATCTCGATCATTATCCTTTCTCTCTTCCTTGTAACTTTGTCAGCTGAACCGGAATCGGAGCTAGTAGCCGATCTCCTAACCCTACAGTCCGAATCAGAATCAGGAGTGATCCACTTAGACGACCCAACTGTTTCCAAATTCCTAACCAACCCCAAAACCCCCCGCCCTTATTCACTCCTCATCTTCTTCGACGCCACCCATTTCCACGACAAACCTGAACTCCGCCTCCGTGAAATCCGCCGGGAATTCGCGGTCGTCGCCTCTTCCTTCATCACCAACCACAACAGCTCCAACACCAAGCTCTTCTTCTGCGACATTGAGTTCAGCGAATCCCAACCTTCCTTCCAGCTTTTCGGCGTCAACTCCCTTCCTCACATCCGCCTCGTTGGTCCCACAACGGAATCCCTGGAAGATGACTCGGAAGAAATGGACCAGGCCGGTTTCTCCCGATTCGCCGAGTCAATGGCCGAGTTCATCGAGTCCAGAACTAAACTCCCCGTGGGTCCAATCCATCGTCCTCCCATCCTTTCTAAAACGCAAATAGGTCTCATCGCGCTCGTTTTATTAGTTTGGTCTCCCTTGGTTGTAAAGAAGATATTTGCTGGCGAAACCCTCTTACACGATCCCAGAATTTGGCTTTCCGGTGCCGTTTTTGTTTACTTCTTCAGCGTTTCGGGTGCAATGCACAACATAATAAGGAAAATGCCAATGTTTCTGGTTGATGGGAACGATCCAAACAAATTGGTCTTCTTTTACCAAGGATCAGAGATGCAGCTTGGAGCAGAAGGGTTTACCGTTGGTTTTCTTTATACGATTGTGGGGTTATTGCTAGCATTCGTGACCCATGCCCTTGTTTATGTGAAGGATGCGACGGCCAAGCGCATGGTGATGCTTTCTGCGCTGCTCATTCCCCTCTGGGCAGTGAAGAAAGTGATTCTCTTGGATAATTGGAAGACCGGATATGGGATTCATGGTTTCTGGCCTTCCGCTTGGAATTGAAGCCATTCTCTCTTTTTTTCTTCTCGGCTACATGCGGTGAATTATGGTTTTGAATATGGAGACTTTAGTTGAGAAATCGATATGGATTATATCTATACTTGAATGTATACCTTTACAGGAAACGCTGGGGTTATAGAATAGAACATTAATTTGTTACAAGTTTACATCTTCGCTTTCAAAATCAATTTTCTGTAAGCTTTCAGACTTTAATCATAAATACTGTTCCACATTTTTATGTGTCCACTTATTTATGTTTATGTTTATTTTATCTTCTGATAGTTTCTTGAAACCTTACTCCAATGAGGCCTTGGCTGAAATGCCTATGGTAAGGTTTAACTTTTGAGACCTTGATTATCTAGGTTTGAATATCTAAATTTATTTGGATTTAAATCTTGTTATACGTTAGTCATGTCCAGAATTATTTATTTATTATTATTTTTGACAAAATCTAAATCTAATCTTAATCCTACTTAGAGGGTAGGGAAAGAAAATGATGCGCCTAGTGAGTATAAACCCATGATTTAAAAAAATATGAAAGAACAAAGGTGAGCAGCTTAATTAACCGATTAAATGCGTTTGTTTAGAGTTATTCGTTATAAGTTATGCTCAATTTGTTCTTTGTGATGATTAATAATTCTTGTAGTAATTTTTTTAACAATTCTTGTAGTAATTTGAATGTATTATCTTTGTAGTTGTTAATCAATAAGATTGTACTTCTACTTTTCTTAAAAAGAATCCCAGATTCAGAGTATTTTTCCGAGGGTTTTGATTTCGTAGCCAAACCAAGTTAGGTCCGTCGGGTTATGGTTGTTGGAACTTGCCCCTGTTGAGACTATTATCATATTTAGTAAATAGCGATTTTAGTTAAAATTAGAATTTTGAGCTAATATTAGAGGTTTGATCGGTCAAATCCGTTAATTTGAATGTTTGGTGAATAACGGATTGAGATGAAACATCTAATTTTAAAAAAAATGTTAATGGGAGATTTTTGAAATCAGAAGTTTTGATATAAGAGTTATAAATACCCTTTTACCCTATAAAATTATCGAAAATCTCCACGTAACCTAAATTTAACCCTTTTTATTTTAATTCTACACCCTCACGCATTTACATTGTGACATTTGTAAACTAATACTTTTTATTTTCATTTTCACATTTATATTTATATTTATATTTAATAATTAATTAAAATATATTAAAAATAACTATATAAATAATAAATTAATATATAGATGCTTCAAATATGTTTAGTAATGTTATATTAAAAAATTATTTTTATAATCCAATTAATATTAATAGTTATAAAATATTGATAACTAATAAACTATTCAAATAAATACCAAATATAATCATATCCTTACATGTCATTTTACTTATTTAAATAATCAAACAACTACCAGTTATTAATTAATTTTACTAAATATTTTTTATACAAGCAGCTAATATAATTCGTTAGTTAAATCAACTAATCAATCAGCTATCAACTAATGTAATATGTTATCAATTATCAGTTATCGGCTAATTGACAACTAATATTTTTTATACAAAAAATAGAGAAATAAGTAGTGGTAGTAGTAATAATAATAGTGTAGCCGTCCTATTTTCCTAAGAATGAAGTTTCACTCCTATCCTATAATAGGGATCTAAATCTAATGCAATTAGTAATAGTTGGTTATGTAGATTTGGTCCACATGGTATCTAATAAAATCTTCTTCAAGCATTAGGAAATTGAAATCTATGTAATGAGTATTATTTGTCAGGGAAAAGAACGAAAAGAGGGGACATATTCCAAACCTTCGGCTCACGTCCTGGCTCCTACTTCATTTTCACTTTTTTATTACACATGGCCGTATAGGGCTTTTAAACGTAGTCATTTTGGACGGATAGAAAAGGTGGTTTGGACCCAAATCTAATCCCAACTCCTTTTCCTCGGTGTTGAATGATTGGGCTCATTGTTTTGCAATCAACTTCGGCAGGAGATTTTAGGCTTAATTTCCTTTGGTTTTAGCCCATTTTCCGTTATAACCCAGTGTTATATAAATTTGTACTTGAATTCAGTTTTTCTCGATTTGGCATTTAATTTTTTAAAACTGATATCTGAATTTGATATTTTTAAAACATATTCATGTGTTATTTTTTTCTGAATAATACCTACAATTTAAGAGAAGAAAAAGAGGGAAATGTTCCATCCGGTAGGGGTATGCATTTTTATATTAGATTTGATCTAATTCAAAAAATTGAATATTCAAAAAAATTTATGATCCATATCAAATTCAAAAAAATCAGATATCTGAATATATGATTTGATTTAAGCATTTTTTTGGATTTGACGGTCGTATTTATGAACAGTTAAAATTTTCGAATATAACAAGCAACAAATTGTCAAATATACCAAGATTCACATCTATGAATTTTCGAATTTAGATATAAAAAACATTAAATTACTAAACATAGAAAGACTCGTTTCCATGAAATTTTAACTTTCAGATAATCCGAAACGCATCCGTTTCGAATATCCAAATTTTTGGATTGGATCATCGAATAATCGGATCAAATATTTTTACACACCTTTACCCGTTGGAAAATGAACCCATAAACTAGAAAGGAGAGGGGATGTCAACGATAAACTTAACCACTTTCTCCAACATTTGTTGACAATTCATGTGTTAAATTAACATATTAGCACTTAATCAAATTAATGAGGTGACATTAACCAATCAGAATAATAACATCATTAAATGATGTGTGACACAATTTAATTAATCGTAAAAGTATCACATCATATCATATATATTAATTTAAATATTTTTTTCTAAATTCAAATATCAGGCTAATTCCTTTTCTAATTCAAGTATCGGTTTATAAAATTAAGTACTGATAAGTGTGTAAAAGTATTATTTTTCCAACCCTTTTTACTCATATTATTGTTAGACTTAGGCCCATTTTAGTTGCTTTTGTAGCCATTCATGCATAATTTCGTAGTTTTTCTATTTGGAGGGCTTGATCTTGTGTTTTGCTATTTTCGTGGAAAAGTCGTTGCTTTGGTGCTTTAATTTGTGCAGGCCAGGATTGCCGAAGCAGGTCGGGATAAATCTACCCATTTTAGATAAACTCAAAATTCAATGGATAAGCCCCCAAAATTTAGATTTACAAGAGGAATTTGATGGAGATAAAGACTCCAATTATTGAGGAGTTCTTGGAGATAAAGATGAAAGATATTAATTATCTTTTATCCAATTTAATCAAGCCCAATCCTATCCTAATCAACAAGCATTATCAACAAGAAATTCAAGAGTTTGATCTGATGAGGAACTAATCTCCATGGAACTCCAACGCAATCCAACTCCAATGCAAATCCAACTCCCACGCAATTCAACTTCTTCTATCAGCAAACAACCGATCGATCATCTCTTTAAATAGAGATCAAACCTGTGATTGGAAGAGAGGAGATAGGGGAATCGGAAAAAGAGAGCAGATCGCAAGGCACCATCTTTTTCTTTATTTTTACTTTATGCGGTCCATGGCTAGGAAGTTTTCCTTTGTATATCTTTCGAACCCAGCCATGAATTGATGTAAATTGGATGGGTTTATTTTGGGTTTGTGGTTTTGATAAACGTTTAGATTGTTTAGGTTTTTGAGTTGTAATTTAATTTCAAAGTTTGTTTATTCTTGGTTCTTATTTTAATTACGAGTGAATTGGGAGGGGATCTCGTGAATTCATTCATTTATCTAATATCGAGAGAGTTAGATTTAAGAAACGAATGAGCATGGTCTTTATACAAACGAATGTTGGTGAAGACTAATTTGACTTATGAATAAGTAGCGAATTTCAACGGCTAAGAGAAGCGCAAGATCGGTTGTTGTCCACCCATGGTTAACGCAGGGATGTATCACCAAGGCATGCACAATTAACAGTGTTTTGAGTTAGGGATAACGAGAAGCCATTGAAGAACGCTTCGCCGAACTTTGAAGGTTGACGTCTAATTGCCCAGGCAATCGCAGAATTGCCCAAGCAATTTGACTGGATCCAATTGACGAAACGATTGAGCTACTCTAGCACTCAATTACCACGACAGTCCATTCGACCATCACCCCACAACTCACAATAACCCAGCTTATTCTCATATTCGATTACTTTATCCTTTATTTCTGTTTACTTAGTTTATTTTACTTATTACTCATCACCATTGAATCTATCCCTTACAACGCAGTAATTTAAGCAAAGTAGCCCAAACCAATCCTCGTGGAGACGATATCTTTACTATACTATTACTTGTGACGTGTATACTTGCACCGTTTGTCTGCACTCAAAACACGCAACAAGTTTTTGGCGCCGTTGCTGGGGGTTTGCAATTGGTGTTAGTTGTTTTTGTTATTTCATTTTTTTATTTTTACTAACTTTTCTTTTTGGTTTGTTTTATCAAAAAATTAGATGTGCTACAAAGTTAAGAGACATCAACATGAGGGGAAATAAAAGTCGATGTATTCGGGAGTTGATGTGGGAAGATAGGAATTAATCCAATCAAGAATTTGTTACACTCACCGATGATTACCTATACCAACCGAGAAAAGCCCAAAGAGCCTATACCGTGGAAAACTCTTACGCTTGTGGAGAACATCATGTGTTTTAAAATTGCCCTCAAAATCCTGGTGCATATGGCTACATGGAGGACCATAGTTGAAACCATCAGCAAAATCCTTCATGGTATGATCAAAATGCTCAATTTTTTAACCATAACAGTTTTGCTGCTGCAACAGATATGCAATGGCAATACAGTCATTGTCAAGAGCATTCAAATTCCCTAGAGGAAACGTTTCAAGCTTTCATGGCTAGAACTGATTCTCTCATCGAATTCAATCAATTGCCACCGCAATATGGTAATTTTCAAGAACTATCAAATTCTATGGATGCGAGAATAGCCAAGATGGATGTACTCCTGAGAAAAGCGGAAGATCGATCGCGAAGATTAACATATGTCTTGGATAACATGCCCCAACAATTAAGTCCTAGGGATACTGAAGCCCCAAGGTAAGAAGAAAAAGTGCAATGCGAAGAGAGCTCCCCGATGTGTAGGGAACAACTAAAACCTCCAAGTCGAGAGCATGTTGGTGAGAAAGACTGTCCAACACTGGATGAGCCTAAATAAAGAATTGCCACGGCAATTGAGGAGCCTGAAGAGAGTAATGCCACGACAACAATCAGTGAGGCTGAAAAGGGTAATGCTACAACATATTATGAGGAATCCGATGCCCAGAATATTACAACACTGGTGCTAAAGTAGAAATATGTGGATTGCTCTTATCTACCATTGTCACGGTAATTGCAAGACCACATACAGGATCAACAAGATAACGATACTCTGCTAATGAAATATGAGCAGGTGATGGTTGAACCTTTTGAATTCTTTAAAAACTCACCTCATCCATTACAAGTATTCCTTGAGAAACCAACGCTGGTAGATTTGAAGCCATCGAAATCTTTACTGATAGAGATGTTTGAGAGGCCTAAAGAAAATGGTGTTTGGACTCGCGAAGCTTTTCAAAAAACTGGTCATTCCCTTGACTTACATCGAATTTTGGCAGAAGATTGCCACGACAATTGGTTGGCGCAGTAAGTGCCACGACAACGAAGGCTACATCCAACCATGACAAATTTCGACGAAAATGAGGTAATTAAATGGTTGGGTGTTGATATAATTTTTCCTATTAATATATCCATACCTTCAGGAACAATGGCAATGGGGAAGGTATGCATGGATTACAAGGGAACACGAAAGAAAGACACCTCCACCAAGGTAGCACGAGTGGGAGTGGTTGCGATCTTAATGGCCCAACTCTTTTTAGGTAATATTTTCACTCGATATAGGGTACGGATGGACTATAAGAAATATCAGAAGCGACCCTCATCAAGTTTTTGTTAAGCAACGCTATTCTCTTCAATTTTTTTTGTTTAATTTGATTTTAGTTTTTTTAGTTTAATAAGATCAGGATGTTGAAAGAAGCCCAGACAGTCAGACTTGTCACGGTAAAAGAACATGCCACAGCAACTGCCTCGATCCTATAAGAACTTTTGAACCCACTGCTGAATCGATTAGAGTAGATTGAGGCAGAGTATTAGCCCTTGTGGCACTACACACAACACCACAATTTCATATTCTCGTATTTTGTTATTATATTCTATTTTAAACAAGCAAATTATAAATATTGGACAATTTATTTGTGATGAAATATTCGCTTGTAGTCAAAAGGATGTAGGTGCCCTTTTCTTCCCGAGCTTAACATCCTAACTATGCAAGAAAGAAAAAGTACCGAGTGATCCAATAGACGAGAAATTACCTTCTAGAACCGGGTGGAATCGAAATCAGTACTTGAGGATTATTGGTGAAGCACTGGCGAAAGAACAAGCATTGCCAAATAAATCCATTGCACCGAAAATTGCCCAAGCAACCAAAGATGCCTCAGCAATTCCTGATGCCTCTAAAAGTCCTAATGCTCAGGCTAGTGAACCTACCTCGGCAAGCATGGATTGAATCAAAGAAATGCTCCGCCCACTATCCCACTGATTAGAGCAAGTAGAGACCCAGCAATTGCAATTTATGCAGTACATGAGGGACCATAATGTAGCTATCAAACGAGTAATCCTTGAGAAGTACCCCGACAACACCGTGCCTTTCCCGGTGTTTCCTGCCAACCTATTTACCTCGGCAACTGAGGATGCCACGGTAACTACCGCACAAGATAAAGGTAAAAACTCTATGACTGAACCTTCTCGGACTGAATCTTTACATAGATTTATAGATTTAGACGAGAGCATATCCAAACCAATGAAGTCACCACCGGTCGAGCCATCAAAGTTGAAGCACAAAGCTTCTACCACGAAGAGACCAAAAAAGAGGATGAACAAAGCGATGAGGTTCTAGAAGTTAGGGCTAAAGCTGTACTACCAGCCAAACGCACTCAACCACCGCGAACCAGAAAATGAATCAAGCATACGGCCCAAAAGAAACTCATCATCCAAGGTGACAACCTTTCCGACTAACTCATTTGAATTTTCATTTTAATTTTGTTGTACTTGCACGTATTGGGGACAATGCTTCTTTTGAGTTTGAGGGTGTTGGTTTCTAGTTAGTTTCATGTTTAGTTGCATTCATCTTTAGTAATCGCATATAGGTTGCACACATTACTTGTCATGCCTTTGATTGGATTTAATTTGCCTAGACTTGTTGGATATCCTATGATAAGTTTTCCACTGCATGGATAACACTTAGAATTCAACTATGATGTTCAATATAATTTGACACAGTTGTGACTCGATTGATTAAAGGAGACTTAGTGAACTTAGGTTGCTTAAAAATTGGGTAAAAATTAAACTTAAAAATGTGAGCTAGAGGTGCCTATCCGGCTCTAGTCTCAACTAAGATTGATTTAAAAATAATTTTCTGTTAGAGGTGCCCGAAACCGGCTCTAGTTATCACACGTTAGAAATCGCTAGAGGTGCCCGAAATTGGCTCTAGTTGATTAACATTAAAATAAGAAATTGCATGTTTTGCTAGAGGTGCCCGAAATTGGCTCTAGTAAAAATAAAATACCCCGTTAATTAATTTAAACCTATTTTTCACATGGAATCCTAAAAATCAACTTGTACACAACTCCACACACACATTGTCACAATCATTATAGTTTAATTCTGAGTAAATTTTGTGCTATCCGAAAAATTGAAAAGCAATCATACTTTGCGCCACGGTTCTGAGGATTGAAGTAAAATAAAAAGCAAATTTTTTATGATTGATGTCTTGGCATGTGCTTGTTAGTTTTGCACTGCTTGAGGACAAACAATAGTTCGAGTTTGAGGGTGTGATAAGTGTGTAAAAGTACTATTTTTCCAACCCTTTTTACTCATATTATTGTTAGACTTAGGCCCATTTTAGTTACATTTGTAGCCATTCATGCATAATTTCGTAGTTTTCTATTTGGAGGGCTTGATTTTGTGTTTTGTTATTTTCGTGGAAAAGTCGCTACTTTGGTGCTTTAATTTGTGCAGGTCAGGATTGCCGAGGCAAGTGCTAATTGCCAAGGCAAGTCGGGATAAATCTGTCCATTTTTGGATAAACTCAAAATTCAATGGATAAGCCCCCAAAATCCAGATTTAGAAGAGGAATTTGATGGAGATAAAGACTCCAATTATTGAGGAGTTCTTGGAGACAAAGTTGGAAGATATTAATTATCTTTTATCCAATTTAATCAAGCCCAATCATATCCTAATAAACAAGCATTATCCACAAGAAATTCAAGAGTTTGATCGGATGAGAAACTAATTTCCATGGAATTCCAACGCAATCTAACTCCAATGCAAATCCAACTCCAACACAATTCAACTTCTCCTATCAGCAAACAAACAACCGATCGATCATCTTTTTAAATAAAGATCAAACCTGAAATTAGAAGGGAGAAGAGAAGGGAATCGGAGAAAGAGAGCAGATTGCAAGGCACCATCTTCTCATTTATTTTTATTTTATGCGATCCATGGCTGGGAAGTTTTCCTGTGTATATCTTTCAAACCCAGTCAGGAATTGATGTAAATTGGTTGGGTTTATTTTGGGCTTGTGGTTTTGATAAACGTTTAGATTGTTTAGGTTTTTGAGTTGCAATTTAATTTCAAAGTTTGTTTACTCTTGATTCTTATTTTAATTACGAGTGAATTGGGAGAGGATATCGTGAATTCATCCATTTATCTAATATCATGAGAGTTAGATTCAAGAAACGAATGAGTATGGTCTTCATACAAACGAATGTTGGTGAAGACTAATTCGACTTAAGAATAAGTAGCAAATTTCAACGGCTAAGAGAAGCGCAAGATCGATTGTTGTCTACCCATGGTTTAACGCAGGGATGTATCACCAAGGCATGCATAATTAACAGTGTTTCGAGTTAGGGATAACGAGAAGCCATTGAAGAACATTTCGCCGATCTTTGAAGGTTGATGCCCAATTGCCCAGGCAATCGCTCCATTCCCAATTGCGCAGGCAATCACAGAATTGCCCAAGCAATCCGACTGGATCTATTTTACGAAACGATTGAGCTACTCTAACAGTCAATTACCACGACGTCCATTCGACCATCACCCCACAACTCACAATAACCCGACCTACTCTTTTATTCGATTACTTTATCCTTTATTTCTGTTTACTTAGTTTATTTTACTTATTATTCATCACCATTCAATCTATCCCTTACAAAGCATCAACTTAAGCAAAGTGGCCCAAACAAATCCCTGTAGAGACGATATCTTTACTATACTATTACTTGCGACGTGTATACTTGCACAGTTTGCGTTACACTCAAAACACGCAACAAGTACCAATTTAACAACTATTAAATTCATAGGCTTAAGGGTTTAATAAGCCCCTAAACTTTTGTAAAAATATCAATTAAACCCCTAATTTTTTTTGCACTCAATTAAGCCCTCAAACTCAAGAAAAAAAATCAATTTGGCCCTTTGACCTACGTTGACTGTTAACTTTATCGGTTTTTTTTTTGAAAAATTTTGGCACGTGTTGCAACAGGGTAATGTCACTTGTCATTTCTACAAATTTTTAAATTTTAATTTTTAAAACATATATAAAAATTAGAAAAAAAATAATTTTTTTAAAAATCTAAAAAAATCTAAAAAACATTTTAAAAATATAAAAAATATTTTTATTTTCGAATTTTATTTAAAAATATAAATAATAATTTTTCAAAAGATTAAAATGTTTTAAAATTTTGAAAATATTAAATATTATTATACAATTATAAAAATAAATTAAAAAAATATAAAACAATAAAATTTATTTTGGGTTTTAAAATAACTTTTATTTTTTATATTTTTAAAAATAAATTTTGTTGTTTTATATTTGAAAAATCAAAATAACTTTTATTGTTTTACATTTTTTCAATTTAATTTTATAATAAAATTTTATATTTTAAAAATTTTAAAATATTTTAATCATTTGAAAAATTATTATTTATTATTTTTTAATACATTTTGAAATAAAAAAAATATTTTTATATATTTTGAATATAATTTTTAGAATGTTCCAGATTTTTAACTTTTTTTTTTAGAATTTTCTTATATATATATTTTTTCTAAAAAATTAAAACTTAAAAATTCTTAAAACTGACAAGTGGCATTATCCTATTGTGATACGTATAAAAAAAAATTTAAAAAAATTTGTTAAAGTTAACGGACTTTGATCAAAAGGTCAAATTAATTTTTTTTAGTTTGAGAGCTTAATTAGGTAAAAAAATTAAAGGTTTAATTAATTTTTTTAAAAAAATTTAAGGGTTTATTGAACCCAACCAAATTCATATATCAATTTGCAAACGACAAGAAGAAAGAACAACCGTGGCCGTGGGTCAGACAAACAAACAAGGAGTTGGTAGATTTCATAGGAAAAGAAAACAAATAAATCCCAGCTTTTATCCATCCAGTCCCTCATGTCATGTCTCTGGAAGCTCCCGCCTTTTTAATCTCTCTGAACTGCAACTCTTAACCATAAAACAAAACGAACTTCATTTCTTTTCTCAAATGCAAATTTTGTTATTCTTTCCATGAAGAAATGCAATTATGAGAAATCATAAGATCGGGATCACAACAATCCAATTACCCGCTCATTTTAACTGTCCGATCACAATGTCTTGGGGACTGGGATGGAAATGGCCTTCCGATACCTTCTGTTTATCTCTTAACTACGGATACCAAGAATTCCAGGAAATTCCTGACCGCACTGCATCATCGCCACCATCGCTTGCTCCCTCTTCTCCCTCGGCGCAATTTTTACAGGCCCAAGACCTGGAAGAGCTGGGGTCCTGGATCGATCTGGATTGGGTGTCGGGAGATGACGAGGACCAGGTGGCGCTAAAGCTGCGATCTCAACTGATGGTGGCGCTTCCGGTGCCGCAAGATGTGGTGGCGATTGAATTGAGAGAGACCCAAGGAAATGCCGTGAGAGTGGAGATGAAAGTGGAGATGAAAGTGGAGAAGAGAAGGGAGCCGTTACGGGCGGTTATAATGTATAAGGCAGGCGGTTCGAGTCAGCAGAGTGATGGAGTCGGAGTTCTGGTTCGATTTTTAAGGTCGGATTTGGTTCTTTCTGGTGACGGGATTCCCATCCGAAATGGTGACCATTGGAAAAGTATCACTTTGCTTAGCCTCTGTGGATGTGGTTTAAAGGTAATTACCCGTTCTTCTTCATATTTTTCTTTTCCATTTTTTCATGTGATACATATTTGAAGAAATGTGGACTATGGAGTACAGAAAAAGTACAAGCGTAAGTCTAGGCTATTTTTAATTTTTGGATTTCTCATTGTCAACAGTACATATTGGTATTGAGAAAAAGTGGGTTTTTAAAAAAATAAACTTTTAGGCAGGCATGTTTCTTTTCCTTCTGTAGTTTGATACTAACAGGTTGCTTACTTTTTGATACAGACACTGCCCATTGAGCTAACTAGATTGCCAATTCTTGAGAAAATATACCTTGCTAACAACAAGCTATCACATTTACCACCTGAGTTTGGTGAACTAAAAACCTTAAAAGTTCTTAGGGTCGACAACAACATGCTTGTTTCGGTTCCTGGCAAGTATAATCTTGTTTTTAGAGTTAGTAATCTACCACTCTTACATTTTTGTTGGTAATCTTGAGCAGTGGAGCTGAAACAGTGCACCGGGCTGGTGCCTGGTGGAATTATCGTTAGAGCATAACAAACTTGTTCGGCCTCTTCTTGACTTCAGGTCACTTTATTGACTATCAACTTACTTATTTTATGCCTTATAATTTGTAGCTTTCTCTTCTCTTCTCTCCTCTTGCCTAATGCTTTTCTCCAGTTGGATGGCAGGGATATGGTTGAGTTACAGATACTGAGGTTATTTGGCAATCCACTTGAATTCCTTCCTGAGATCTTGCCTTTAAGGAAGCTACGCCACTTGTCTCTTGCCAATATCAGGATTGTGGTTGATGAAAATTTAAGATCGGTGACTGTGCAAATAGAGGTACAGCTCAACAAATATTAGCTGTTTCGTATGCTCGTGCCTTTGAATGAGCATGATAAATGTATGAAATGAACTGCTTCTCTTGTTGTGTTACAGGTGGAGAATATTTCTTATTTTGGTGCATCTAGACACAAGCTGAGTGCCTTTTTCTCTCTCATATTTCTCCTCTTGCCATCACCCTTTGCTTGCCTCTGCACTAGCCAAGATAATAATGCAAGACCAGGGGAACCGTGTAGTTATTGGTAAAGATGAGAATGCGTTACAGCAGCTCATAAGCATGATAAGTAGGACATCATGTCTTTTTCTTTCTCCTCCCTCTTGTGCACTGTCTTTATAGTTCAGGTTTGTCTCAGGTCAAAGAAGCCTGCTCTGCTCTATCAATCCTTGCTAGAGATGTTTCTGTGGCGATACAGTTGATGAAATGCGACATCATGCAGCGCATAAGAAATGTTTTGAAGTCTCCAGCCCAAGAAAAACTGGTTTCCGTGCTGCACGTTCTAGTAACACTGGCCTTTGGATCTGATACTGTGACTCAGAAGATGCTAAACAGGGATGTTTTGAGATCATTAAAAATATTCATAAAAACCCAGAGGTAACTTTCTGATAATGATCACTCTTATATTGACTGATTCTGTATGATTAAACCTTTGTATTTAATCAGGTGCGAAGGCTTTCTTTGATAGCTGTAGGAAATTTGGCCTTCTGTCTGGAGAATCGCCGCTTTCTTGTCACCTCTGAAAGCTTGAAGGAACTTCTCATGCGCTTGACTTTTACACCTGAACCACTTGTAAATAAAGCTGCAGCTCGTGCTTTGGCAATTCTTGGTATATATTTTGGATTTGACTTTTTTTACTTTGAGTATCTTAAGATCCTAAGATTATCCAATTATGTTCTTTTTGTAGGAGAAAATGAAAATTTGCGGCGTGCTATTAAAGGGAGACAAATACCAAAACAAGGCCTACGCATACTCTCGATGGATGGAGGTGGCATGAAAGGTCTTGCAGCTGTGCAGATCCTTAAAGAAATTGAGAAGGGAACTGGAAAGAGGATACATGAACTATTTGACCTTATATGTGGAACGTCGACAGGTGGTATGCTTGCTGTTGCCCTTGGTATTAAGTTGATGACCTTGGAGCAGTGTGAAGAAATTTACAAAAATCTTGGTGAGCATGGAACATAAATATTCGTTCAAATAAAAAATTATTTGTAGCATTTTTTCTAATGTTATTCTCCCGTATTGGCTTTGTAGGAAAACTTGTTTTCGCTGAACCAGTGCCAAAGGATAATGAGACGGCGACTTGGGGAAAAGTTTGATCAGCTTTTTAAAAGTTCATCACAGAGTTTCAGAGTTGTTGTACATGGATCTAAAGTATGAAATCCTCCTTTTATGTGTACAGAATTTGTGCTTCTTTTTATGATGTTGAGTTCCTCATGTTTTGCTTGAAAATGTATGGGTATCTGTGTGTATGCAGAGAAAGGCATGAATAATTGTGTAAAACTATATCTCAAACAAATGGGAATTGTTATTTTTCTATCAGATAATTTCATAGGTAGGGAATTCACTATAGTTAAATTTTAGAGGTGTTCATTATACCAATAATTCAAATGGTCCTGTTTGTTTTACCTTTCAAAGTATCATTTGCTTTCAACAAGATACTATAACTTTTAGTATTGCAGCACAGTGCAGATCAGTTTGAGAGGTTGCTAAAGGAAATGTGTGCTGATGAGGATGGAGACCTACTTAATTGAATCTGCTGTGAAAAACATTCCAAAAGTTTTTATCGTGTCAACTTTGGTGAGCGTTGCGCCAGCTCAGCCTTTTTTATTCCGCAATTATCAGGTTGAGGCCAAGAGTTCCTTTTTAATCAAATAATATGAATTCTAATTGGGTTCAAGTATTTTTTTTATGCTTATTTATGGTAATATCTGTTAGCTATATAAATTTGTTAGACATGTCCATTTTTCTTAATGTGCAGTACCCTGTGGGAACACCAGAAGTGCCTCTTGCAATATCTGAAAGTTCAGGAATCACTGTTCTAGGGTCTCCGACTACAGGTTCTCAAATTGGCTACAAACAAACTGCTTTTATTGGAAGTTGTAAACACAACGTGTGGCAAGCTATAAGAGCATCTTCAGCTGCCCCATATTATCTTGATGACTTCTCCGATGGTATTTTTCTTCTGCTTGATTATATCAACTACTTCTTTTAAGAATGTCTAAGCTTCTTAATCTTCATTTTACCTTTTGTGTAGATGTATACCACTGGCAAGTCGGTGCTATAGTGGCAAACAATCCTACTGTGTTTGCCTTGAGAGAAGCACAGCTTTTGTGGCCTGATACAAAAATTGACTGTATAGTTTCGATTGGTTGTTGTTCTTTGCCAGTGAAGGTAACTGCTTTGCTTTTGTGTTTTTTCCATCTAAGAATTTTTCACGACATGGCTTTCAGTGGCCATAGCAGTTTACCAATAAACATGACCATGAACTGCAAATCACCATTTCACGAGGATATTCAAGCAGAACAAGAGGAAACAGCATGGATGCTTTTATTGATAACTCGACTACTGGAGATAAAAATCAAAAGATTTATTTTTCTGTTACCTTTCCATTTCTGTTCATATTGAGGTTTAAGATTCATTACTTCATTTCAGAAATTCATGATTATCTCCTCTGTTGTAGGCCCGAAAAGGTGGTTGGCGTTATCTAGATACCGGGCAAGTGTTGATTGAGAGTGCATGCTCTGTGGATCGAGCTGAGGAAGCTTTGAGTATACTGTTACCTATGCTCCCTGAGATCCAATACTTTCGGTTTAATCCAGGTACAATAATTAACAGGTTCGTTGTGGCTTTCACTGTTAAGGGTTGGAGGTGTATTTTACCCCTGGCCTGATGTCTCCATAACTAGCTTTAATCCAACAAGTTTTTACTCTGATCTTGCCTTACATCCTTGTGTGACATTTCTTTAGTTAAATAATAACAAACTTTTCATTGTTTTATATTGTTGCCCCTGTAGTGGATGAACGTTGCGACGTGGAGCTGGACGAGACTGATCCAACAGTTTGGCATAAACTGGAAGGTGCTGTAGAAGAATACATCCAAAACAATTCAGATTCCTTGAAGAACGCATGTGAAAGGCTTCTTCTACCCTTTACACATGATGAGAAATGGGCAGAGTCTGAAATCTCCACCTTTTTCCAGGGCAAAGTCATCAAATTCAGGTGTGGAACCTTGTTTTTGTTAGTTGTCACATGTTCACTTTCTGGATGTCATGCTGAATCTTTTTAAATTCATTTTTCTTGGGATATACTAGCTCTAGGAGAAAATACCCCTTCATTAGGTTGGAGGCGAAATATACTACTTGTTGAAGCTTTGCATAGTCCTGATTCGGGAAGAACTGTGCACCATGCTCGGGCACTTGAGGCATTTTGTTCAAGAAATGGAATAAGATTATCTCTTTTGCACGACATATCTGGAATACTAAAGACTATCAGCAACAAGATCTCCAACAACATTTACCTCTCCTCGGATCACTGAAAGTTATCCCTCAAGCCCTCATGTTTTCAGTCCTGATGTTAGGCTTGGCCGAATTGACACAGTCCCACCTTTAAGCTTGGATGGATTACAATCTGGAAAGACAATTGCTTCGCCCCCAGAGGTTTCTCCCAGACCCAAGCAGCTTTCTTTACCTGTACGGTCATTGCAAGAGAAGTTACAGAATCTACCACAAGTTGGCATTATACATTTGGCACTTCATAATGACTCAGCAGGCTCAATATAAAGGTCTAAAACCCCCTCTGTTTTTTTATTTTGCATTATTTGTGAGTGTTGCGTAAGCCTCAATTCTAACCTACTACCTGCTTCTTTCCCTAGTTGGAAGAAGGATGTGTTCGTCGTGGCTGAGCCCGGAGAACTGACTGATAAGTTTCTGCAAAGTGTCAAGTTTGCAATGTCCTCAATGGTGCAGAACCAGCATTGGAAGGGTCCATCACCTTTTTCCAATATAGCAACTATTGCTGATTTGGTTCGCTGCAGACCATACTTCCAAGTTGGAAATGTTGTCCACAGATATATTGGATGCCAAACCCGAGTGTGCATGCTTTTCTCATTTGCTTTGAAATGATTCCATTTGTTGTCAGTTTGGTGTTACCGATACTAATGAACTTCTGTTGTGATATTTATGATTTGTTAAAGGTCATGGAAAATGATAAAGAAAT
The DNA here is from genome assembly GCA_019671005.1 of Hibiscus mutabilis. Classification (NCBI taxonomy): domain Eukaryota; kingdom Viridiplantae; phylum Streptophyta; class Magnoliopsida; order Malvales; family Malvaceae; genus Hibiscus; species Hibiscus mutabilis. Next base: position 35,315,366 of record CM033733.1, on the reverse strand, counting down.
CAAAGCATACATGTTTCGTTGCAACATACCTTCCTTGCACATGACACCTGATGACGTTCATTCGATGGTACGCACATGGTTTTCATTTGATTATCTGATTTACCCTTCAAAGCACATGATAGATTGATACCTGGACAGTGATGATGTTCATTGGATAGTTTGTATTTCCCTTTTCCAGTCTGGTGAACTTTTGCTAGGAGAAATAAGTTCATGTTCTGTGTCCTGTTCCGTGGCTTGTTTGTTACCGTCATGCTAAGATAATCTCATTTACTGGACTAGTGATATTTCCCTTGGTCTAATGGAGAAAATTGGTTTATCGTGATCTTGCTGAAAACTTCATTTTTTTTTCTAACAAATGATGCTTTGTTGAATAATGCTAGGCTGGAGCTTGGAGGGAGAAGATCATAATCTGCACAGGAACTTGTGGTCCTACTGCAAATTTAATTAAGGCCTTTCTGAATTCTGGGGCCAGAGCTATTATATGCCCTATTGCTGAGCCCCAAGATGTGTCACCGACAACATGTACTGTCACTGGATCAGGAAAGCATAATGGCCTGGTAAACAGGGGGCTCAAGATTAGTGTGGAAGATGTAAATGATGAAGAGCCTGAACATCTCAGTCCAGCGAGTGATCGGGAAGACGATGACTTGGAGAAGAATGAAAACCACCAATCAGGAGGTTTTCAGGACAAAGAAGAGGAACTGTCCCGGTTTGTCTGTCAGTTGTATGATTCAGTATTCCGTGAAGGAGCAGCCGTGGATGTAGCCCTGGAAAATGCTCTTGCCTCCCATCGGAAATTGAGGTATGCCTGTCACCTTCCAAATGTAAACGAGCCTGTCAAATAAATCTCATCCAACATTTAAAATTAAAGACAAATAAATAAAAACCAAAGAAAACGAAACAGGGAGAGAGGAATGATTAAATATTGACTGCATGACTAATTATAAAAAATAAACAAAAAACGAGGCAGCATTCAGTTTGGAGGCTTGTAAGTAAACATTTGTTTTATACCATTCATTATATGAGCAAGAAGAGCCTTTTCTGTAATGTCATGTATGTTCTAACCTAATCCATGTCTTCTTACGAGCTCTTTTCTGTATAAATATATGTATGAGATTTGCTCATCATTCAGAGTACTGGGTCCGGGTGTTTAGTTTTAGAATACAGTTAGTGAAAGTCACCAGTTAATTACTATTGACAACATGATGGCTATATAAACTCATTAAATGGATCATGATGCATTTCAATTCTATTTTTGAAGAAAATGCTAGTTTTCCTTTGCACCATGTGATGTGCATTCGATTAGCAAACTGTAAAGTAGACTCGATAAACTTGACTTGAGACTCGAATCAATTTACTCGACACACGACTCGATATGGACCAGAACATGATGTTCTAAACTTACCCAAACCCGAAGGCGAAACAAACCGAACCGAACTAAATTTTAGTTGAACTGAAAATAAACCCGAACTGAAAGTAATTGAAACTAAAAATAATTTAAACCGAAAGCAACATGAATTTAATTTGCTCAAATATGTATGTTTTATTCTCCTTTTGTATTATATTACTAATTAACACCCCTAGTAATAGTTTAATGGTTTAATATCATTTTTTCTCCTTTAAATGATCATCTTTATATATTGAGAAATAAAAAATTGACCGATTTAATATTGACCCGACTCAAAAAAATAACCGATATAATATTAATTAAAAAAAAATCAATCAATCTGATATTGACTCGACCCAACTCTTGAAGGACTCTACTAAATAAGAGAGAAAATCAATACTACTAGGGTTCTTTCTATTGGTTCAGTTTTTACATGTTAATAATGGAATAAATTCAAACTTTTTGACCAAATAAATAGAAAAAAACAAACCGATTGAAGGGCTGGACCAAGTTAATTGGACCGAATAAGAAAGTTCGGTTCGTCAGTTTTAGCCTTTTTTATGTTCGAAAGGTTTTGGATTGTATTAACACAAAGCCGAACTAGTACATTATTATAAGGGTTATATTTTAATATATAAGTTGTATTAAAAAATTTACAAAACATTTATATTTAAGCTATAAAATTTTAAACTTAAATTTTTAATTCTAACACCCTAAAACTTAAATTTTAAACCCTAAATTCTAAATTTTAATCATAAATCCTACAACTTAAACCCTTAAATCCTAAACCCTTAAACCTTAAAATTGAAAGGCTTGTGTAAATTAACTTGTATATGAAAGTATTTTCCTTAATAATCACAAAAAAATAAATTTTAAATTATACATTTTTGCAAGTGTTTAATGGATTTTTGGGTAAAGTAGGTGCATTCTAAAGTCAATCTATTAGAAGAAAAAATCTAGCACTCAATCATTGTTTAGCACATTATTTTAAAAAGTTAATTCTAAAATCTAATGTTCATAAATTTTAAAAAATTAAAGTTTTCTAATTGCTCACAAAACCCTTAAAATCGAACACAAAACTCCAATCTCAACCTTATATCTCCACATTCATATGTTGTCATCGTTGATTTCCACTCTACCACCGTCACAATGAGTCTTTTCCTCTCGTCGCGAGATTTACAAGGTCGTTCGGCGTTTGTCCGTCTACTGCTCATTGTTTGTCGCTCGATAAGAAGCTTTCAAAGTTCGACGTCCGATTGGTACAGCATTTGCTGATTTTTGACACTAAAAGAGTGGGGTAACCGGTGGTGTGGTTCGATGATGGAAAGAGTGAACAATGGTGGTTGATTTGACGACAATAGTGAATGAATTTGGGCTCGGTTGGCATTTTGTTTGTTTTTGTTGTTTATTGCTATTGGTGCTTGTGGCCATGAATGGTGATCGAATGAGATTGGTGATGGTGGCTCGAGTTTTGGTTGGTTTTGTCGTGAATGGTAAGGAGTATTTGTTATGTTTGAAACTTGAATGAAATGATGGTGATGAATGGTTCGACGATTGTGAGAAGATGATAGAGCTTTTGAGTATTGATGAGTATTGTGTTTAGTGACGAAAATTATTAGAATAACATCAGATGATGACGACGTCGGTAATCCAAGCGGTGACTACCAATTTGAAAAAAGATGTAATGCCCTGAGTTTTGAGTTAGTAGTTCAGGTATCGGTTTTACGTCTTGGTTTTGGGCCGTAAGTAATTTGAATGTGCAAAATATTCTTACCATGAGATTGGGCTCTTTGAATTCCTTTGGACTTAGCCCAACTAGTGATAGAGGTGTCACTTTTAAATTCATATGGAAGGCTTACTAAATTCCTATTGGATTGAAATGCTTTGGGTTAGTGGATATGAAAATGTCATGATTGACACTTTACATTTATGATCAATCTTTATACTTAGTTTTATGAGTTACATTTGGTAGTTGTGTATTACTGGGCTTTCAAAATCCATCATTCAATTTTTCTTATCGCAAGTTAGTAGATTTGAGCAGCTGAAAGCTTTGACGTCATTTTTAGGAATTTCAGTAGCTGTGTTTTTCTTAGTGGGCATGTATATCATGGTCCCTTGCGTCATTTTGATGTCAGAAACTCTAAAATCATATTTTATAGTTTATGTATATCATTGTACCTTGAAGCTTCACCTTTTGTAAAAATATTTAATTACTTAACTAATTTTCAATAAACACGTTTTATGTTTTATTATTTTAAATTGCTTTATGATTTTTCGGAAATTTTATTAAGTTGCTCATATAATTCGTAGTAATTCCTTGGATCAAGTCGGATTCTCTATACTGAGTTTAGGATGTTACAGAAGATACTCAGAGTTTGTTATGGTTAAATGAAATAAAAAAAGAAATAATGTGTCTCACCAATTTTTTTAGAGAAAAACTTCAATATACAGTCTGCATAAACTTTAGTTTACACAGACCTTTTAGTTTTAGGGGTTAGGGGTTTAGTTTAGGGTTTAGAGTTTACTAATTTAGATTGTAGGGTTTAGAACTTAAGGTTAGTGTTTAGAATTTAGGGTTTAGAGTTTGGGGTTTAGTTTTTAGGGTTTAGGTTTAATTTTGATTTATAGAGTAAATACACATGCTTGTATAAAATTAATTTTACACAGTCTGTGTATCAAAGTTTTACCCATTTTTTTAATGTTAATAAACATAATGAAAGAGAATTAAAAGTTCAATGATTGTGAGCAAGCACATTTGGTCGGTTGGCTAAGCTGCCGATCTTTGTTCCCTTAGGTCATGTGTTATAGACCCACTACGAGCACCCTTCCTTCTCTAGAGTTTCCCCTCTCCTTCCTCTCTAGGTAGGATCAGAATTATAATTAGGATTTGTCAAAAAAAAAAAGTGCAATGATTGTAATACTAGTTCTAAAAGTTTTGTGACCAAATTGCAAGTGCCTTAAAAAGTTTAGGTACTAACAAATACCATTGTAGTCTACTCGTGTTTAATTTTGAGTAAACAATAATGATGATCATTACATTTTTAGGGTAATTTCACTTTAGTCATTGAACTTTAAAAAATTCTATTAGAGTCATTAAACTGTAAGATCATTTGTAATTTAGTCACTGTTGTTAAAAACAACATCAAGTGGGTCAACATGATCACATGTCAACTTTTATAATAAATCAATACCCTTTGACGATGACATGTATCATCTATCTTTTTAGAAAATTTTTGAGGGAATGGTGGATTGTAAGTAATGGGACTCAAACTTAAGCCTACTAAAAAAGATCCAATACGAAACTATTTAATTATATTAAGAAATAGTTGCATTATTACAAAAATAATTTTTAAATTAAAATGTGATTAAAATTCATTTCATTTTTATGACAATATAATAATATAATAAAATATAAAATAATATATGAATATAAATAATTGACAAATGACAACATAATTGATTAACACCTCAACCTTTTATTTTAAAATGCCAACAATCTCTAGAGCATGTAGTTAAAGCACTCAATTGACACATTTTCTTTCTCATAGGTTGTGAGTTCAACATCCAGTAAGAGAAAAATCCCTCTTCCCCCTCCCCTAGGTAGAAATTGTTCAAAAAAAAGGAAAATGTGGGCCTACTATTGAATTGAATTAACATTTTATATGGCCCTTTTTAAAATGCACCTACGGTTTATTACAACTAATTATATATGTTTGGATAAATCACACTCAAGGTCATTTAATTATGTATTTGGTAATAAACATGTCATTTGTCTTATAAAAGTTACAAATATGTCATTTAATTAAAATATTGTTACAAACAAGGTATTTTTCGTTAAAATTGAAACGAACGTCTATGACATGGTATAATAACATTTTTAGTCCCGAAATCGATACATTTTATTTATTTTGTCATAATTTGAAACAATTCATAAATTTAACCTTTCATGTTTAAAAATCCCATCAATTTAGTCCTCTTTTACGATAGTATCAAAGTAACAAACACGTTAGATCAAAACAATAGTTGAATAACTAAATTATGCCATAAAACAACAAATTTGTTAAACTGTTATTATACCATAAAAGTAATATAACATTTATGAGAGAAGAAAAATAACTTGGGAGAATAATAAAAACTAAAATGATGAAATTTTAAAAATGATAAGTTCAATTTAGTGAACTGTTTCAAAGTAGGATCAAACTAATAGCTTGCATAAGTTTTGAGGAATAAATTGTTATTATACCATGCCACGTCACTATTTTATCCTAATATTTAACGATCAATGACCTATTTGTAACTAGGGGTGGATCTAGAAACTTAATTTTGGTAGTTCACCTATTTACCTTATTTAAAGGTTTAAGACTTCGAATCCCTCCAGACAATCAATTGACTACAACAAACTAAATAAGCATAAAAATGCATTTTGTTAAAGAAATCTCCCTACTTGAAAAAAGATTTTTTTTATAAAATACTTGAAAAAATAATTAAATAAGTATAACAATCACCGATTGCTAAAAGTGACTATAAAGTTGAATTGATAAAGGGATAAGTAGAGAAATTCGGGATCAACATTTTTTTCTAGTCAAATAGAACGTTTAAATAGATAAATGTGATATCGTGAAAGTTTTTCCGAGTTTCAAAGACAAATGTTAACAAAAGTTCGAAAATTTGAGAACTGACTCAAATGTAATTTTTTAGCAGTATTTTTTTTAAATATGAAGGGTGACCTAAATGTAACCTTACCCATAATTGAGTGACTCAAATGTAATCTTACCCATATTTGAGTAACTCAAATGTAATTTTTAAAAATTGGGTGACCCAAATGTAATCTTACCCATAATTGAGTGACATCTGTTGTAGTTTACCCAAAAATCAATAGTGGGTCACGTGACCCACCAGGTACCTTAATAGATTCGCACATGATTATAACAATATTTCAATTTGAGTGACTTGTTTATAACTTTAAAAAATGACATTTATTATCAAACTCGTAATTAAGTGACATGTAATATACTTTACCCCATATGTTAACACTTCACCATTACAGGTAAGAACAATGAATTTTTTTTTGCTAAATTCTATACTCTATAATAACCAATGGAACATAGCCCTAAAAATTTTAGAAAAGTAACATTTTGGGTTTTTAAAATTAAAAAAATACTAATTTGATTCCCTTAAAATTTTTAAAATTGTCATTAATTTTCAAAATTTTTAAATATTTTAATTAAATTTCCTTACGAAGATTTTAAAAATTCTCATTAAACCTTTCGAAATTATTATGTATGTAAATGTTCTCTCAAAATTATTAACTTTCAAAATTTTCTTAAAAATTAATTTAAAATTTTATTTTAAAAGATAAATTTACCTTTAAAATTTTTTCATGTATTAGGTTAATTGACATGCCAAATATAAAGTAACATGTTACGAAAATAATACTCAATTAGATATATATATATATTTTTTATGTTATATATTTTATTCTTAAAAAATTAATATATATAATTAATTTTAATTTAATAATAATAATTTACACATGGAGAAGCAAACTAGTTGATTTACCATTTAAAGTAATTATTTTGTAACCATGAGATGTGGTGTGGTGGTTGCTCACCTCGTCCCTTAACCATGAGGTCATTTTTCTCTGAGTAAGAACACCCTTGGCGAAGGGATTAGTCACTGCTACGGCTGATACCGTAGCTCAAATCAAAGTAATTATTTTGAATTTTAATGCAATAATTTATAACATCATTCATGCTTTTAATGCATTTAATAAAAATATTACTGCAAGAATCAAATAAGTATATATTTTATAGGATGAGTATACAATAAATGCCTCACACCGCTCTAAATCACTAATGTACATATGGATAATTCTACAATAAATAATATGTACCGCAATGTATCATTAACTGTTTTAATTAATTTTGAAATTCTAAGGACCGAAAGTATTATTATCTCTTTTTAGAATAAAATCTAAAAAATATTTTTTATATTATTTTTTTAGATTTTCTTTTATTTTTTAATTAAAAATAATTAATCTTTTATTACTATAATAATTCCTACATCCACTTTTATTTAAGGGAGTTCACAAATAGTCACTAAACTTTGATCAATTATTCAATTTGGTAACCAAACTTCCAATTGCTTCAATGCTACCATTAAACTTTTAGTTTTGGTTCAATTTGGCCATTGAACCGTTAAAAGAGTGATGTGGATGTTAAAATATTTTGTATAATAACACATTTAGTCCTCCACGTTTACACATTCAAACAATTTAGTCCTAATTTGAAAGAAATAATAAATTTAACCCTCATTATTTTAATTTGACCCTATTTTTAATTAGAGATAATTTAAATTTAAAGCACTGCAACCCATAAAAGCATGCTTCATACACAATTTTGGTTAGGGATTTCACTGTACAGAAATTGCAATAATTTCAAGCGTGTGGGAAAATAATGACCCAAGTAATTAAGTTTTCATTCATATTTATATTTTTTATAATTTAAATTTTATCGTGTGTTGTTCGGATAACTATTTTAGTCTAAAATTAAATATTATTTTATTTTTTTAATTCGACCATGTGTGACTATAATGCTCCCAATTTAGTCTATTTAGGCTAAACCCGTGTCCTACTAAAAGCGAGTTTTAAACTCAAGCTTAACTAAACGTGAGTTCTATATAAAAATTCCGTAAATTAAAATTTTCTTTCTTACCTATCCACTCAACATGGAACTCTCGTTAACATAATAAGAGATTAAAATAAAATATTAAATTATCTCTAACTAAAAATAGGGTCAAATTGAAATAATGAGAGTTAAATTTATTATTTTTTTCCAAATTAGGACTAAATTGTTTGAATGTGCAAACGTGGAGGACTAAATGTGTTATTATACAAAATATTTTAACAACCACATCACTCTTTTAACGGGTCAGTGGTCAAATTGAAACAAAACTAAAAGTTTAATGGTAACATTGAAGCAATTGGAAGTTTGATTACCAAATAGAATAATTGATCAAAGTTTAGTGACCATTTGTGAACTTTACCCTTAAGTTAAAGTGAATGTAGGAATTATTATAGTAATAAAAGTTTAATTATTTTTTGATTTAAAAAATAAAAGAAAATATGAAAAAGTAATATAAAAATTATTTTTTAAGATTTTATTATAAAAGGGGATAATAACACTTTCGGTCCCTTGAATTTCAAAACTAATTCAAACAGTTAACGATACATTGCGGTACATGGTATTTACTGTAGAATTATCGATGTACACATTATTATGCCTAACTATTTTTTTTTTTAATTTTGTATAATTATATATTTTTCCTCATTATTACTCATTTAATCAATTCAGACATAATTCAAAATAATTCAACTAATTTAATTCTTAATTTAGAAAAAAAAACTCTCAATTTGATCTTAAATTTAATGTAATTCAATAATTTAATTCAAATTGGTCCTCAATATTTAAGAATTCTATCAATTTAATCAAATATATATATATATATATATATATTCATAAGCTAATCGAAGCTTCGATATTTTTAAATTCACTATTGTATAAAATAAAAGGGTAAACTACACCAGTGACCACCGAACTATTTGGGCGTACCTATTTTGACCACCGAACTATCGAACTCGTCTATCAGACCACCAAACTTATTAAATTGACCTATTTTGTCCACCGCCGTTAAAAAACTAACAGAGGGTGACAGAGTGGTGACCTGCCAGTTAAAAAACTAACAAAGGGTAAATTACACATTTAGTCCCTATTATTTACTTATTAAATTAATTTGATCCCAATTTTAATTTATTTAAATGACGACACATATCTCAACCAAATGATGACACGTGTCCTATTTATTTTTAAGTTTTAATTTATTTAATTAATAGATTTAACCAACCAATCAAATGGTGCCGTGAACAATGAGAGGAAATAAAATTGAAGGGAATTGCACCTGTGGGGAATTGAACCCACGCCAATAGCATGGAAAGGTAATGCTCCAGCCACTCAGCCAAGTTCACTAATATGATATGAGATACTAACATATTTTATTAAATGATTACTTTGTTGGTGAAAACTAAAGAGGGGAATTAATGGGATTCGAACTCGGGACTAATTGTACGAAACTAAAATATTAAACCACTAAATAAACCTTATAACGTAGGAAAATGTTCGAATATTTTTTTCATATTTAAATTAAATCGAACTTAGATCACTTGGGATGCGTATAATCACACAAACATTCGATTTAATTTAAATCTAAAAATTATTAAATATTCAATTTTAAAAAATATTTGATTTCAAAGAAAAGAAATTCGATTTAAAAAATTTGAATATTTTTTCTATTTCATATTTAAATTCAATCAAATATTTTAATAAATATTTGAATTAATTTAAATTTTAAATCGAATAAATATTTTAATAAATATTTAATTAATTCAAATATTTATTAAAATATTAAATCAAATATTTAAATATTTAAATTAAATCGAATATTTATTAAAAATTTAAATTAAATCGAATATTTATTAAAATTAATTCGATTTAATATTTTAATAAATATTTGATTTAATTTAAATATGAAAAAGAAAAAAAAATATTTGAATTTTTAAATATGAAAAAGAAAAACTATTCGATTTAATATTTTAATAAATATTTGATATTCGATTTAAATATTAAATCGAATTATTTTTTTAATAAATATTCGATTTAACATTTTAATAAATATTCGAATTAATTTAAATATGAAAAGGAAAAAAATATTCAAAATTTTTAAATCGAATTTCTTTTCTTCGAAATCGAATATTTTTTAAAATCGAATATTTAATAATTTTTATATTTAAATTAAATCGAATGTTTGTGTGATTATACACATCTCAAGTGATCTAAGTTCGATTTAATTTAAATGTGAAAAAAATATTCGAACATTTTCCTATGTTATAAGGTTTATTTAGTGGTTTAGTATTTTAGTTTCGTACAATTAGTCCCGAGTTCGAATCCCATTAATTCCCCTCTTTAATTTTCACCAACAAAGTAATCCTTTAATAAAATATGTTAGTATCTAATATCATATTAGTGAACTTGGCTCAGTGGCTGGAGCATTACCCTTCCATGATATTAGTGCGGGTTCAATTCCCCACGGGTGTAATTCCCTTCAATTTTATTTCTTCTCATTGTTCACGGCTAATCTACCATCCGGTTGGTTGGTTAAATCTATTAATTAAATAAATTAAAACTTAAAAATAAATACGACACGTGTCGTCATTTGGTTGGGACATGTGTCGTTAGTTTTTTAACGGCGGTGGTCAAAATAGGTCAATTTAATAAGTTTGATGGTCTGATTGACGAGTTCAATAGTTCGATGGTCAAAATAGGTACGCCCAAATAGTTCGGTGGTCACTGGTGTAGTTAACCCAAATAAAATTTGTCATATTCATTTCAACGCTGTTCTTTCTTTTCACTAATATAGAAAGAAGTCTTTCTTTTCAGGTTTCCTTTATTTCTTTGCCTTAATCTTATGCTTGACCTTAAATCCTAGCTAATTTTCACCTTAATCCATTTCTAAAATTGGTTATTGACCCTTCGGCTGATCGGGAATGGATCACTTCCTGAAACTGATTATAAGAGTTTTTAACTTCTTGTAAAAGAATAGTTATAGAATCAAATTTGTCAAAGTGATTCAATCCCGTGCCTCAGCAATGGTGCTTCTGCATCAAATTTTTGATCACTCGATAAAATGCGTTATTACTATTAGCATTGTCGATTTATATTTTCTTGCCCGTGATGTTTTATTATCATTATTATTTATTTTAGTGAGAAACATGTGTTGGAATTAATACCTAATTGCTGGAGGCTTTAGATCTATCACAAGTTTTTTTGCATCACCTTCAAGAAATTATCACGATGTTGCAGATAGTTCGTATATGTGGACTAAATTAATTTTTAGAATAATGATTAAATTGATAAAATATGTAAATATGAAAGGTTAATTTTGTTGAGTTATTTAGAATTAGGCATAAAGCAAAAAAAATGCCCCTAATGTTTGAATGAATGTTCACTTTGGCATCTATTCTTTTTTTCGAAACAATGTAACCTTCAACGTTTCATTTTGGGTCAAAATGATCCATCTGCGGATGAAAACTATAAGTCAACTAACAGCAAACAACTTGAAATGACTTGACAAAATGACACGTCAACAGAATTTTTTTATATTTTATATAATTATTATTTTTTGACTAATATGACATTCTTTCAAGTCAAACATCCTTATCTATATGACACTATAATGTCAATGTGCATTGCCATGTATGTTTGTCACGTCATTTCAAGTCATTTAAAGTAGTTGACAAATAATTTTTATCCGCAGAATGGCCATTTGGAGCCAAAATGAAACGTTAAGGGTTAAATTGCTTCAAAAATAGAATAATGGCCAAAATACCTATTAAGTCAAACATTAGGGGAGTTTTTTGGCATTATGCCTTAGAATTATGACCAAATTGATAGAATTTTTAAAGGCTTAAGGGTATCATAAGCCCTTGAACTTTTGAAAGAAAAAAAATCAACTAAGCCCTAGAACTTTTTTGCACCCAATTAAGTCCTTATACTCCAGAATTTCATCAATTTACCCATTTGACTAATATTGATGGTTAAATCTAACAAATTTTTTAGATTGGTTGGTGCAACATGTCGTGTTATAGTGTTGTCACTTGACATTTTTATTTTTTATTTTATTTTATTTTTTTAAAAGTTCTAAAAATTATAAAAAACTTACAAAAAATTATAAAAATAGTTTTCTAAAATAATTTGTAAATGTCACATGATAGAATTGTAGTCTATCACGTGGTTGTAATATCTCAAGAAAAAAGTCAAATTAATGGTCAAATTGGTCAAAAGCCTTCATTTATTCAATTTATTGGTTCGATGGCTTAATTGAGTGCAAAAAAAGTTCAAAGGCTTAATTGATTTTTTTTCAAAAGTTCAAGGGCTTCAAGCATCCTTACGCTATTTTTAAATATTGAGTTTAAATTAGTTGAATAATTTTGAATTAAGGTTAAATTGATCGAATGTGTAAATAATAAAAATAAAATATATTATTAAAAATAATAGTGTATAGCAGTATATAACATTAATAGTGTATCGCAGTGTACAATACTCATTCCAGACTTTTCCATTACTATATACATTACTATAATTTAAATATATAATGCCTAACAACATTTTATATCACCTCGGTTTTATACATAGGGTAAACTACACTGGTAGTCCCTAAACTTTTAGGGTACTTTTAATATGGTCATTGAACATTTAAAACTTGCAATACAATCACTGAACTTTTAATTCGCTTTCATTACGGTCACTGCCGTTAAAAAGCTGAAATGGCACGTTAACTTTAAAAAAATTTATTAAGCTTTTAATTCGCTTTTAATACGGTCACTGGACTTTTAATTTGCTTTTAGTACGGTCATAAACTTTTAATTTATTTTATTACAAGAAAAAAATCATGTTACATTATCAAAAAAATCATTAGGATGGTTCTTCAGTTACCTTTGTAATGTTATTACCTCATCCATCTTGTGCTAAAATTTCATCCAGATTCTACAGTTGAGGTCAACTCACTGTAAAATTATTGTTTCCCTGAAACATTAATGAACCTGGAAGCAAGTTCTTCATCCTGGTAGATAAAACAAGAAAGTCAAAAAAGAAAAAGAAAAAAAAAAGCAAGTTAAGCAACTTGGAGGGAAGAACACACGATCGTTGACGATTTAGACCCTTTTTAATAGACGATTTAGACCTTGTCTTATATCATATTGTGTAATACTGATTTAAAGAGTGATCACTATACTCAACTTCATGAATAATCAACTCATGTATTTATATACAGAATCACAAAATGTAAAGATGAAGTTAGTAACCTAAACAAAGAATAAATTGTTCAACCAAACATATATATAGTTTTACCTGAGTTCCAAAACTAATATTCTTGAATCAAAGACCGAAGAGATTTCCTAAAAATAAGATTCCAATAATAAATTGATAAATGGTTTTACCTATTATCCTTTATGATCTTAAAAGATAAAAGTTATGGTGAAGCTAGAAGATGCAAGATTAAAGAAATCAAGATGTAACATGGTATCACAATAATAAACCTCTCTAAATCGTGAACCAAGAATCATTACAGGTTTTGACAATGGAAGCGAGTATGCAAATTAAGGTGACCATGAACCGAGATCGAAACTTTTATACTTAAATTATTCCACACAGCAAATTAAAAGTTTAATGACCATACTGAAAGAAAATTAAAAGTTAAGTGATTGTATTGAAAGCGAATTAAAAGTTCAGTGATAGTATTGCAAGTTTTAAAAGTTTGATGACCATATTGAAAATGTCCTAAAAGTTCAGGGACTACCAATGTAGTTTACCCTTATACACAGGGATTCAATAGTTTGATAACACAAATTCAATTACTCATCATTTTATGATGTAAGGCTAGGAATTACTATACAATTGTTTACTTCCCCATCTCATCTTATTTATAATTAATCATTTATAGGATTTTTTATTTTTGGTTGCTCTACCGGTTCTTCAGGGTTTTACCCTTACTAATTCGGATTAACTCGCGTCGCACACCTGACTTTGGTGAGTGAATCTCCCATAAAAAATTTCTACATACACAAAACCTCAAACTCAAAACCTACTTAAAAAAATATCAATCTACTTATCATTTGGACTAATCCATTAATTAAAAAAGAGAATTTAATAAAAGAACAGACGTCGCCCGAGATTTGAGGATGAGTCTAAAAAAACCATTAAAAAGCAGCTAAAAGAAGGCAGTACTGATACAACCGTTAGATTGGGTTAAATGAAATATGAGCCGTTGAATTTAAAAAGAAAAAAGAAAAAATGGTAAAAGGTTAAACAAATTAACAGGTTATAACACAAAGTATTACCCGATTATAACACAACACATTACAAAAATGGTAAGAAAAATGTTGCAACATAAATTCTTACCTAGTTAATCAAATCAAAAACCCTTTAAACACATGATAAGAATTTATGTTATAACCTAAAATTTTACCCAAAAGTATCAAACACATAAGATTTTATGTTTCTATATAAATTCGTACAAAGAACAACATAATTTATTACCGAAAATGTAAGAAAACATGTTATAACATAAATTCTTACCATTTGTTTTACGGGTTTTAGATTAGGTGATCCCGGGTAAGAATTTGTGTTATTACTTTTTTTCTTACTGATTCTGTAATAATTTATGTAGTTGTCGTAACAATTTCTGTAGGTACCTTATTTCTTATGAGTTTGGTAAGAAATATAGTTATCCTTTAAGAGTTTATGTTACAACACAATCCTCTACCATAAGTTAATGTATGTTTTGTAACAATTTGTGTTATTACCTTTTTTCTTACCGGTTCTATAATAATTTATGTATGCTTCGTAACAATTTTTGTAGCTACCCTATTTCTTATAAGTTTGGTAACAAATAGAGTTATCCTTAAGATCTTATGTTATAACATAATTTTTTACCATAAGTTTCGTTGGTTTTAGATTTGGTAATATGAGGTAAGAATTTGTGTTATTGCCTTTTTTCTTACCGGTTCTATAATAATTTATGTAGGTACCCTATTTCTTATGAGTTTAGTAACAAATAGAGATATCCATTAAAAGTTTATGTTATAACAAAATTTCTTACCATAAGTTTCGCTGGTTTTAGATTTGGTGATATGGGGTAAGAATTTGTGTTATTACATTTTTCTTACCGATTTTATAATAATTTATGTAGGTTTCGTAACAATTTGTGTAGGTACCCTATTTCTTATGAGTTCTGTAAAAAATAAAGTTATCCTTTAAGATTTTATGTCAGGGCACAATTTCCTACCATAAGTTTCACTGATTTAAGATTTGGTGATATGGGGTAAGAATTTATGTTACCTTTTTTCGTATCGGTTCTATAATAATTTATGTAGTTTTCGTAGCAATTTGTATAGATACTCTATTTCTTATGAGTTTGGTAACAAATAGAGTTATCCTTTAAGATTTTATGCTAGAACACAATTTTCTACCATAAGTTTCGCTGGTTTTAGATTTGGTGATATACGGTAAGAAATTCTGTTGTTACTTTTTTCTTATTGGTTATATAATATTTTATGTAGGTTACGTAACAATTTGTGTGGTACCTTATTTCTTATGAGTTTGGTAAGATATAAAGTTATCCTTTAAGATTTTGTGTTATAATACAATTTCCTATCATAAGTTTTGTTGGTTTTAGATTTGGTGATATGGGGTAAGAATTTTTATTGTTATCGTTTTTCTTGTCGATTATATAATATATTATGTAGGTTATGTAACAATTTGTGTAGGTACCCTATTTCTTATGATTTTTGTAAGATATAAAGTTATCCTTTAAAATTTTATGTTATAACACAATTTCCTACCATAAGTTTCGTTAGTTTTAGATTTGGTGATATGGGGTAAGAATTTCTATTGTTGCCTTTTTTGCTTATCGGTACTATAATAATTTATGCAGGTTAAGTAACAATTTGTGCAAGTACTCTATTTCTTATGAGTTTGATAAGATATAAAGTTATCCTTTAAGAGTTAATATTATAACACAATTTCCTACCATAAGTTTTGTTGATTTGGTGATATAGGGTAAGAATTTATGTTATTACCTTTTTTTCTTATGGGTTCTGCAATAATTTTTGTAGGTGTTGTAACAATTTGTGTAGCTACCTTACTTCTTATGAGTTGGGTAACAAAGAATTATCTTCTATGATTTTAGGTCATGTAAGAAATTGTGTTATCACATATTCTACTACCATTTTTAAGGGTTTATGTTGGTTTTGAAAAAAATGTGTACTTACCTAAAATCTAATGAGTTGGGTAAGAAATAATGTTATCATATAAGGGTTTAGGTTATAACACAATTTCTTGCCATATGTTGAAAAGGTTTTGGATTTGGTGATCTTGGGTAAGATTTTGTGTTATAATAGGTTTTTTTCTAACAATTACTCTAATAGTTTAAGTAAGTTCCATAAGAACTTATGTAGCAACCCAAACTCTTATGTGTTTTGTAAGATTTATTGTTATCGGGTAATCGTCTAGGTTATCACACAAACTTTATTGTGGTAAGTATTTGTGTAACTACCGTTTTTCTTACTGTTATGGTAAACATTTATGTTATAACCTCGTAAGAATTTATGTTGGAACTCAATACCGGTAGAACTGATCAGCCTCATTTTAGCCGCATTTTAACTTGCCTTACAACAGAACTATCCGAGTTTTGATAAAAACAATCATAATAGTGTGATGAATATCTTTATTTATGGTGGATATCCATATATTAAATGAGACTTTAACATACTTTATTAATAGGGTTTAATACCTATTGAAATTAGGGTTTCCATCTTATGCCTATAAATATAGAGTTTGGAGAAAGCATTGTACACAACCATACATTGAAAATATAATACAAATCTTCCTCTTTCTCTCATCTCTTTGTTCTTCTTTATTTTATTCAAAACACGTTATCAACACGATCTCACTCAATTATTGCGGTTCTTGTTGGCAATTCCCGAAAAAGATTTCAACATGATATTGGTAACTACATCTACCGTATATTCAACTTAGCTTAAAAATTATTGTATGTTTTTCTTATTTATATATCGATGCAGCGGTTGGTTAATCACTCTTATATTAAGGTTAGTATATTTGATATATTATTTGATTATTAATTCGTTCTAATATTCAATAACATTTTTTGCACCGAGTTTGTATATATAACTCCATGACCAAATATCGAGTCTTCAACAAAACCTATGAGATCAAATTAGTTTGAAAATTATGGTGATACGATGACCAACCGCTACTTTAAGGAAAATGAAAAAAGCGGTGGATTGGATATGCCATTCGACAGTGATGTTTTTCGAGTTCCTCAGGCTATATGCACCTCAATATTTTTTTCATTTACTTTAGCTTTATATATATATACAAACATATATTTGAGATTAATTTTTATTATTATTTTCCTGAATTTGACGTTTTGATTTTTAAGGTTCACAAAACATCATGATGAAAATGTGTGATTGTTTCATAGTTCGTCGAGGATGAACCAAGTTCCAGTGTGGTTATTTATTGGATTCAAAACCTCAATAAAAAGAAAAGGACTGAAGGAAAATTTAATACCTATAAAGTTTTTTATTTGGCGTCTTGATTTTTAAGTCTTGTAAGTATTATATATATTGGTTAATCGATTATTCTTTTGCGTTGAAAAACACGACTATAGACTTCTCCAAAGTTCAAGTTACAAAAATTTGTCTTGATCCATGAATTTTTATGGGAGACATTCCCTGAAGTGAATACAAGCATGATGTTTATTCCATGCGATTATTGGATTTGTTTCATTCCCTAAAGTGAATGCAAACATGATAATTCACTCTATGGTTAGTGAATAAAACTCAGCTATGTGAGTGTTTCAAATTAAATTTAAATTATATAGTCAGAGTATCACTGATAAGGATGTGTTAATAAAAACATATTATACTTTTCAAGCAAATAATGTTGTCTTGCAAACACAATATCATGAAAAGGGTTTTAAAGACCTATTAGCTTCGCTCCATTTCTTTAAGTGAATGTGACATTTTATAGCAGAAAGAATAAATGCCACATTAGCAATTGTGGTCACGATTGAGGCTATGAAAATAGACATGAACAAGATGATCATTTTAAAAATAATTATACCCACCACAAGTGGATTATAAGGATGACAAGAGTGATAGAGATCATATTTAAAGCTCTATGTTATCAATGCCATGGTACAAACCATTGGTCTTGTACTTGTCAAACGCTGAAGCATTATGGACCTTTATCCATAATCATGAATGATAAAGGAAAAGAAATATAAACAAATTTTGTTTACAAAAATGGCGAAAATAAATATGGCGTTGTTGGTCCAACTCATTTGGATGTTGTTGGTTTCCTCATAAACCCTAAAGGGAACAATTCAGCTAATTTATTTTATTTCCTTCTAACCTCTAAAAGGAATAATTGATCTTTTAATTTATTTTGCTTTATGTTAATTTATTTTACATATTTTTTATTTACGTTTTATATTATATACATTTAAATATTTTAAAACATTTATTTATTATCCTTTGAGGAATATGATTACTTCTGGAATAAAATATGCAATAAATTGTGATAATTTATGCTTAACAGAGAGTGCAAGCACTCAATTTTCCTATTTAAATGTAAGGGAAAAATGTGAGTACTATATCTCAAAGTACTAAAAATTTCAATGCTCTGGAAGAGCAATAAATTCTTGAGACATTATCTTTAATAGATAATCGATTTGATATGTGCTATATTCAATATTTTTCATTCACTGAAGTGAATGGAACAAAGAACATATTGAAAGGTGCATAATTGTGCATATTTTCCCATTTAAAAATGCAAGGAAATAATGCGAGTACTATATCCGGAAGTACTAATATCATAGAAGGCTCAAGAAGAGCAAATATGTTATTGCCAAATGAAACTCAATTCCATATTCACAATGTATTATACTCGCCAAAATCGTAAAGAGACTTATTAAATTTTAAAGATATTCGCAGAAATAAATATCACATTGAGAATATTAGTCAAGGGGATGTTTACTATCTCTATATTACGAGTATAACTTAAGGCAATAAGAAAATTTTGACAAAATTACATGCACTGTCATCTGGATTGTATTACACAAGAACTAGTACAAATTGAAGCTCATGCTATTGTAAACTAAAACTTTACTAATAACTTATTATTTGGCATGACCGATTAGGCCATCCCAGTTCAATTATGATGAGAAAAATTGACACATCATGTGGTCATTCATTGAAGAACTGACATATTCTTCAAAGTAATATTTTCATGTGATGCTTTCTCTCAAGGCAAACTAATTATTTGACCATCACCAGTTAAGATGGATTATGAATCTATTAATATTATGGAACGGATACGGGGTGATATTTGGGCCCTACACCCTTCTTACAGACCATATAGATATTTTACAATTTTAATTGATGCACCGACTAGATGGTCATATGTATCATTGTTATCAACCCGCAACTTGGCGTTTGCGAGGTTACTTGCTTAGTTGATAAAATTATGAGCACATTTTCAAGATTACCCTATAAAGACAATTCATCTTGATAATGCTGGTAACATGCCATTTTACATGCAACATCGTTAATTCACATTAGTCCAATAAATTATCATAAATTTTCCCCATTACAAATGGTTTTTGGTCAAGAACCAAAGATTTCCCATCTTAAAATTTTGGGTGTGCGATATATGTTCTAATCACTGTAGCGATGTCTTTTTTTTATCGCTAAATAAAAAGCGTGGTTTTCGAAGGTGTTGAGAGGTGTTTGTGATTTTTTTGATATAAAATATTTATTCCGTGGGGTTTTTAAAAAAACCGCATTTTAAAAAAATGGAGTCGCCACCGGCCACTTAGGTAGGCCGGACACCATAAAACCAGAGATTCAAAAAGATTGGGTTCGGGAGTCGGTTACGGATGGGGAAGGATTAGCACCCCCACACCGCCCAAAATTGGTACTTTAATAATTACCGCTTTATTAATATTGGATTTTCCGGATTAAAGTGACGATTATTTTAAAATTCAGTCATAATTGCGAATAAATTTTAAGGGCCCCGTTATCCGAGAATAAACGCCCAACCACTATCACTACGCTTGATACTGGCCTCGTTTACACTCGGATAAAAGGGCACCGCATTAACAATTTATATATCATATGCAATCTTAGTGGTAAAAATATAAAACATAGCAAAATATTTAAATGCAATAAATATTGACATAACAGAATACTAATCTAACATAAATGATATACTAGACTAAAACATGCATATATACATATTATTCTAAATAATAGATAAAAACAACTTTAACAAGTCAAAATAACAATGCAGGAATAATTACGTATATAGACGAACAAATATTTCAAAAAGACATACATGCTAGTAATAAAACATATTTCAACATATATGGAACAATATATTATACATAAAAGAAGACACACTAACACGTAACCTAAAAGCCAAGAAAACATACAATACGTACAAAAATACAAGAACATGCCGTTTAAGAGTCAAATAGAACATAACATGCTTTAATACGAATAACCAGATAAAAAATACATGACTATTATAAGCTTAACACACATATACTTGTAAACATAAAATACGAGGCATATACGAGGGACATAAAATAAAATAATAGAATATCAACATATACGATTATAATACAAACATGAGTATTTACAAAGAAATAGGACTGAAATGAAAGAAAAATAAAATTTAGTGGCAGAAATTAAAGAACAATAACATGTAATTTAGGGACGAAAATGCGAAACGAACAAAACCTAAAAGGATCAAAACTGTAATTAGACCAAGGGGCAGACCCAAAATGAAAAATTCAAAAACGCGGGATGGCTAAAGGCGTAATTTTACCATTTGAAAACTGATTCGGTGTAATTTAGGGACTGGATTACAAAATTTTGAAATATTAGGGGACTGGGATTGTAATTATACCATGCGGCAAGACAAAAACGAAAATATTGAAAACGCGGTGGGATTAAGTGTGTAATTTACCCATTTAGCAAAATAATAATAACTATATAAAGGCTATTTTTAGACCGAAACCAAATTTTCACCATTTCATTTCATTTTTCGGTTTTCATAACCCAGCCCTGTTTTTATTTTCTCTCAACTGATCTTATGAAACCCAGAATCCGGCAGCCGGCCGCCGTGTTCTTCGCCGCCGGCCGCCGCTAACCGGTGCCGGCGAGCCTCCAAAACACACCAAAATAACCCCCTTTTTATCCTCAACATGAATCCGTGGTTGGATTCAGAGGATACACCCTTATTTGCCCTAGATCTAAAAAATACGAAGCGAAAAAAATATTTTTTTAAACCAAAACAAAACTACAAGGGGTCTTCCCCTCCCTTTAGTTCACCATATCAGGCTTGGAGAAGCCGAAAAGCTTATCACTGAGGAAGGGAAGACCCACAAACGGCGACGGTAAGACTACTCTCCTTTTTTTTGTTTCTGTTTACCTCTTTTGTATATGCATGTAAAAATAAAAAAGAGAAACGAGTATTTACCACTGGACTTTTCTTTCGATTATCACTTGAATGTTTACAACTTTCAGTCTTTGTATTACAAGATCTCTGTTACCACTCTGTTTTTTTTTTGTTACCCCCTCTGTTACAACTCTCCCCTGTTACAAAAGTCCCCGTTTGATATATATCATTGTCTTTGTTTTGGTGCAAGTTGCATCTTGCTTTTTCAGATCTGAACTGACAACTTGTTATTTGTTGTATTGGGCATGTTCTGAACACGGGGGTTGAATATCGGCATGGTGGCGGTATGGGTGTTCTGCCAGCGGCCAGACGCGTTCTCGGCCGTTAGATCAGATCTGATCTAACGGTCGAGATGGCTTGAAGGACGAACGGCTTGGATGAAGCCTCGATTTGATGAGACAGCTCCAGATCTTGACACGTGTAGCTCCGCAGTCGAGGAGTCAGAACGCGTGGATCTTACGCGCGCGTGGGATATTAAAGCGTCCGCGCGTGGACCACACGCGCGCGTGGCACTCGAACGGTCCTTACGTGTGGAACACGCGGCTGACAGATATTTTTGACTTCTTGGTTGTATCATGGCCGTTGGATCAGATCCAACGGCCCACATTTACCTGCACACCATAATTGTAATTAGATAAGGTTTGGGTTTGTGCCAACCGGGCCTTGTAATTTGTTTGTAATTGGACTTGGACTGTAATTTTTATTTGGGTTTAATATATTTAATTTTTTTTTCATTTTATCAGCCTAATAATATTAATAATAATATAATTATAACAGCAATACACATACATGATACAAACATATACTTATACAAGTATAACATATTGGCATACGTATATATAATCCTACACATAATTAACATAACATCTCTATACACTAAAAAAATACGCTCGTACTCTAGATACATACGCGACACACATACATCATTAATACGTATACATACATAGCTTATAATATACATGCACACACCACACCTTATATATATTAGTAACATTCATATAATATAATAAATATACATGCAATATGTATTTACAAGTGAAAATGAGTGATTACAGTTGCCCCTCTTTGCTTGTTCTCATGGAATGGGAAACAAAGCAAAGATTCATAAGCACTCATTTTTATCAGACTTCCCTGTTTGTAGCTTTGGAAAAACGTGTTCTTTTGGATATCTCCGCTCTTCCTTGGCTGAATCTTCAGGCTCGAAAGTTCTTCCTATATAGAGCTTCGTCACCTTGCGATCTTGGAGCTACAGGCTCTTCCTATATAGAACCTTTCGCTCTGAAACCCCGAGTTATGAGTCATTCCTTTCACTTCGAGACTGTAAAGCTTGGAGTCCTTCCTATATAGAACTCTTCGCCTTTCAACGCTGGTTTCTCCTATATAAAACCTTTTGCGCCGCTAATGGATTCTTCCGACTGGGAGTTCCTCCTATATAGAACTGCTAGTCTTCAAACCCTGGAGCCGTCAGTCCTTCCTATATAGAACTTTTGGCGTCTGAAATCTCAGAGCTACAGGTTCTTCCTATATAGAACATTTCACTCTGAGACAATGAAGCTCGGAGCCTTTCCTATATAAGACTCTTCGCTTTCGACACAACAGGTTTCCTATATAACCCTGTGTCATAGGTGAATTTCTTTGACTGGGAGTTCTTCCTATATAGAACTGTGAGTCTTCACCTTGGAGCCGTCGGTCCTTCCTATATAGAACTTTTCGGCGTCTTGAAATCTTGGAGTTACGGATTCTTCCTATATAGAATCTTTCGCTGTAAGACATTGAAGCTCGGAGCCCTTCCTATATAGAACTCTTCGCTTTCGACACAGCAGGATTTCCTATATAATCTTGCGTGTCATGGGTGAATTCCTTCGACTGGGAGTCCTTCCTATATAAAACTGCTAGTCTTCACCTTGGAGCTGTCAGTCCTTCCTATATAGAACTTTAGCTTCTGAAGCCTCGGAGCGGAGAATTCTTCCTATATAGAATCTCTATCTGGAGCTTGAAAACATGTGCCTTTTGTATGTAAAAACATTGTTTTCTCATTCGGGATTAACACCGCGATGGCCATCGATGTCTCTTTGAATCTGCAGATACCTGTCTGAGATGAAAACAAAATGCTATGACAAATGAATTGACATGTTCCTAATCCTAGTGATGTCTGACTATTCATGATGCATGAGTGTCAATATCTTGGCGGGCTTGTTTTGATCCTTATTTGATCTTGATATTCGCTTTCTCCTTTCTTACGGGCATCGATACCCCGCTTCACTGTCAGGTTCAACCATCTCAACCTTTCTTTTTCTCCAATTACAACTTGGAATTCTAAAGTGCCCTTTCGGGTTTTCACTTTAGAGGGAGTTTTTTTTAGGGGTACCCTTTTGGGTTTTCACCCAAGAGATCTCTTTTGTTATCTCGTATACCTCCCTTGAATAGATAGGACGTGTGCCATTGGTCATCCTACCTGGTTGTTTGAAGCTTCCCGCCTTCCCTATCGACAGCCATTATGTAGGGAACTAGAGGACGGAGTTAACATCGTTTTCTTTGATCACCTGCATTTTCAAGGTTAAATCACAGTAATGCTCCGAAATCTCTTGTTTCATTATAAGCCTATGTTAACTTATTTGACTGAAATTGACAAGAAGGCCAGGAATGTATGCTCAAAAACACGGTTTTATTATGATTAAGGGCTTGGGACATCTTAAAAAGAAAGGTATGACACACATGAGTTAAGTATGAAAATACAAGATCCCTCATTATCTTCGATATAAATGATACATGATCCTGTCAACCGGTGTAGAATTTTTTTTGCCTGAAGCCTCATCTTCATGATGTTCATGGGGATACCCTTCTCTTCGGATATTCAACTTTTCAATTTACCCAAGCCGCCCTTTGCGGGTTTTCAACTCGAGTCCTTCCTTTGCTTCAAGACGCCCTATTTAGGGTTTTCGCCCTGAGCTCTCCATTTTTGTTCTATTTTTATTTTTCATCATCATTTTTTCATTTTTTTAGAGATAGTACTTCTTGACGGCATCAGAATTTACGGGATTTTTCAGCTCGTCCCCATCCATTTCTGTTAGGATCAGGGCTCCTCCTGAGAAAGCCTTTTTTACGACGTACGGTTCTTCCCAGTTGGGCATCCATTTTCCTCGAGAATATTTCTGGATAGGGAGGATTTTCTTGAGTACCAGATCCCCTTCTTTGAATTCTCTTGGGCGCACCTTTTTGTTGTATGCCTGCACCATCCGCTTTTGGTACATCTGACCATGACAAATGGCCTTTAGTCTTTTTTCGTCAATGAGATTTAGCTGGTCGAGTCTGACCTGCACCCATTCAGCTTCTTCCAATTTTACTTCGTTTAAGACTTGGAGAGACGGAATCTCTACCTCAATTGGGAGTACTGCTTCGGTACTATACACCAAGGAGTAGGGTGTTGCCCCTGTTGATGTGCGAATGGACGTCCTATAGGCGAAAAGGGCAAAAGGCAACTTCTCATGCCAATCCCTGTAGGTATCCGTAGTCTTCGCTATGATCTTCTTTATGTTCTTGTTTGCTGCTTCCACTGCTCCATTCATTTTAGGACAATAGACTGTGGAATTATGGTGTGTTATCTTGAATTGAGTGCACACGTCCTTCATCATTTTGTTATTCAGATTGGAAGCGTTGTCGGTGATGATCCTTTCTGGCAATCCGTATCGACAAATAATTTCCTTCTTTAAGAACTTACAAACTGTAGTCTTGGTGATATTGGCATAAGACGCTGCCTCTACCCATTTAGTGAAGTAGTCTATGGCGACCAAAATGAAACGGTGTCCATTGGAAGCTTTCGGATGGATCTGCCCGATGACGTCCATGCCCCACGCTGCGAAAGGCCATGGAGAATTCATGGTGTGTAAAGGCGATGGGGGTGCGTGAATCTTGTCAGCGTAGATTTGACATTTGTGGCATTTTCTGGCGTAATCGATGCAATCTTCCTCCATGTTCAGCCAGAAATAACCATATCTCATAATTTTCTGGGCTATAGACAGCCCGTTGGCATGCGTTCCACAGATCCCATCATGTACTTCGGCTAAGATTTCCTTCGCCTCCCGGGCATCTACACATCTCAGCAATGTTTGATCATGACTTCTCCTATATAGGATCTCCCCATCTAGGACATATTTTGTTGCCATTTTTCTGAGCGTTTTTCTGTCATTGTCGTTTGCCCCTTCTGGATACTTTCGAAGCTTGACATATTGCAAGATGTCATAGTACCATGGGTTTCCGTCAATCTCTTCCTGTACATTACAACAATGAGCAGGCTTTTCAAACGTCTACATCTCAATGGGCTTCATTTCTGCCCCGGTGTTTGTTTTAAACATGGATGCTAAGGTTGCCAATGCATCTGCCATTTGATTTTCTTCTCGGGGCAGGTAATTGAAGCTGACCTTTTCAAACTCTTTGGTGAGCTCTTGGATCAATTCGTGATATTTGACCAACTTCGGGTCCCTGGTTTCCCATTCCCCGCGCAATTGGTAAATGACTAAGGACGAATCTCCGAACACTCGAAGTTCCTTAACCTTTCTCTCGATGGCTGAGTTCAGTCCCATGATGCAAGCTTCGTATTCAGCTATATTGTTTGTGCAGAAGAATTCCAATCTGCTGGTGAAAGGATAATAGACGTCCTCAGGTGAAATTAGCACTGCCCCTATCCCATGTCCGAGGGCGTTGGAGGCTCCATCAAAGTAAAGTTTCCATGACTTATCATCTGAAGTCTTTTCTTCGGTTGTAATGCACATCAAGTCTTCGTCTGGGAAACTAAAGTTCAATGCCTCATAGTCATCTGCAGTACGACTAGCTAGGAAATCTACTACGACACTCCCCTTTACGGCTTTCTGATTAACGTATACGATATCGAATTCGGATAAGAGCATCTGCCATCGGGCCATCCTTCCCGTTAGTGCTGGCGCTTCCATTAGGAACTTCAATGGGTCAAGCTTGGATATCAACCAGGTAGTATGGTACAACATGTACTGTCTAAGCCGCTTGGTAGCCCAAACTAGGGCACAACACAGCTTCTGCACTGGCGGGTACCGTGTTTCGTAATCATTGAATTTTCTGCTTAGGTAATAGATGGCTTGCTCCTTTTTTCTTGACTCATCGTGTTGCCCCAGTACGCATCCCATTGAATTCTCAAAGACTGTTAAGTAGAGAATTAGTGGTCGACCAGGTACTGGTGCGACTAAAATTGGAGCATTTGTCAGGTACCTTTTGATTTTTTCTAGGGCTCTTTGACATTCTTCATCCCACACGCCAGGATTATTCTTTCTAAGAAGTCTGAAGACCGGGTCGCATTGGTTGGTTAATTGGGAAATGAAACGAGAGATATAATTTAGCCTCCCTAGGAAACCGTAGACTTCTTTCTGCGTGCGGGGTGGTGAAAGGTCCTGGATGGCTTTCACTTTATCCGGATCAATCTCAATCCCTCTTCTGCTTACCACGAATCCTAGGAGTTTTCCAGAAGTAACGACGAAGGTACACTTGGCAGGATTGAGCCTCAGTTGGTACTTCCGTAGTCTTTGGAATAGTTTTCTCAAGTTCTGTAGGTGCTCTTCCTCTGTTCGGGACTTGGCAATCATATTGTCCACGTATACTTCTATTTCTTTGTGCATCATGTCATGGAAAAGAGTCACCATTGCTCTTTGGTATGTTGCCCCTGCGTTCTTTAGCCCAAACGGCATCACTCGATAACAAAAAGTGCCCCACATGGTTATGAATGTGGTCTTCTCCATGTCGTTAGAGTCTATCTTTATCTGGTTGTACCCTGAGAAGCCGTCCATGAAGGAAAACCATGAATGTCCTGCGGTGTTGTCAACCAGCGTGTCAATATGTGGTAAAGGGAAGTTGTCTTTAGGGCTGGCTCGGTTCAGATCCCTATAATCTACACATACACGAACTTTCCCGTCTTTCTTTGGTACTGGTACAATGTTTGCAACCCATTCGGGGTATTTGGCTACATCCAAGAATCCCGCATCATATTGCTTTTTCACTTCTTCTCGGATGTTTAACAACATATCTGGTCTCATTCTCCGAAGTTTTTGCTATACTGGTTTGCACTCTGATTTTGTTAGTAATTTGTGCACCACTATGTCGGTATTCAACCCTGGCATATCTTGATAAGTCCAGGCGAAGATATCCTTGAATTCCTGAAGTAGGGCTATCAGTTCATGCTTGGTTTTTGAGGAAATCGTCGTTCCTACTTTTATTTCTTTTCTCTCTTCTTCAGTCCCCAAGTTGACAATTTCTGTTTCTTCTTGGTGGGGCATGATCTGCCTTTCTTCGTCGTCCACCATTCTCTTTAACTCTTCCGGTACCTCAATTTCTATTTCATCATATCCTTCCTCAATTCCCTCTGAGACCTCAGGGCATTCGAAATTCACTCAAGGATTGGATCCGGTATCATTCATATCGTCAATCATGAACGACCTGCATTAAATGAGAATGAATTATATTGGGAAAGAGACGGCTTTATATGAAGGGAATGAACATGAAGAATGCATGAATGAAATAAATGAATCTTTGGTCATTTTAGGAAAGTGGGGATATTTTCATTTCAATCAAAAAGTTAACATAGGTGCCCCGTACAAGAGATCCCCATTGTTTATGGGCAAAAACAAAAGGTTGATTCGGAGCATTACTCTGATCTATTCCTAAAAACTACAGGTAGATCAATGCAGCTCCAGTTATCGAGTGTTTCCCCGGGATGGCAAGGGCGGATGTTGGTCAACATTTTGCTGCCTCGGTCTTTTTCAGCTATCATGTTGATGTATATCCTTTCAAATGATTCACTGAGTACTTCCTCCTGGTTAAGTTCATCATTTTTCTTCATTGCCTCTCCAATATCTTGATCTGGCTGGTAGAACCCTCCGAAGACAAAAGTGGCTTTCAAACTAGGAAAGGACATCGGTCTCCATGGAATGTCTTCTCCTTTAGATCTGGCTTTTCTTTGTTCCTCCTTCCTCTTATATTCCTCTTTCTTCATTTGACACTTGGTTGGTAACCCAGCCCGAAACGATCCTTCTTGGTTATCATATTCTTGGGTCTCAGGTTTCCTTGTAATTTCTTCCCCAGCCCTTTTCCTATTTTGGCTCCTCAGCCCAGAGTTTCTGCGACGGTCATCTTGGTACAATTAGATAACCTGGGGGGTAGGGGATCCGACTTCCCTCTCAAACGAATGTGGCATTTACTAGTTCCAATGCTCGGAATGAGCATTCCGCAAAGATCTTCATCATTTTGAATGTAGGGCGTCGATGTCACCAAGCAACAAATTCTTGCTCTGCCTCTCGTGACCAATTTGCCTTCGACTACAAATTTTAATTTTTGGTGCAATGATGATGGGACAACTCTGCGAGTGGATCCACGGTCTTCCCAACAAGCAATCTGTAAGATGGTTTTATGTCCATCACCATAAAATCGATCACATATTCAGTTGGTCCGATCAATAGGGGCACTTCAATTTTCCCCATTGTTCCTTTTTGCATACCATCAAAGGCTCTTACCGAGTTGTGGCGGGGCTTTAGTGCGAACCATCTATTGGTAATTTTTGCGGGGTTACCATAGGTAAGACATTCAATGCTGACCGTTGTCGATCAAGACTCTGTAATACATACCCTTTGCGGTGGGTAGTGATGTTAGGGGCTTTGGTAGACCCCATTCCTCCTCGGGGATCTCGTCATCACCGAACGTGATATGATTATAGGCGATAATATGCCCCACTATCATGTCCAGGGTTTGTTACGAAAATGTCCTGGGGCACAAAAGTTTGATTCAGCACTTTCAATAGCGCGTCTCCCGATGCTTCTCTCAACTCAAGAGTAATTCCAAAGACTTGTGATCTGGCGGTTGCTTTCGTAGTTGTTCCACTACGCTGTACTCGCTATGTCTCAAGAACTTTAAAAATTCTTTGGCCTGGGCCTCAGTTACCGGCTCATTTATCTTTGGGGAAGGTTCTTCTCCAAATATCTGCGTAGGGCTAACTGCTGTACTCTTCCCCTTATCTTTTTCAGCCGCTTTCAAAGCCTCAGAGGAATAACATCGGCCGCTCCTTGTGAAATGGCCTGCCTCACCAACGTTCACATCGTTCTGGCTTTGTTGGTCTTTCAGTGTAGGCTCTTTTACCTGATCGTGTTCTGGTTTTTCTGGCATGGTCACATTTACAGCATAATTCCAGGGAGTTTGTCGCATATCTTTGAATGGGAATGGAGATGGTGCTGAAATGATGATCTTGGGACTTATCTTGCTGGTTTCTCTCTGGGAGACACCTACATTCCCTGGCCTGGGAGAGATGATAAAAGGTCTATCCTTCCCGTATTTAGACTTGGGGCTATCTGTCATGTGTACGTCCGACTCCTTCTTCCCCATGGGCTCCTCGAAGAATTCTATTTGTTTTTCATTCATCAATTTCTGCACCAATTTCTTGAACTCGTCACATTCTTGGATATCATGCCCTTCAGTCTGGTGGAATTCGCAATACTTTTCACATTCCTTCTGCCTTGTTATCATGCTTTTGTTAATCACACGAGCCATGCATAACTGTTGAAATACCCACCGTAAAGGAGACTTGATTTCTGACACGTCATCCTTTATCTTCCTGGTAAAGCATTCTTCGATGACATTTACTCCTCTGCTCCCATGATTAGGCAGCGGGTTGTTGGCTACACTCGGTTCTTCAAACTTCAATATCCCAGAATCGATTAAGTTCTGCACAAGCTTTTTGAAGGCAAGGCAGTTCTCAGTGGGATGTCCAGGGGTACCGCCGTGATAGTCGCAATGCGCGCTTGGATTATACCAAGGCGGGAAGGGCGGATTGACAGGAGTAATGATGTATGGTCGGACCAGGTCCGCTTCATACAACTGGGAATAAAGTTCTGAGTACGAAACAGGTAGGGGAGTGAAAGTTCTCCTCTCTTTATCTTTTCTGGTGACTCTCTCATCTCTTTGATTCGAGTTTTGTGTTTTCCCCACAGGTGCTTGTGGCTGTGAGACTGTGAAGTTCTTCGGGGCGGTATAGGTGCTGGTGGTGTTTACTTCATTTCTTTTGTTATACTTTCGAGACCCTTCCCCACCATCAATTCTACCGCTCTTAATTGCCAGTTCGAGGGACTCCCCAGTCCTATTTAAGTCGGCAAAGCACTGCGTTGTGTTATTAATGAGGCGATCAAAGAGTGCCCCTTTCAGAGTATTGACAAACAATGGCGTGATTTCATGCTCCGGAATGAGTAGCTGGGTTTGGGCGGCCACTTCTCTCCATCTTTGGGCGTATTGCCGCAGGCTTTCATTGGACTTCTGCCCCATATTTTCTAACATAATTCTGCTAGGGGTCATGTCTGTTACATGTTTGTATTGCTCAGTAAATGCTTTAGACAGATCTTTCCATGTCTTAACATTTGCCTTGCTCAACTGAGTGTACCAACGTAACGCCGCTCCAGTTAGACTATCCTGGAAACAATGGATCAGTAGCTTTCGTCCTTATGGTAGGCCGCTATTTTTCTACAGTACATTGTTATGTGTGCAGAAGGACATGTGGTTCCATCGTATTTATCGAACTCTGGCGTTTTAAATTTTGGCGGTAGGACAAGATCAGACACCAGACTTAAGTCGCTAGCGTCATTTCCTGATTCTTCATTTGATTGTAACGCTTTAAATTTTTCCTCCATGAGGCGAAATCTTTCCTCCCACTTTTTTTCTACCTCATTCCTGATTCTTTCGACCATGTTCAGGTCCGGCACTTCTTCTTCATAAAGTGCTTCAGTATCGAGGGGTTGAGTCTCAGGTGCCCCTACTTGAAAGCTAGAAGACATTCCTGCAGGGTCAATATACACCTTCCTAGCCTGGCTTGGTGCAGTTGGTTGAACCTTGTAGTGAGCCGGGGTACCTTCTGGTTCTTGAACATTTTCTCCTTCTACTCTTTTTCCAAGACTCTTTGCCAGCAATGCGGTTATGTCAGATACTATAGATGTTTGTGACTGCACAATCTGATCACTAAGGCTTCTCTGGGCCTCTTCAAGCCTTGTCTCGAGCTCTCTTTGCCCTCTTTCTAGACTAATTATCCTTTCTTCCATGAGCTTTCTTTGTAGCCGGGTAAAGTATGGGTGATGAATGATTGCAGGTTAACTACACACAATGCCACAATATTCATATTGTTAACATGGTTCCAAAAAATAAATGCATGTACAATGATGCGAATGTTATGATGCAAATTGAAGAATGTATGCAGATAAGGTACTGATTCCGCTGGTAATCACCCTTTTGAACTACTTCCACGGGAATTAAAGGGTCTTGATTACAACAAAGTTCGTGTTACAAAGTAAAGATCCCTAGTACAAAAGATCTAATTACAACACAGAGTCCTATAGATAGGCTCTAGCTCTATCTCCTAATTTTTCAATTGCCCTGAGCAGCTTGAGGAACCTAGGAGCTTCTTCCATTCCCGGGACTATAAAAGGTCGGAGTGTCTCAGCCTCGACAGCTAAATCATTTACATGCCTGGCGACTCAATGTATGTCCACCATTAGGTTTACGTAATACTGGTCTCTGTCCTGTACCATTCGAGCAACGTCATGTAGTCTCTTCTACCAATAGGTGTCCCCTCTGACTGCAGCCTCCTCGAACACATTAATTCTTTCCTTGTAATCCTCCACAGTTGCTTCGAGGGACCCAATTCATGCTTGTAACACACCCACTTCGCGTTCTCTTTCTTGCAGCTCAGCGAAGTTATTCCTGCGGTAGTACATTCGAAGTGAGTGTTCGACTTCCGCCACCTTTCCTTTTAATTCGCCATTTTGACTTTGGCTTTGCTCCAGCCTTTGAATAGTGTCATCGTACAGTTTTTGCATTTCTAACAGTCTATTTCGACTACTCATGGACTTTCTTTTCCATACGGCGACGCTTTCTCTCTCATGATGGACAACTTGTTTTCCCTTGCTGATTTCTTGCCTGAATCTTTCTTTCTCTTGATCAATGGCCTTCTTGGCGGACCGTTTTTCTTCCTCCATAGCCAAACGGCAGCTTTCTATCTCTTTCTCGATCGCTATCTTGTTGATTTCTCGTTCTTCTTCCACCAAACGGATGCTGTTCATTCTTTCTCTTTCCACAGCTATGAACTGACTCCGGCCGGCCTTCTGTATTTTTGCTTGTAATAGAAGGGCATCTTTTTGATAAAGAGTGTTCTTGTCGCTCAAATCTGCATTTAATTTCTTCAATTGCCTAACGATCCCGTCCCGCTCATCAACTTCTAAGCTTGCTTTATAGAGTTCGCTCGCATGTTGGGTCTGTTGGATGTCCATTTTCCTTTTAACTTCTTCGAGTTCATTCCTTAAGATGTCGGCTTCAGACGGTACCATCCTTGTAAGCTCTTCGAGTGACACTGCTGGTCCTTGATCAGATTCGGGAATCACATTATTAACCCTCAAACGTCTCCAAAGATCGTAATCTGGGGTAGTCATGTGCTCGGTATCTCCTTCCACCCTGATCCGGTAACAATGATCCCAGGCCCTCATGATGGTCTGAATTTTTCCTTTGAACTCCCCTTTGAAAAGAAATTCAGTTTGGCTTAATCTGGCGGTATTGGGAATGAACTGTCGTTATCCGAACTGCCGAGACACTAAAAGCGGAGCACAGGCAATCCCTCCATGCAATCCTAACATCATCAGCCAGTTGAAATCCCCACAACTGTATAGAAAATAATTAACTTTACCGAGCCATGGGACCCTCCATGCTATGTCTTCATCTTGAATGTTCCTGAAGAAACTGGTCCACATTTTTGTTTTCAAATCCTCTCGCCATTCCTTTGCTAAGTATTCTCGTAAAGGCGAAAAACCTTGGAAGGATATCCCCGGCAGGACCCTCGTCGGCGTCTTCCACATGTGACTCTGAATCCACACTTGTAACAGCTGTGCGCATCCTCGAAAATGTCCTTCTTCATATTTCCGTCTAGCATTTAAGGAAATGAAAGTCTCGACCAAGATTGCTGGTACTAGGTTTGCTTTCCGTTTCACCCGCTCAAACAAATCCAGAATGGCTATGTCAATGTTCCCGAGTACTCTGGGAAAGATCACCAAGCCATATATTCCTAAAGCGAATAGGTCTATTTTCTTTACCTTGTCTGGATGTGTCGGTATGATGTCCCGAATACTTTCCCATGCAAAGACTGTATTGTCTCCTCGAATTTGATGGAGGCCACTAACCCAATCATCACTCATTCCCGCAAAGGTTTTGAGTTTCGCAGTGTAATTCTGATTCCTCAGAGGCTTCGCGTAGATCCAATCTTCCTGAATATTTTTCTGGTTAAGTAAAGCAGTATATTCTTCCACCGTAGGCATCATGTCCTGCCCATTGAAGGTGAAGCAGCAAAAAGCCGGATTCCAGAACTGGACTATAGCTCGGAGTAGGGGCTGGTTAATCCGAACATATAACAATTGCGCGATGTCGCCATAACTATTGCAGAACAAGTCTTGTAGTCTTCGGTCCCATCTTTCCCAAATGTTTTGAAGATCCCATAAGTCGTTCTGCTGGAGACTCACGTAGGTGTATCCTGCTATTACGCGTTCGTTCGGTAAACTGTCCCCTTGGATTTTCTGGTTGACCTCTGACCAATGTCTGACTGACAAATTAATCTCTTCTTTCCTAAGACACCTTTTTTCCATGGTGAAAGACTTTCTGATCAGGCAAACCACTTGATCCAGTACCTTTATGTGATGCAAATGCAATGATGTATGAGAAAAAACAAAAGCGAAAAGAAAACAAGTCAGTACCAGATAAAATTGATAAATATATAAATAAAAGGACAAAATTAAACAGAATAAACACACAAAACAACCCTATTTATCCCGTCTAAAACACCTAAGGTTATTCGCATGGCTCTAACAGGTGGGTTTCTATGTTCTCTACATGCAGTGTTGGTGCTAGGAGGTACCCGAATTGTCCTTGTTGTCCTCTACTAAGAGTAGCAAGGCCCCCGATCATCACCCATTATAGGCTCCTTTCAACCGGGTTCAATTCAGGGGGACCCATTCACTTATGCCCGTACGAAGGAACGATATCCTTACGAAAGCAAAAGGTACTCGAGCCCCGAAGGTACTTGCTAGGCCCATACGGGAGAACGATATCTCCACGAAAGCATTAGCGTTTTCCCCCCACTTAAAAAGACGAGTTTATATGCCATATTTTAAATGCGTTAAAATAAACGCGCAATTATGACTGAATGTTAATTTAATAGTCACTTTAATCCGGAACTTCTAATATTAGTAAAGCGGTAATTATTTTAAAAGCTTGACTCTCATTTGTTTTTTTTTAAAAAAAAAACAAAATTGTCCCCAGCGGAGTCGCCATCTGTAGCGATGTCTTTTTTTATCGCTAAATAAAAAGCGTGGTTTTCGAAGGTGTTGAGAGGTGTTTGTGATTTTTTTGATATAAAATATTTATTCCGTGGGGTTTTTAAAAAAACCGCATTTTAAAAAAAATGGAGTCGCCACCGGCCACTTAGGTAGGCCGGACACCATAAAACCAGAGATTCAAAAAGATTGGGTTCGGGAGTCGGTTACGGATGGGGAAGGATTAGCACCCCCACACTGCCCAAAATTGGTACTTTAATAATTACCGCTTTATTAATATTGGATTTTCCGGATTAAAGTGGCGATTATTTTAAAATTCAGTCATAATTGCGAATAAATTTTAAGGGCCCCGTTATCCGAGAATAAACGCCCAACCACTATCACTACGCCTGATACTGGCCCCGTTTACGCTCGGATAAAAGGGCACCGCATTAACAATTTATATATCATATGCAATCTTAGTGGTAAAAATATAAAACATAGCAAAATATTTAAATGCAATAAATATTGACATAACAGAATACTAATCTAACATAAATGATATACTAGACTAAAACATGCATATATACATATTATTCTAAATAATAGATAAAAACAACTTTAACAAGTCAGAATAACAATGCAGGAATAATTACGTATATAGACGAACAAATATTTCAAAAAGACATACATGCTAGTAATAAAACATATTTCAACATATATGGAACAATATATTATACATAAAAGAAGACACACTAACACGTAACCTAAAAGCCAAGAAAACATACAATACGTACAAAAATACAAGAACATGTCGTTTAAGAGTCAAATAGAACATAACATGCTTTAATACGAATAACCAGATAAAAATACATGACTATTATAAACAACACACATATACTTGTAAACATAAAATACGAGGCATATACGAGGGACATAAAATAAAATAATAGAATATCAACATATACGATTATAATACAAACATGAGTATTTACAAAGAAATAGGATCAAATGAAAGAAAAATAAAAGTTAGTGGCAGAAATTAAAGAACAATAACATGTAATTTAGGGACGAAAATGCGAAACGAACAAAACCTAAAAGGATCAAAACAGTAATTAGACCAAGGGGCAGACCCAAAATGAAAAATTCAAAAACGCGGGATGGCTAAATGCGTAATTTTACCATTTGAAAACGATTCGTAATTTAGGGACTGGATTACAAAATTTTGAAATATCGGGGGATTTGGGATTGTAATTATACCATGCGGCAAGACAAAAACGAAAATATTGAAAACGCGGTGGGATTAAGTGTGTAATTTACCCATTTAGCAAAATAATAATAACTATATAAAGGCTATTTTTAGACCGAAACCAAATTTTCACCATTTCATTTCATTTTTCGGTTTTCATAACCCAGCCCTGTTTTTATTTTCTCTCAACCGATCTTATGAAACCCGCACGTGGCGGCCGCCACCGTGTTCTCTCACGGCCGCCGCCGCTTCCGGGCGTCGGCGAGCCTCCAAAACACACCAAAATAACCCCCTTTTTATCCTCAACATGACTCCGTGGTTGGATTCAGAGGATACACCCTTATTTGCCCTAGATCTAGAAAATACGAAGCGAAAAAAATATTTTTTTAAACCAAAACGAAACTACAAGGGGTCTTCCCCTCCCTTTAGTTCACCATATCAGGCTTGGAGAAGCCGAAAGGCTTATCACTGAGGAAGGGAAGACCCACAAACGGCGACGGTAAGACTACTCTCCTTTTTTTTGTTTCTGTTTACCTCTTTTGTATATGCATGCAAAAATAAAAAAGAGAAACGAGTATTTACCACTGGACTTTTCTTTCGATTATCACTTGAATGTTTACAACTTTCAGTCTTTGTATTACAAGATCTATGTTACCACCCTGTTTTTTTTTGTTACCCCCTCTGTTACAACTCTCTCCTGTTACAAAAGTCCCCGTTTCATATATATCATTGTCTTTGTTTTGGTGCAAGTTGCATCTTGCTTTTTCAGATCTGAACTAACAACTTGTTGCTTGTTGTATTGGGCATGTTCTGAACACGGGGGTTGAATATCGGCATGGTGGCGGTATGGGTGTTCTGCCAGCGGCCAGACGCGTTCTCGGCCGTTAGATCAGATCTGATCTAACGGTCGAGATGGCTTGAAGGACGAACGGCTTGGATGAAGCCTCGATTTGATGAGACGGCTCCAGATCTTGACACGTGGAGCTCCGCAGTCGAGGAGTCAGAACGCGTGGATCTTACGCGCGCGTGGCACTCGAACGATCCATACGTGTGGAACACGCGGCTGGCAGATATTTTTGACTTCTTGGTTGTATCATGGCCGTTGGATCAGATCTTGATCCAACGGCCCACATTTACCTGCACACCATAATTGTAATTAGATAAGGTTTGGGTTTGGGCCAACCGGGCCTTGTAATTTGTTTGTAATTGGACTTGGACTGTAATTTTTATTTGGGTTTAATATATATATATTTTTTCATTTTAACAGCCCAATAGTATTAATAATAATATAATTATAACAGCAATACACATACATGATACAAACATATACTTATACAAGTATAACATATTGGCATACGTATATATAATCCTACACATAATTAACATAACATCTCTATACACTAAAAAAATACGCTCGTACTCTAGATACATACGCGACACACATACATCATTAATACGTATACATACATAGCTTATAATATACATGCACACACCACACCTTATATATATATTAGTAACA
The DNA here is from genome assembly GCA_019671005.1 of Hibiscus mutabilis. Classification (NCBI taxonomy): domain Eukaryota; kingdom Viridiplantae; phylum Streptophyta; class Magnoliopsida; order Malvales; family Malvaceae; genus Hibiscus; species Hibiscus mutabilis. The sequence continues at coordinate 35,277,712 of CM033733.1, read as the reverse complement.
TTCATATAATATAATAAATATACATGCAATATGTATTTACAAGTGAAAATGAGTGATTACAATCACCACAACGCACAAAGATGGTTCCTCAAAGGAGGTTTGGAATATATGTTAGATTCGAATTCCCCTCGATAATTAAATATCTCGAGCTTTTGATACAGAATTTATTTACAACTCGATTTGATGACTGTCATTTTAATGAGTCAGTTTTCCCAACATTAGGGAAAAAATACACAGCTAGAAAAAGAAATAAGTTAAAATGAATTATCATTCTCTCATTTTGATCCACGTACTTAATAATGTGAACTAAAAGTTCAAAGGATAATTCATTTACAAAACTTAGCAAATTAATTGCCAGATATTTTTGCTGACCCTAAAAAAGTGACTAAGTCACATATACCAGTTATGAATGCTCCGATTAAAATTGATTTTTCGGTAGGAAAAACTCTAATTGCTAATGAGTCCAACTCACGCTTGAAGAGTGGTAGACAAGTAAGTTCCAATGATAAAAATTCTCGAAAAAGAAATGAGATATATCTTATGATGGTCCGATAGAGGAATCAACGAATTATGAAAATTTTTAAAAGAGATTAAAATGTCTCCAACAGAGACATTATACATGACTCAAGTACCTGATGATAAAGAGATCCCACTAAATTATGTCATGTTTGGTAATAAGTGGAATCAAAATCAAATCGATGTCGATAATACATTTGCATGCAATATAGCGCTAGAGATTTTAGTTGACGATGTGGATCATGAACCATTGTCAATTGAACAATGTAAACAAAGAAATGATTGGCCTAAATGGAAAGAAGCAATTGAGGCGGAACTAAAATCTCTTTCAAAAGAAAATTTTGGACCTATAGTTCGTAAACTTAGAGGTGTAAAACTCGTGGAATATAAATGAGTCTTTGTGAGGAATAGAAATGAAAAGGGGAAATCGTGAGATATAAAGCTCGTTTGATTGTAAAAGAATTCTCACAAATACTTAGAATCGATTATAAGGAAACATACTCCTCGATGGTGGATGCAACTACTTTTAGATTTTTTATTAGCCTAACAATAAAACAAATACTTATTTTCCACCTAATGGATGTTGTTACAACCTATTTGCGTAGGCCTCTTGATAATAACAATTACATGAAACTTCCAAAAGGATTTAGACTACCAGAAGAAGTTAATTCAAGTTCTCAAGAACATTATTCAATCAAATTGAATATATCTATTCATGGATTAAAGAAATTTGGGTGCACGTTGTATAGTCGCCTCAGTGAATACTTATTAGCGAAAGGCTATAAGAATGATTCAATTTCTCGAGCATTTTTATTAAGAGGTTTAGTTCCGAATTTGTTATTGTTGTGGTGTATGTTGATGATTTGAATATCATTGGGACTCATGAAGAGATCTCTACAAAAATAAAATTCTTGTGCATCAATCGACATACAGAGAAAAATATTTTAAAAAACTCTACATGCATAACGCACATTTGTTGAGCACAAGGCAAGGCTGAAAAATAATAGTTATGCATCAAATCTTAATTGGTCTAGAAGTACTATCTAAGTGCTGCAAGATCATTACCTTTAGATCTTTCAAAACTCGATTCCTCTCCAAATTATGTAAATAATTGCTATGCACGAGACAAAGCCGAAATATGTGTTTGGATAAACATATCCAGAAGATATGTAAATTGCTTTCACAAGATAAGGTGCAAGCTATCTTGTGTGGATATAATGCAAAATTTATATCTCAATCAAAATATGGATAAATCAAATATGACAAAACGAAACATATTTCTTCAAAGTTTCGTCCCTCATGATCTTCAAAAGAATAGTATTCAATGAATCCTTTCAAGCAGTAATTTGGAAGATTTATCCACTAGTGCATTCTCTACTTCAACATTTGAAGGATTGTATTCTATATTGATTGTGAAGATTCAAAGATCTTATGTGATGTTTTCATGAGGGGAGATTAAATACGCGTTGCACTCTTTTTCCCTTAACCGAGGTTTTGTCCCAATGAGTTTTTCTGGGAAGGTTTTTAATGAGGCAACATGTTATGCGTATTAAAGATGCGTGTACTCTTTTTTCTTCCCTAAGAAAATTTTTCCCACAGGGTTTTTATCTTAGTAAGGTTTTAACGAGGCACGTTATCTTCATGGATATCTTTATTTATGGTTGATATTCATATATTAAATAAGACTTTAATGTACTTTATTATTAGGGTTTAATACCCATTAAAATTAGAGTTTCCATCTTATGCCTATAAATATAGATTTTGGAGAAAACATTTGTGTAACTACCGTTTTCTTACCGTTACAATAAACATTTATGTTGTAGTAAGATTTTATGTTAGAACGTAATACAAATACAACCAGTCAGCCTCATTTTAGCCGCATTTTAACTTGCCTTACAACAGAACTATTCGAGATTTGATAAAAACAATCATAATAAAGCTTAATAATAATTTAAAATTGGATGGAAGTGGAAAAAGTTCAGAAGCATCGCGCCACAAGCTGCTAATGTAGTACTCCCTCCGTTATTGTCGGGATTCTCATACGGCATAGATCATCTACGACACATGTGAGCCTCTTATTAACTCACTTCACCCCCTATACTAAATTTTTAAATAATTTTTTTCATATCCAACAATTTGCCAATAATTCTATGATTTGGAATTTAATAATTTTAAATTATGTATGCTAATAAATATCGATATTTTGAACAAACACACCTAAATGACTCGTGTAAATTTGAAGACTTAAAGTTAATTTTTATTATATATTTTTTAAGAATAAGTTCATGTTTATTAATTTAGTGAAAATTAAATTAACTACAATTATTTTTTAGTGATTTAACTTTTTAAATACACTTGATAATAAAAAAATAAAAATGGTCTAACAATAGGTAGATAAGGATCTCGTTATCAATTAACATAGTTTTTTTTCAACCAATTTATTATATTTTATTTATTTCAACCAATTAACATAAAATTATCTAATAATAAGTTAATTTTATTATAGTTTTGCTCTCATTCCTTCCTATCGCGGCAAGCTCCTTTCATCTTTCTTTTACTTGGCCGATGATAACATCAACTTTAATATTGATTGCTGACCGTTGGTGTTTTTTATTTTCTTTGTCTTTTCATATATTGTTTTTTTATTGATTTTTTAATTTTTAATAAGAATATTTACTTTTGTGGTACATTTTTTCTGTCTTTTGACACAATTTTTGCATATCTTAGCGGTTGTTTATTGCTTCTACAAAGATCCACACGAAGCTTGTTTTTTTATTTGAGTTTGTCGGTGGTCATAGAAAGTTTTATCCCCTTTAGTGGTTGTTTGCTAATATAATTAGAATTACGTAGCAGAGCAATCTGCTTGATAGTTTGGTTCGCTCACCACTCCCTTCTCACCTTGTAAAGCGTCTCGTTGGGATAGAGACAAAGAGATTCATGAAGGTTTCTAGATTCTTTGACGATGTACGTAAATCTCAAGGAAAGAGTTTTTTTTCTTTGCACCTTTACGCCAATCTCAAGGGAAGAGTTTGTTTTTCTTTGTACCTTTAGTTTTATGTTTTATTTTGTATGAATTTTTTGGTATACATAATCCTCATTTCCCTCTGTCTCTTGGGTGCATTTTATTTGTGATACTTTTCATTATTCTTTAATAAAATCCAGTTGTCATTGTTCCAAAAAGAAGTTATTTTATAACAATCTAATAACATTTGATACTTAACTTTTAGTAGGGGTGGGAATCGGGTGCTTTTAGTAGGGGTGGGAATCGGGTGGGGTGGGGACAGTTTCGCATTTCTTACTCTGTCCTCAATACTTGCGGTTACGATTTTAGAGAATCCTCATTAAATGCTTCGGGAATTTTTTCGTCTCCATATCCTCCCTGTGCAGATCCCCACGGTTTTCGAGGAATCCTCATCCTAAAAAAATTTAAAAAATAATATTTTACGGACCAAAATAAATGGTGAATTCAGTTCAAAATATAAAGCTTGGATACTTCGATTGGAAGCAGTTACGAGATGATGAAGATTGAAAGGGTGTTGTGTTGGAGAAGATTTAGACAAGGGTTTTAGCTTCTATCTAAAAGCTAAGATAGAAACTTGTTAGAAATTTGAGTGTGGCTAGGTTTGAGAGAAAGTTGAAGTGATAATAATATAGTTAGTTTTTTATTAAGATATATGTATATAGATAATTAAGAATATATATATATATAAATCTAGTAAAATTTGGGATCCTTGCGGATATTTTTTGGGATCCCCGCGATTATTTATATTGTTACGGTTCAGTTATCCCCACTGTTCGGATATAGCAATCCCTGTCCTCATCCCCATTTGAGCTTCGGTGATAAAACTTCCTTCGTCCCTGTCCCCATAGGTGAAGATTTTAGTTATTCCCCATCTCTGTCGGTTCGGATCCCACAGTTTTCGGATATTTCCCACCCAATTCTCACCCCAACTTTTAGTAATATACCAAACAAAATTTATAACTTAAACTTGATACTTAATTTTATAATATTTAATTTTTTACACTTAATTTTTTAATTGATTAAACAACACCTAAATTAATTTTTTTGATAATATGCATGTTTGTCTTACGATCCATGTTCGGGGTGCGAGGTTACTCCTCTCAACAATGTCGTCTCTAAGGTTTAAAATCATGTCCTCTCCTTGAGAGTGCAATATGCCTTATCAATGCACCCAACACTTGTTGGTGACACCTAAATTATAGAAATATCAAAATAACAATGACATTAAGTATATTTTTTTGATTAAGTATAAGTTTTTTACATTCTAAACGTAAATATTAAGATTCGAACACGCACAACATGTGACAACATGACGACTCCCAAATTTAAAAATAAAATAAAAATTAAATTGGGTAATGATAAATTTGTTTTTTAGTCCCCTACAAATATATAATTTATTGTTAGCTCATAAATCTAGACTTTTTTATATCAAGAGGGTGTATTCTTTTTCTCTAAGTTAGGTTAGGGGGTTTTTAATGAGGCACCCGAGTGATTTGTATGATTCTTTTCGTTAATGAAATCATACATATTTCGGATCAAAAAAAGAGAAAATATATTATGCATTCTTATTAATTTATGTAACTAATAATTAATTGTTATTCAGTTTATCTAAATAATTAATTGTTGTTCAGTCTATCTAAATAAGTATATGATTGGTCAAGCTGCTCATCTTTGTTCCCTCATATTTCTTATATCATGAGTTCTAGACCCACTAAGAGCACCATTCCTTCCCTTAGGGTCTTTCTTCCCCTCCTCTCTAAGTAGAATTATGATTTGAATTAAGATTTGTCAAAAAAAATTATGTTATTATTTGATGACTGAATTCATTTTCGATATACACAAAATTTGGTCATTGACACAAATAACATGTTAAAAACCTACGATTGAATTTCTATGAGTAATACCTATAACCTAGGGGAGGGGCGAAAGGAGAAATGCTCCTACTGAGTATTGAACCTAGAATCTAAGGAGAAGAGATGGTGTCAACGAGAGGCTTAACCACTTGCTCTAATATTTGTTTGACAAATTTCTTTTCAAGTATGTTGAGAATTAGAATGATCTTCACGTCATCTTGTAAAATAATATTGATTAATTACGGATTTGAGTTGTTATTGGTTTTTTTTTTATTTTTTTGAAATTATTATTTTTAATAGCCTTTTGAGATTATTTAAATTATCATATTGTGGCATTTCTTCTCCAAAAATAACGAGGTATAAAGAAATATATAAGCAATAATAATTTTAAACATCATAAATTTAGATAACGAAGTAGTATTTTTTTAAAATACTGTTTTTATACTATATTTATTAAACTATCCAAAAAAATTAAGAATAGTAATAAATTGGATTTTTTAAATATAAAAAAGTTAAAACATGTCATCCAAAGAACGTGAAGAAAAAAGATTGAACATTTTCTTGGAGAAATTATATCATGAGTCATTCCCGTCACATCATCCATATGACCAACCAATCAAATGCATCAATTTCATTAATTTTTCCATCTCATCTTTTTATCAAGTGAATCTTCACTAATATTTACTGTAAATTAAATTTAAAAACTCAACAACCATCATAAAAATCTATGTCTCTTCCAACTAAACGCTTTATTGATGTATGAGTGGAGATTGAGAAAAATTAATATTGCAGATTGCTCTACTAACAATTTTAGTTGCATCGACAAACTACCATAAAAGGGGTCTAACCATATTAGATCGTCAACCTTCCTTGATCAGAGAGTGCGTTGTGATGATCGCTACACGAACACCACACTACCATGAAGATAGACAAAAATCGTGCCACAAGATAGACGAAAATCGTGCCATAAAGACATACGAAGAAAAAAATGCAATAAGATAAGAGAAAAGAAAAAGGCGCGGTAGTTACGTATTTAACTCGAGGTTGCCACATGTGGTGGCATCCTCACCCAATTCTGCCTATAAATTGAAAAACGATAGAACGCGTAGTGTAGGTAAAAAAATTGAAAGAGGTTTTTTGATTTAGGGAAAGAGTTTTGATTAAAATTGGGCATGTAATTTTTAGTTAATTAATAAATTATTTGATTTGTTATGAATAATATATTTATTTATCTTATTAATTTTTTGTAGCATGAGGTTTCAAGGGAAGCATTTAGAGCACATTTTCGTTGATTATGTACTTATTTTTTCTAATTTATATAATTTAAAAATAATTAATTTAGATATATAGAATGTTGTAGATAGATATGTACAAAGATTTTATTTTAGGGTAATAATAATTATAGAATTATTAATTTATGCATATTTTCCCATGTTTTTAGGATAATAACAATAAGGATTGAATGTTTTTAAGATTTTTTATTAATGTAGCTATGTAGAGTTTATTATAAATTATTAATGTATGCATTAGAATATTTTGAGGATAATAATAATTTTGATTGAATGTTTTTAGGATTTTTTTATTAATGCTATATAGAGTAAAATATTATTTGTATTATTAAGTATAGTAATTTGATATATTAAATTTTTATTGTTTTATAAATTATTTGATTTGTATTATTAATTAATTATATATAGAATTATTATTATAATTTGAATTATTTTAATTTGTAGAATTTTAAAATAATTAATAAGCTAGAATGTTAAATGTTTATATAATTATATTCGAGAACAAAAATTAGTCATTTATAGGTATATTTGAATAAAATTTCAAATATAATGGTGTCTAATAAATGAAGTCATATATAGGTATATTCGAATAAAATTTCAAATAGAATGGTGTCTAATAAATAAAGTCATATATATGTATATTCGAATAAAATTTTAAATGAAAAATATATACTTGAGAAAATGTATATTCGAATTTATGATAATGTGGAAAGATATATAGATTTTGAATAAATTAATAACAATATATTTTAGGAGTAAAGGTATATTCGAGAAAAAGTTTAGTATAATTAGTCGAATTATATTCGAATAAAGTTATAATGTTAGTAGTAATAAAATATTTTTTGATATTTTAATATATAAATAAGAATAATTATAGGTATATTCGAGAGCAAAAATTAGTATAATTAAGGGAACCATATTCAAATAATTCTAGATATATTCGAGAACAAAAATTAGTATAATTAAGGGAACTATATTAGAATAATTATAGGTATAGTCGAGAACAAAAATTAGAATAATTAAGGGAACCATATTCGAATAAAATTTCAAATAGAATGATGTCTAATAAATAAAGTCATATATTGGTATATTCGAATAAAATTATAAATATTAATAATCAAAGTAGTTGGTGTGCAGATAAATTTAAGATATGGCGTTTGATCAGTTGTTGCAGTTGGACCATATGCACATTTCATCTTATATCGGCGTAAGTAATTTGTAACTTATTATATTTATCTTCGAGTAAGTAATGTATGTCAGTTATAAAATGTTATTAATTAAATTTAATTTATTCAATGCAGGACGATCAACATTGCTTTCGTCGTCGAGGGATGATGACGGTGGAACCATCTGGTCGCATTGTTCGTCACTTACAACAGGTAGGATTTTATAATGCGAAATTTGTGCGTGGCTATAAGGTGGTCCCGGGGTTGATAACTTCGTTGATTGAACGTTGAAGACCAGAGACCCACACGTTTCATTTCCCAGTCGGGGAGTGCACGATAACCCTGCAAGATGTAGCTTTACAACTTGGTGTCCCTATAAATGGGAATGCGGTCGTGAGGCAGAATGAGTACAACATCTATGCGATGTGCAACCAGTTCCTTGGTAAAATTCTTTTAGAAACCGACACGAAAGGGTTACGTGTGAAGCTAACCTGGTTGGAGAATGCATTCAGGGTAACCGATGACTCAACCCGTAAAGAAGTTGAATGCGCAACACGTGCTTATATTCTGTAGCTCATTGATGGGGTATTGATGCCAGATAAATCCGGTAATCTTACGCATACACAGTATATGCCACTGCTGGAAAGTTTTACCGAAGCTCGTTCGTATAGCTAGGGCTCTACGATATTGGCGGTCTTATACTATGAAATGTGTAATGTAACAACTCGAATTTTTGAGTCAACATTGGGCGTTGACCCGGGTCTTGGACCGCCGTGTTAGGTCAAATGTTTGGGTTATGTAGGCCTTGTGGTTGGGCTTCTTGGGCTCTCATGTGATGTTGGGCTTGTTTAGGGGTGTTGGGCTTGGCCTAGGATGAGTTTATGGAAGGGTATGATGGTAAAATCATAATTGGGGAAGACAAGGGCTGATGCCTCATTAAGGTGGGCTGCTATCTTTGTAAGAGGGTGAAGTCATCCTTGTTCTCTCTCTTCATCCCCTTATTCTAATTCCTACCCCAACCCAAAGTAAAAGATAGAAACTTGTTGTGGTGGAGTGTGAATCTCGATTTGGTCATTAAGGAAGAGTTAATCAGCATCAAAAGATCTCCATTTTGAGCTAAGCATCATTAGATTTGGTGGGGGATTGAGTTTGGAAGCTTGGACCAAGAAGAGAGGTGGTAAGAGCTTGGTGGGAGCTTCATTTCGGGTTTTGCTTGCTTGAGGCTAGTACAACTCTGACTCCTACTTTTCATGAGCATTATAAGATGAATGCCTTGCTTGGTGTATGTTTATGGGTTGCATAGTTAGGGTTCTAAGAGCTTAAACCCTCATTAATGGTAAAACAAAGTTGTGATATTGATAACGGGTAAAATTGGTAGAAAACCACCCATAATACTCCAAATAACTTGTAGTATAATTTTGGGACTTAACTATGTAGGTTAAAGGTTGGATTTGTGAAACCTCGAGCTCTAGATCTTGAAATCTGGGCTCGCGTACTGGTATGAGGTGGTAGTGTATCGGTACGCCTTTGTATCAAGAGAGGCAAGTCGTGAGGGGTGTACTGGTACTCCTCCCCGTGTATCGGTACCCCTTGCAAGTTAAGAATTCTAGTAACGCTATCGCGTACCGGTACTCAATGGGAGTATTAGTACGCACTGTTGCATTGCCTGGGAGAGGCTTAGTATACCGGTACGTGTATGTTAGAGTACCGGTACGGGGTGATCCTAGTACTGATGATGCGTACCGGTACGGTATGGAGCGTATCAGTACGGCTTGAGGGTTAAATCTTTTTGAACCTGATTTGAGTATCGGTACTCTAGGAGGAGTATCGATACCCACATAGGAGTATTGGTACCCGTAGAGCAATCTGTCCAAGAATTTTAGGGTTGTGTTTGAGGGCTCTATAATTCGTGGTAAAGGGTCTAGTGGTTCTTTAAAGGTATAACAAACACTAAAATTGGGAAATCAAGGTTAATAACTCGTATGTGGATTATTGGCTAATGGCTTGGTAATAGTTGGGTAAGTTGCATGGATTAGTAATCCATATGGATCCTTGGTGGATCGGTTAATGCTATGCGGAAGATCGGGGTCCTTGCTGTGTGCTGAAGGGATGCCCATATAGGTTGGTTGCCTTGAATAATAAGATGATCTAACGAGAAAAATGTAAATGAATCCTAAATACATATATTGATTAGTGTAACAAATGAGTCATACCTTGGGGCGTTGTTAATGGTTGGCTGGATTCCTTTATCTCTCGGTGAGATATAGTGATGCTCGGGGGAGCATGTGTTGGCGAATGTGCCTTGGTTAGGAATCCGGATGTCCTGGAGTCAGTGCAAGGGCACTTAAATAAGGGGATAGATACTCCGGGCTATGTGATCGAGTACATCCGACGTACCCACGGGCTATGTTGTAGCGATCTCTTCCTTACGCTAAAAAATGGGTTGTAAGGTGTTTGGGTATTTTTAGAAATATCTTCCATTGGGGTTTTAGAAAAAAATCGTATCTTATTTTAAAAATAGAGTCGACACCGGCCACTAAGGTAGGCCGGACACCATAAAACTAAAGATTTTTAAAATGTTGGGTTCGGAAGTCGGTTACGGATGGGGAAGGATTAGCACCCCCACGCCGCCCAAAATTGGTACTTTAATAATTATCGCTTTATTAATATTAAACTTTCCGGATTAAAGTGACGATTAAATTAAAATTTGGTTATAATTGCGAGTATATTTTAAGGGCCATGTTATTTGAGAATAAACCGATAGACCACCATCACTGCGCTTGATACTGGCCACGTTTACACTCGAATAAAAAGGTACCGTATTGACAGTTTATATTTCCAAAATGAAACTTAAAAACGTGGCAAATAATTTAAATACAATGTGATAAAAATTAAAACATGAATAAATACTAACACAAATATTAATCTAACATAAATACAATACTAATCTAAAACATTCATAAATATTAATCTAATACATAAATAAAAACAAATCTAACATAAATAAAACATAAATTTAAAACATAAATAAATACTAATCTAAAACATAAATAAACATACAAACTAAAAAAGAACACAATTTTAAATTAACTAATACTTCATTAAATCATAAAAATTACAACACAAATAAAAAGGAGCTCGAATGACGAATCCCGACTGAACCCCACCGAGATATACCACGACCTCTCCAAAAATTAACTAGATTAGACCCAAAATAGGACCCCGATCGAACCAGTTAGGACCAAGGGCATTGCCCCGGTCCTTGGCTACCCGAGAGCAAAGCTCTCTTATTTTGGGCATGCCACTGTCGGTTCCTCTTTTTTTTGCATGAAATGCCTCCACATTTCACGCCTTTATATAGGCATTGGGGGGGCTTAATGATGACGTGGAGCTATGTGCTCCAAGCACTTCTTTTTCCCTTTTTTACATTATTTTTTTTATTTTATATTAATAATAATATTATTACAATAATACTAATAACACTAAAACCCGGACAAAAATGAGTGATTACAGTTGCCCCTCTTTGCTTGTTCTTGTGAAACGAGAACAAAACAAAGATCAAAAGCACTCATTTTTGACCTATTTCCTTGTCCTTGGCTTCGGAATAATATGTTCTTCTGGAACTTTTTGCTCTTCCTCATCCAACTCTTCAAGCTTGCAAGTCCTTCCTATATAGAACTTTTCGCCTTCTGATCTTGGAGCTACAGGTCCTTCCTATATAGAACCTTTCGCTTTCTTGGATGGATCTTTCAGAATGAAAGTTATTCCTATATAGAACTTTTTACCTTAAAATCCTGGAGTTAGGGTTCTTCCTATATAGAACCTTTCACTCTAAGGCCTCAAGCTACGAGTCCCTCCTATATATAACTTTTCACTATGAGACGGTAAAGCTTGGAGTCCTTCCTATGTAGAACTCTTCACCTTCAACACGGTGGGTTTTTCCTATATAAAACCTTCTACGCCACGGATGGATTCTTCTGACTGGGAGTTCCTCCTATATAGAACTGCTAGTCTTCAAACCTTGGAGCCACAAGTTCTTCCTATATAGAACTTTTAGCTTACGAAATCTTGAAGTTACGGGTTCTTCCTATATGGAACCTTTCACTACGAGGACTCATAAATATAGACCCTTTCTATATAGAACCTTTATCTTCGAATTTTGGGTTCACGCCAAACTGGCCACCGATCTTTCTGGACTCATGCTACTAAGGCTGCCGAAATTTTTCTTCAATTTTGGGGATTCATGTCGACAATGACTACCGATCTTCCTAGACTCACGCTACTAAGGCTGCCAAAATCTTTCTTCAAATTTGGGGATTCACGCCGAAAATGGCCACCGATCTTTCTGGACTCACGCTACTAAGGTTGTCGATCTTTCTAGACTCACGCTGCTAAGGTTGTCGATCTTTTTGGACTCACGCTACTAAGGCTGGCGATCTTTCTAGACTCACGCTGCTATGGCTGCCGCATTATGCCCGAAGGAATTATTGATGGCCCGAAGGACTTATCACCATGCTCGAAAGACTTACTGGTGGCCCGAAGGTCTTATCATTATGCTCGAATGTCTTACTGATGGCCCAAAGGACTTGATATCTGGCTTTACGCTAATTTGGCTACCGTTATATGGCCTCACGCTATTATGGCTACCTCACCTGGCCTTACGCTACTATGGCTGTCGCATCATGCCCGAAGGACTTATCACCATACTCGAAAGACTTACTGGTGGCCCAAAGTTCTTATCATCATGCCCGATAGTATTACTGATGGCCCAAAGGACTTAATATCTGACTTTACGCTACTTTGGCTACCGTCATCTGGCCTCACACTACTATGGCTGTCGACATCTGGCCTCACGCTACTATGACTATCGTATCATACCCGAAGGACTTATTGATGGCCCGAATGACTTATCACCATGCTCAAAAGAATTACTAGTGGTCCGAAGGTCTTATTATTATGCTCGAAGGTCTTACTGATGGCTTGAAGAACTTAATATCTGGCTTTACGCTACTTTGGCTACCGTCACCTGGCCTCACGCTACTATGGCTGTCGTCATCTGGCCTTACGCTACTATGGCTGCCACATCATGCCCGAAGAACTTATCACCATGCACGAAAGACTTACTGATGGCCTGGAGGTCTTATCATCATGCCCGAAGGTCTTACTGATGGCCTGAAGGACTTAATATCCAGCTTTATGCTACTCTGGCTACCGTCATCTGGCCTCACGCTACTATGGCCGCCGTCATCTTTTTTTCTTTAAGAAATCTACTTCTTCAAACTTTTTGACAATTCTTCAAATACCTGTCTAAAACAAGCAAAAATCGATATGCCTCTATCTATATGATGCATGCAATGTAATGCTTTCTTTTTCTTTTTCTTTTTCTTTTTTTCTTTTTTTCTCATTTTTTTCTTTTTTTCTCATTTTTCATTTCTTTTTTTCACTCTCTTCTCTCTCTCTTTTTCTTTTCTTTTTTTCTTTTCTCTTCTCTTTTTTCTGTCAATCTTTTTCTGTTTTAAAGTCTTACATCCTGAAAGGTCGTTCTCAGATTTCTTCATCTCTTTACTTCTTCACTGTATGCTTTTAAATCCTCATTTGATCAATCACTTCAAATGCTTTCAAATCTTTCGTGCGAAATGCTTTCTTGTTCGAATGGTTGCAAATCTTTCATGCGAAAGGCTTTCTTGTCTTCAGGATTATCATCTGCCTTCATAAATGATCTTCTGGTCCTTATATTATTCTTATAAGAACCCTTGTCATCTTCTTCGCTTGGCGTTGCCCCATTCAATCACGGGCTCCACTAGTTTGAATTTCCTGACCTATCATACAGAGCCTTGATCTATTTCTAATCACTAGGGTGAGCAAAAACGATTCCATCCCCTAATCTCATCCTTGATCTTCTCGTAGCATTTCAACGGGAACTAACTCTCGGTCCCTATGCTTTAAATCTCACCATCATTCATTTTTTAAAGTAATGCAAAAGGTAATTTACTTGTATATATTTCAATACAAAAAATAATTATTGTTTGAAAAGATAACAATCATTTTGAAAATCACGACTTGGAGTAAATACCAAACATTTTAAAAACATTGTTTGGAAAAAATGGTAAACATCAAAACTTTGGGAGAAAATGTCAAACCTTTTAAAACACGTTTGCCCCTAAAATATCAAACAGAATAGCACATCTGCTTCAAATTGCTAGAGATCAACTCTAATGAAGCGCATATTTAGAAGATCTTGACTATTGTAGAGATATACGCAAATGTATAGTTTCTTCTAGTCTATTAGGCTTTCAAGAGGCACAATCCCATACCTAATTTCTAACCCATTTAAGGTGGCTCTCTTAATCTCACTAACTCACCATGCCTTATTCTTCCCTCATTTGGGTCGATCAAGCACTTCGAAGTTTGACGTTCCTTGAAGCAAGGTTAACCCATATAGGCGGAATGAAATCTGAAGACATTCTCATTCAACTTAGATATCTATGGATGATTAGAATGGTCTTTGGAGGCTTGTAATGCAGGCCTTTGGTTCATGGTTAGACGAAGTCGTATCTCTGTGCTCGTATGATCTGGCTTGCTCACATGGAGTATTCTTTTTTTTTCTTTTTTTGGGATCACTCTAGACTGCCTGTTTTCGGGTTTTCACCCTAGAGTTCATTTCCTCACTCTCTTTCTTTTGGTCCGCCTTGCATTCTAGCTGTGTATTGATGCTTGTTTTCCGTAAAAAAAATGATTGATCCTCCAAAGTTCCTTGAATGAAGGATTATGTAAATTTCTAGGAATTCTTGTGATTGGTATGCCCATATGAAATGTTCTATTTCTTTCTTTCTTCTTCTTTCTTTTTTTTATTTTTTCTTTGGATTGCTCTAGACTGCCCATCTTTGGGTTTTCACCCTAGAGTTCACTTCCTTCTTCTGTATCTTTAGATCAGTGTATTTTGGTTGGATATTGATGCCAACATGTTCAGGCGGACTACTATTTCCTCTTTATTTTCAGGATCGCTCTAGACTGCCCATTTTTGGGTTTTCATCCTAAAGGTTATTTCCCTTTTCAAAATTGGCAATCTTTTGCCCGACTTGTCTTGACTTGGCTTCGAGTCAAGCTTCTATACAAATCTTCAAAATTGTGGATTCTTTATGTATCTCTTGCTCATTTCTTACAGTTAAAGTCTTGATCTTGTATTGTTTGATCTGTCTGTGAAGTATATACAATATTCTTTATTTCTTTTTTTCTCTCTTTTTTTTCTTTTTTTCTTTTCTTCTTTTTTTCGTTTTTTAGACTGCCCATTTTGGGTTTTTAGCCTTGAATCTCTTTCTTCTTATTCGAGTCTATAAATGTATCCCCGAATTAACACGTATCTATACTGGTATTGATGCTATCTTCTGCTCGAAGTTAATTGCCTTTCTGCAGCTCTTTTGATATTAAAATCTATGGGAAAAATTCTTATATTTACTCGATCTGGATTGCTTCGGCCTTCTGATTACCATTTCTCTTCTTTTCTTCAGTTTTTCGTTTGGACATATCCTTGTTTTCAACTACTTTCTTTTGATGATTTTCTGATCTTCGTATCCAATATGTCTGGTCTCATCTCTTTCTTCTGGTAAAGTAAAAGAATACCATTTGCCGTCACATTCACGGATGTCCTGAGAAAGCCTTCAGGGGGTAGAGGTTTAGGCTCAACTCCTGATTCAAGGATCTTAAACGACAAGTGCATGAGAAGGAAATTTTCTAAAATGGGAACTGCCCTTTGTCTAAACGCCCGTATTGTTCCTCTGTTGGCCTAAGTAAACTAGCAGATACTCACATTTATAGTATCCTCACAACATTCAATCTCTTCTAAATATAAGCAACTTAGAGTTGATCTTTGGATCTGAAACAAAGGAACTGTTGCATTCAAAATTCGAGGACCTGGTATAGAATTGATATATACATATGTCCATTTAAAAATACGTGTATATGCATATGGGAGAACAAAAACTACCCCATAAAAATAAAATGTTTAAAGAATCAAGAATGTAAAAATGCTTTCTAAATTGAAATGTGATTTGTTATTCTAACAAATAATGAGAGTTTTTTTTATTATTTATTTATTTTATGTTGAGAATTTCTTTGTGAAATGATGAGAAAATCGTAGGGACCTTCAGACTATCTCCAGGGTACTAACTCATTCCGCCCCTTTCAAGGTAGTGTAGGCTTGTGTCAATTTTCTTGTTTTTCCATCGCTGGATCAACTCTCTCGTCATGACTCCCTCGTCAACCAGCTTCTTGATTTCTTCTATTAACGACCCTGAATTTCTTGGTGTCATGCCCTGGCGCCTTAATGTAGAACTCACATGTACTGTACATATCAAAACTGTGGGTAGATGAGCTGGGCGTAATCTTTATCGGCCCGGAGGTAAGGTACCAACCCTTGACCAGATGAGGCCATATGTCCGAGATGGAATACTCTGAATATTTCTAAATATTTACTTGTTCGAGGAATTTTTCTCTGTGATTCAGAGAAATATGTCCGTCTTCTTCTCTTATGATCACGAGAATCTTGAAAGTGGTACCCATTTATCTCTTTCTTTCCTTCTGCTCCTAGGCATGTCTGGTTCGTTGAATTAAGAATCAATTTTCCTTCATGGATCATATATTCTATTAGAGTCATCATATTTGCCCCTCAATTTCTCGAGCATCTTATCAAAGAAGAAATACGAAAGATGGCTTGAGACATGAAAGTCACTTTCCTCTTCAGCAATGGGAGGTTGCACTTGGGCGACTAACCTCCGCCAACTCAAAGCACATTCCTTGAAACTCTCATCAGGCTTCATCCTCGTACCCTGGAGATACTGACGACTTGGTGCTAGGTCTAAAGCATATTTGTATTGCCCATAAAGACGTTAGTTAAGTCTTCTCATTACTATACTTGGTCTCTACTCAAACAGTTGTACCATATCACGGTAGGTCCTACTAGACTATCGTAGAAGTAGTGGATCGGTGATTTTTCATTCTCGATGTAGCTCTCTATCTTTCTGCAGGACATGGTTAGGTGAATCTTGGGGCAGCTTGTTCTGTCATACTACACAAATCTTAGAATCTTGAAATCTGGTGGAATGAACAAATCAGGTCTTTCTTGCGTCGAAGGCATCAATCTTTTTTTCTTCTTTTTTTCATTTTTTTTATTTTTTCTTTTTTTCGAGCCCATCTTCTAACTGCTCAAATCTTGATTTTTGAGTGTCTTCAATTCTTTTCTCCATGATAAAACCTTAATTGGTCTTTGGATTACTCCCCAAAAATTTTATGCAAGGTAATGTTATATAAAATATCCCATGAATGTACAATATGATGCAATGCAATGCATTAATGCAAATGCGGTGTTGATTCTCGAACAGTCCTTAAAAGACTTTCGTTCAATAAAAAAATGTCTGGTTGCAAGAAACTAATAATAAATTACAGGTAATAGTTAGCTTCCTTCTGGAGATCTTGACTTCAGAAAGCAAAACCCGTGCTTCACGTCTCGACGTCATCTTTAGGATTATAGATGACCTCGTCTTCTCTTCTTATTCTATTCTATAGACTCGTGATGTTATGATCTTCATTTTTGGGGCTTCTGAAAAGGGCATCAACAAGTGCATGCATAATGCAGAAAAGATCTTCTTCTTCTATAGATATGGGTGCAAATGATCTAATCTTCGAATTATGCGTCTAAATAAGGTTGGATCATAGCGGTCCAAAGGGGGTATACTTAAAATCTTTAAAACTTTTGGCTTTACCTTAAAATTCTTAAAGATCATTTGGTTTAAAGATTTCCCATTTCTTATTATCAAAAAGGTTTAACTTACTTAAAAAATGAAACTTTTAGGTTTTTTTTAAGTTTTAGGAGGGAAAAGAATTCAAAACACAATACTAATATTTTCAAAAAAAAATTGGAATTAAATTAAAATCTTTGAGATTTTTACAAAAGGTTAAATGTGAAGATTTTAAAATTAGTGTTCTGTAGTCCCCACTGGATCCTCCGCACCGCACGTGCCTTACTATCGGACCGTCTTTTTTCTCTATTAGTCTTTGCTTGGCCTAACTTGATACTGTAATATTATCGTTTTCGGCAAAGCAGAATTTTTCTATTTTGAAAGCCTTTTAAATGAACCGTTCTTGAATCAACACCATGCCATGATATGCAAAATGAATGCAAATAAAGGCATTGATTCCGCTAGAAATCATCATTTTGAACGACTTTCATAGGAATTAAAGGGTCCAGATTCTGGAGCCAGAAAAGAAGGCTTCTACAGATATACCCATCTACATGTTTTTGGGTTGCACTCAAGGAAATAAAAGTCTCGGTTAAAATTGTCGGTACCGGGTTCACCTTCCGCTTCATGCGTTCAAACAGATCCAAGATGGCTACGTTGATGTTTCCAAGAACCTTTGAGAAAATGATCAAACCCTATATCCCTAAAGAGAACATGTCTATCTCTATTGCCTCATCCGAGTGTACGGGTATGATGTCTTGGATACACTCACATGCACAGGCTAGGCTGTCTCCTCGAATTTGAATCAAATCGTTGGCTCAATCCTCGCTTATCAAAAGATTTTGAGCTTCAATGGATAGTTCTGATTCCTCGGTGACTTGCATAGATCCAATCTTTCTGTACATTCTTCTGGTTGAGCAAGGCTGTATATTCCTCTACCGTGGGCATCATGTCTTGGCCGTTGAAGGTAAACCAGCAAAAAACGAGATTCCAAAATTGGAAAATGGCTCAGAGTAAAGGCTGATTGACTCGAACATACATTAGTTGGGCTATGTCACCATAACTGTCGAAAAACAGGTCATGTAGTCATCGATCCCACCTTTTTTAAATCTCTTTAAGCTCCCACAGATCATTCTGTTGTAGGCTCTTGTGTGTATACTTTGGCACTACATGCTTGCCCGGCAAACTGTTACCTCAGACTCGTTGATTAACCTCTGACCAATGTCGCACGACTGGGTTGATGCCGTCCTTCTTAAGATACCTTTTTTCCAAGATGAAAGATTTTTGGATCAGGCAAACCACTTGAATCAACACATTTCTGTAATATGGATGCGATGATAATGCAACAAAAGTATGTGTAAAATAAAAATAAAAATAAAACACAAAAAGAATGAGTTAGCAACCGATAAATAAATAATAAATACATAAATAAAAGGTAAATTTAAATAAAGAAAACAAACATAATAACCTTATATATATCTGGTCTAAACACTTAGGTTATCCGTATGGCTCTAAAGGGGTGGGTTTTCTATATTCTCTACATGTAGTGTTGGTACTAAGAGGTACCCGAACTGGCCTTGCTATCCCCTACTAAGGGTAGCAAGCCCCCCGATCATCACCCATTATGGGCTCCTTTCAACCAGGTTCAATTTAGGGGGACCCATTCGCTTATGCCTCTACGAAGGAACGATATCCTTACGAAAGCATAAGGTACTCCAGCCCCGAAGGTACTTGCTAGGCCTACACGGAGGAATGATATCCTCACGAAAGTATTAGTGTTTTCCCCCACATAAAAAGGACGGGTTTATATGCCAATTTTTAAATGCGTTAAAATAAACGCGCAATTATAACCAAATGTTAATTTAATAGTCACTTTAATCTAGAACTTATAATATTACTAAAGCGGTGATTATTTGAAAAAGCTTGACTCTCTTTTTGTTTTTGAAAAACAAATAATTGTCCCCAGCGGAGTTGCCATCTGTAGCGATCTCTTCCTTACGCTAAAAAACGGGTTTTAAGGTGTTTGAGGTCTTTTGGGTGTTTTTAGAAATGTCTTCCATTGAGGTTTTAGAAAAAAACGTATCTTATTTTAAAAATGGAGTTGTCACCGGCCACTAAGGTAGGTCGGACACCATAAAACTAGAGATTTTTAAAATGTTGGGTTCGGGAGTCGGTTACGGATGGGGAAGGATTAGCACCCCACACCGCCCAAAATTGGTACTTTAATAATTACCGCTTTATTAATATTAAACTTTCCGGATTAAAGTTACGATTAAATTAAAGTTTGGTTATAATTGCGAGTATATTTTAAGGGCCCCGTTATTCGAGAATAAACCGATAGACCACTATCACTGCGCTTGATACTGGCCACGTTTACGCTCGAATAAAAGGGTACCACATTGACAATTTATATTTCCAAAATGCAACTTAAAAACATGGCAAATAATTTAAATACAATGTGATAAAAATTAAAAAATGAATAAATACTAATATAAATATTAATCTAAAATAAATAAAATACTAATCTAAAACATTCATAAATATCAATCTAATACATAAATAAAAACAAATCTAACATAAATAAAACATTAATCTAAAACATAAATTTAAAACATAAATAAATACTAATCTAAAACATAAATAAACATACAAACTAAAAAAGAACATAATTTTAAATTAACTAATACTTCACTAATCCTAAAAATTACAACACAAATAAAAGGGGAAGAAAATATACCCCACCGAGATCTACCACAACCTCTCCAAAAATTAACTAGACCGGACCCAAAATAGGACCCCGATTGAACTGGTTAGGACCGAGGGCATTGCCCCGGTCCTTGGCTACCCGAGAGTAAAGCTCTCTTATTTTGGGCATGCCACTACCGGCTCCTCTTTTTTTTGCGTGAAATGCTTCCCCATTTTATGCCTTTATATAGGATTGGGGGGGCTTAATGATGACGTGGAGCTATGTGCTCCAAGCACTTATTTTTCCCTTTTTTACATTAATTATTTTATTTTATATTAATAATAATATTATTACAATAATACTAATAACACTAAACTCGGACAAAAATGAGTGATTACATATGTGATCTGGATGCGGTCTGAAACCTATCTTTGGGCTATGTGATCAGGATATGGGAATACAACTCGGGGGCTGTGTGAGCTCGAGTAACTCGAAGGGCTATGTGATCTCGAGTAACCTGTTCGGCTGTGTGATCTCAATAAGAGATTGCTTGTGGCTTATATGATCCAAGTATGTCTAGGATGTATCTGTGGCTATAGTGATCCGGATATGATCCTTACCCGACGACTATGTGATCACGGGTAACCCGACGGCTGTGTGAGCACGGGAAAATAGTAGGGCTTTGCTGGCCATTAGGGAATGTATGTTATGTACGTTGTTGTATGGATAATAGATGTTGGTTATTTTACCCTTAGGCTATGTGATCAGGGTAGGGTTGTTACTCGATGGGCTATGTGATCTCGAGTAACTCGATGGGTTATGTGATCTGAGTATGCGCTAGATAACCCTTGGGCTATGTGATTAGGGTACGAGACTTAACTCAATGGTCGGCAGGACCTCGCGTATGGTAAGCCTGGGATGGCTTTGTAGTCTTCTTGTAAGTAGTGGTATCTTGAGACAGTTGTAAACTCTAGCTAGGATAGGCTAGAAGATGATCCTTAGATATAAAGAAGCCTTTTTGTGCACTCTTAATTATATTATCATGCATACTTATTTTATAATATTCATGAATTATGATAGAGTAAAAATATACCACTGAGCTTTGTTAGCTCAACGAGCGAAATTGTGGTTTTTCTGTGCGTAGGTTGACAAGTTGCTTTGGAAGAGTGCATCGAGGTGGATTTCTCAGCACCGAGCCAGTTCAGAGTACAATACTTGATGTTTAGTTTGGACTGAATGTATTCATAAGACCTTACCACAGTCGAGTCTGTATTTTATTTTGATTACGGTTATTTGGTCAAACAATGTATTTTAATTCGAACTTACATTTTGTAAACCCCTTTTAATCTTATTATCTATGTGGATTTATGGAAATGGATTGTCTTGAGAGTTGCCAAACCTGTGGTTTTAAATGCGAAATTTTGATGGGTCGGTTTTGGGTGACCCGAATGTGATGCTTCAGATCCGGGACGAGATCGGGGTGTTGTATATAAGGCTGTTATTGTTAGAAATGGGAATAAGATATCTGATATTGGTGGATGTCTCATCTTACTACAGTATTGGCCGTGATATCGACTGCCATATTTGACACCTATTGTCAATAACCCAGTTGAGTTTCCGCTTGTTGGAAGATAATAATAAAATAAAAATTTATGATGTGTATATTTTTTATTAAAATTATTTCAAATTACTAAATATCGTATTTTTGGTTTCCGTGCAGGTGGCGACATGATTTGAGAAAAATGGGGGTGGTGCGCAACAATGTTGTTGGCGTGAGACTGAAGATCGAATATGAAGGAAAAAATCAGGTATGAAAGTTGGTTTAAAGTACAGTTTTGCGTACCCGAATATTTGTAGATGTTAACATAAATTTTTTGACAGTTCATTTGGACGTCGTACAACGATGCAAAAGTACAGTCTTGCGTACCCCAATATGTGTGGGAGAATGCTACATTTTGGGGTGCAGTTGTACCATTGATCTATTTTTCAGTGGTTGAGTTTCAATGTGTTGATAGAGTGTTGCGACAGTTCTGTTATCATTAACCCATTCCTGGTCCTCCGATTGATCTCAAAGATATTCACATAGGAGAACAAAAAAAATTAGGTTTGATGATAATTGGACGCGCAAGCAAGAAAGTTTCATTGCTCGTTGGAACAACCGAAACTTATATGTGCCAACTGATGTGACTCTACTCCAAGAAGATGATTTCCGTGACGATTCAGACTACATGGAATGGTTTTATAACAACAAAAAACCATTCCTGACACTCATCAAAGTGAGTTAGAGATGGCATACAAAGTGTAGGTGCTCATATCAGCATGAAGACGGTTCGTCTGAGCATATGGAGAACTTGCAGCCGCCACCAATTAATCCTGCAGATTGGTCATCTTGGAGTTCAGGTGTACCCTCAGGGAATGTAGGGGGAACATATGATTATGATAATCCATGGGATAGAGCATTGCAAAGATCCCAGATGTTCCGTTCCCAGCGCACTGATGTTGGATCAACCGGAGTGAATGTGTTTCAACAACCACCTTCATACTTTCCTAGTCTGCCCTTTTCCACTCCGTTATGTGCTGAAGATATGTACGCGACACCACCTTCTATGCGGATGTTGGACGACCAACCAGGTGAGTACGAGCAAAATCTGGAGGACCTGCAATCTCCACGGAGGATGGCTCAACCCCCACGACGGTATGATCAGACAAGAGCTTCCGAGGAGAAGGAGAAAATAAGATGTTTTTTTTTTCTATTTGGGATTTAATAATGTTGTTTAAACCTTTTATTTGAAACAATTTGAGTTGTTAGTATTTGGGATATTTGGACTTTTATATATTTTATATTATGTCGGTTTAACTTTTGGCTTGTAATTGGAATTTATTTGTTATTATGGAACAAACGTATTTAATTTTAAAATGTTCCGTTACTTTATTAATTAAAGTTTACAAAAGAAATCAAAATAGGGCATACATAATGAATCCCAAACAAATTACTGTAACGGTCTGGCACGATAGTTAGGACGATTCAGACATTTATCTCTCGTGTGACCTACCCCTCAGCAAAGTCCACAATGCCTAATTTGAACTCCCTCTCAATTATCCAGATCATCCATACTAGTATGGATGTGGGAAGAAGTCGGTCGACCCTTTAGCTTTCTTCGAAGACTGGGATTTGGTAACAATTCTTCGTATATTGGATCTGTTGGCCAATATTCCTGATTTGGAATCGTCCTAAACATAGGCCTGTAGATATTTGACATAGTTTGCAGCTTAAAATAATTATCCACCAACGTATATGGGTCTATATGGACATGCATGCATGCGACGATTGCGTGAGAACACAGATATCTATATGCCTGAAAATAGCTGCAGTCACACCATCTCAGATTCATGTTTACTCGGAACAATTTGTGCTCGTTCGGTCATACCTGGGCTTGTACATTAAATTCAGCAACGTTGGGGTCGAAGGAATCCACTCTCATGCAACTTGCATCC
The DNA here is from genome assembly GCA_019671005.1 of Hibiscus mutabilis. NCBI lineage: Eukaryota > Viridiplantae > Streptophyta > Magnoliopsida > Malvales > Malvaceae > Hibiscus > Hibiscus mutabilis. The sequence goes on along the minus strand of CM033733.1, from coordinate 35,253,951 downwards.
TCTTAAAGTTTCTCCATACTCTTTTTGAGAGTTTCAGACCACTCTTGTCCCCTATTTATTTGAGAGTTGACCTCCTTCCCTTTGTCGCACCATACTTTGCCCAGTCTAAAGTACGTCTCCCAAACAATACTGGCAATTGGGAGATGGCGTGTCCCTTTCAACACAGAGTTGATAGCCTTGAAAAGGTTAGTGGTCATATGGCCATAACTTCGACCTTCATCATAGGCCTGTGACCATCGTTCCCTGGGAATGTCAGTGACAAAATTATGTACATGTTGTACGTGCCTTATAAAACGTCTAAACTTCTCATCGAACCCTGGTCGAATCGGTTCATATCCTACTCGTAAAAACATTAGTTGGTAAATGCAAGACAAAATATACATAAATAAATTAATACTTTAGACAATAAAAAATTACATCTTACATGCGTTTAAAATTTCTTGATGAATCTGATTGCTCCGGAACTGAGTTTTTGCATTGGTAGCAATATGTCGTACACAGTAGGCTGGATAAGAATGTGAAGGTCTCCATAAACTTCTGTGCCTATCGATACTGATAACAATACAAACCCTCTATCAGAAATCACACAAATCCCGTCCTCTTTGATTACGTGTCGGTGTAAATGATTCAAAAAGAATTCTTATCCCTCAGCATTTTCCTTTTCAACTATGGCAAAGGCTATTGGAAATATATTCATGTCTCCGTCTTGCGCCACAACAATAAGCAATATTTGGTCGTATTTCCTGCACAACCATGTTCCATCAATTTGAATCATACGTTTTCAGAATGTAAATCCTTCAATGCACGGCTGGAATGCCTAGAATAACTTACTGAATATTCTTTTTTCGGGAATTACTTCACCTTGTAGTGTTACCGCCGGCAATGTTTCGTACTCTACAACAGTTCTTGGGATAAATATTTGCATTGCTTGTAATAGAGCATGTAGCTCATTATATAATTTATCCCAATCTTCGTAAACAACCGCCATCGTCTTTTGCTTCGCCATCTACGCCTTATAGTAAGATGAGATGTATCCAAGCTGTGCACGGATCGATGCTACCAACACTGCAATGGCGCTCCTCAGATTCTTCTCAACCAATAACTTTGTGTAAGCACATATTAAATCAGAGTCAAGATTTATGTGATCCTGTGAGATTGAATTCATGTTACAAGAGTGTTGATCATTGAACCTTCTAACCTCTCACATCTTCTTTTGTTTTATATACGAAACTCTCATCTTCCAGTTACATTTGCTCTTATAATTCAAGCACCTTACGCAATATGTTCCGCTATCAGATTCAGCAACGCAAGATTGCATATGGCGTCTGACGCAATACTCCTTAATTGCTAACTGAGCATCTTTCTTTGTATCGAATTGAGCTCTAAGTTCCCACTCTCTGTCGGTTGAAGCTGAAGAATAAGAAAATACATGTGCCTCATATTCTAAATCCCGCATTGCAGCATAGTCCACCTCATACATGTGAAATGGAGGCACATAAGCTGGAAGATTGGGCTCCTGTTGCTGGGGCTCCGGTTGAACATAACCCTAAACCGGCGGCTCATCGGCCAATCTATATCTAGCAGACGCTGCTGCCCAAACATCTTTCTCAATGTCAAGATCATGGCCCTGAGCAACAGCGGTCCTAAGAACATCATCAACATCAAGCAACTCGACATCGTTATCTTCTGCCATTGGTATAACATTTTCGTCGTCCTCGTTGAAATCATCAACTATTTCGCCCTAATGACCATAAATGTTTTCGGTGCCACAATCTATCGTGATATGAACTCCGCCTAAAATGTCAACATATTAGAAATACATTTTCAAAAATATATTATACCATATTGCAAAACTTAAATTCACTTACCTGATTTCAAAACATTTGATCACACCCAATGAGTCTCCAAAATCCTCCACAAAACTCTCTCAAACCTTAAATTTTCAAAAACAAACAAAATAACAAAATGTTCCGAGCAGTTTCTATATATATATATATATATCCATGGCCTGTCGTCATCTGTAGGTGGCGTCCAGACCGAATCAAAATTACAAAATTAGGATCACGTCGTCATCTGCAGATGGCGTCCAAGGTTCAGGTCGCCACCTGCAGATGGCTTCTTCACAGGAATCTTGCAGACCTGCACACCATCTGCGCGTGGCGTCTTGTCCAGCCAGCTTTATTTGGCTGCTTCAGCTAACATCTTTGACTGGAACTGGCTGAGTTCGTTGGATTCGCAGCTCAAATATTGTAATTTAACTGAAGACGCCACTTGCAGGGGACGTCTTGACCCAGTGTAAAATTTTAATAATAAAAAATTAAAAGATGCCACCTTACTGTAGTTTTTGTTGTAGTTTCCCAAAATTTGGCCACCATACCCCATTTCCCTAAAATTGGTTTGAAAGGGATTATTCCCCAAAAAAGCCAAAAAATTTGTTCCTAATAAATTTTGAACTCACAACTTAAGAAAGAGAAGATGGTGTTAACTAATAACTTTAACCACTTACTCTAGAGATTGTTGACAAATATAAAAATAATTTAAATCTAAATAAACTTAAACTCATATATTAAATGCCACAATAACAATTATATAATTAAACTTAAGACTCAATCAACAATATTTCATCAAATTTTAAATACTAAAATACATATATATTTTTGTTTGTATCTACTCTAGTTTGGATCGAAGGAGCTCCTTCGGCGATCGAAGACATTGCCGCGAAGGACCGTTGGTGGGTTGACCCTCCGGACTGATTTGGTCCGTGTTTTATCCTTGTCCTCAGAGTGTCTATCATCTTCTCCCTCCGATGTCTGCTCAAGGATGTTTTCTTTCCACTCAGATCATCGATTCAGTTTCCCCTTATCACTGGGGCTTTTGTGGAAAGGTTTTGGTTTGGCTGTGCAGTTGCTTTACTTTTCTTGTCAGTTTAGTTTTCAGTTCCTTTGTTGCTACATTTGGTTTATGTTCCTTTATTTTTCCACGTGTCTGGGTTTTTATTATTAATAAAAGGCAGCCTTACCATTTCAAAAAAATAAAGTAAAGTTCAAAATATCACTAAATTATTTTAAAATATTTATTTTAATCACTGAATTTTTAGAAGTTATAAAATAAGAATTAAACTTTAAATTTTGTTATAAAATAGGCACTAGACCGTTAGATGCCGTTAACAATCTAACGACAGATTGATTAAGCAACTAAAGTAATATATTAATTGTTATAAAATGGTCATTAAACTTTATAAATGTTATAGAATGATCATTTAACTATTTAGTTGTTACAAAATGGTAAATTTACTATTTAATTGTTACAATATAGTCATTGAACTATTTAATTGTTACAAAAGAAACAATGAGCTAATATAATTCGGTAGTCAAATCAGTTAATGCTATCGCCTATCAACCATCAGCTAATGTAATTTGCTATCCGCTTCCACATATCTGTTAATTGCCAAACAAAGCCTATAATTGAATTACTATATTAATTCATAGTTAAATAAACTCAAAATGAATCATTTATTTATTTTAAAATTTTAAAGGAAAGGTGAAATAAAAAATTAAAAAGGGTAAACTATTAAAATGGCCACTTAGGTTTAGTAAGTGTACACTTTTTTGTCAACGATTTTAAAAAAATAAACGTTATAATCACTTACATTTTTTTGTGTAAACTTATGGTTACTTAAACGTTTCTTGTTGTTAAACATTAACGGGAAACTAATTTGGCGGTGGTAAAAAATAGGGTAAACACTGAAATAGTCACTTACGTTTAGTAAGTGTATACTTTTGGTCATCGATATCAAAAACTAAACGTCAAAGTCACTTACGTTTTCGTTGTGTAAACTTATGGTCACTTACTTTTGTCCATCGTATAACCACTGTATTTCAGTCACCATGTGCGTTGTAGTGGGTTTAGGTTTTAGCTAAGGGTGAGAAGTGTGGTTTGGGTTTAGAGTGTTGGGGCTTTGAGTATGGTAAGGCTCGGACGCATAGACAATGGCCTGGAAATTGACTTCGGAGCTCGTGGGGGTGACCAAGAGGACTGGTGTACGTGGTGTTGTGGCTGAGAAGACATAGCTTCTTTTTTTCTGCTTATTTTCTTTCAACCATAGCTTCCCCTTAAATTCGTAGTCACCCCATATGCTCGTAGCTAACTCCCTGGCCAATAGGCCATTTTTCTTTTGGGTTTCCCTCTGTTAATCGTGACTTCTCCATTAGTTTTCATAACCACATTGCTCACCCTTAGCCAAAACCTAAACCTACTACAATGCACAATCCATGGATCACACACGATGCCATAATCCCTATAACAACCGCCCAACTCGATGCACAACATGCTGCACTAAACCTATCACCCCTCCACTCGAGCCTCAAAACCCCTAAACTAATTTATAGTTTACCATTCACAAACCACCATTCATACCCACACTAGGCTTCCACACACCACACTATCTAGCACATCACCAAAATAGCTTCTGAAGCTCAACACCCACGACCTTTTTCTACTTGCACCGCAAGACTAGAGCCTTCTTGCACCCATTGTTTATCGCCACGCCTACTGTTGAGTCATCTCACATACGCGCCTATCGCATGCCTCGGCTCATTGCTGCAAGACCATCACCCATGATTCGACCAGTAGCTCCTTAAACCGTCACCTGATACAACCCAATATTTAAGTGGGTGTTGAGCTTTGATTCAGCACCAATATTGACGCGAATAGTGACTAAAATACAATAGTTATACGATGGCGCGAGAGCTTGGGTTCGTTTGGGTAGATTCAACCAACGAAGAAGATGAATACGATAAAAGGGTATGTTTGGGACCGACATTTCTCAAAAAAGGAAACCAGAGCACTATGGCAGTAGACGTGGCTCATAAAGACGGGGTTCGAGGTTTTAAGAATATTTTCTTAAAGATTTTGGACTGATGCAGCGGTTACACGTGGCTTACAAAGACGTGGTTAACGTTTAACATCAAGAAAGATTCGAGTGATCATAAATTTACACAACAAAAATATAAATGCCTATAACGTTCATTTTTTAAAATCAATGATCAAAAGTATACCCCTACTAAATGCAAATAACCATTCAGCGGTTTACCCAATTAGAAATTGCAACACCCACGGAGTCGAAGCAGAGGTTAGGTGAGAGATCTCCCATAAAAGGGAACAAAAGCATAAAAAGAACGGCTTTCCTTTACTTAATTACCCAAGTTAGATGGTAGCTCCAACGTTTTGGACCGTCTGGTAAGAAAGGATATGTAAGAGAGAGAAATTTTTATCCATCTGTTGTATTATTTTCTTTGACGTCCCCGGGTTTTCAAAAATTCCCATTTCTCTTTTCGTTTTCCTTTTGGTTTTCTTCATTTTCTTTTAGGCTGAGGGGATTTTGACTCTCCCGAGAAAGCTCGGGGATATAAGGAAAAATGGTTAGTATGACGCCTTTGGAGCTTCCAGCTCCGCTGTCCGATTGGTGGGACGAGATCAATGAGTCCACTAAGTGGCAGGATGGCATCTTCTACACTCTCTGCGCCGCTTATGCCTTAGTTTCCTCTGTTGCTTTGGTCGTCTCTCTCTCCCTCCATTTTTTACATTTCTTTTATCAGTTTTTTTCTTGCTTGGAACAGTGCTGAGTAGAAGATTTGTTTGTTTTTACTTTATGTTAATACTTTCCAGTATTATAGGATACAGACTGATTTAGTTTGTTTACCTAGTGACTAGTAGGATAAGCACTCTCTGTTTGCTCCTACAAGTCTTTATTAGTTTGTTTGTTTTACTTGAATGGCTGGACGTGGGGTATATACTTCATATACAATCAAAGCTTTTAATGTTAATATTCCAGTTTCGAGAAATGTGTTCACAGTTTTAGGATTCGGGATTAGTTTGTTCGTAATATTTGGTGTTTGTAATGTGCAGATACAATTGATAAGGATTGAATTGAGAGTGCCTGAATATGGTTGGACGACACAGAAAGTTTTCCATCTTATGAACTTCATTGTTAACGGAGGTGATATTCAAAGTCCTCAAAACATATGCAGTGTCTGTTTTCTATTTCATTGTTGTTGGGATTTAGGGTTTTAGTTGGATTATTTGATCGGGAACTTTGTTGTTGTTGCAGTGCGTGCAATTGTGTTTGGATTTCACAAACAAGTATTTGTATTGCATCCCAAGGTTAGTTTGCTATAGGATGAAAGATATTGGTTCATATACTCAAGTTCTTCTTGTCTGAAACACAGCTCACATTGCTTTTGAAATGTTAAGATTACATTTCATATTTGGGCATGATAAACAAATTCCTTCCACTCTTTCTGCTTCACAATCTAGGTCTTTGTTGTTTGAGTTTCTCATAAAATTAAGGTTTCTTGGGTATAAAGGAGGATGCTATTTTGAGAGAATAAGGAGTATATGACTGTTATGATCCAATTGAGAGAAGTGTTTATACTAATTTGAGCTGTAACTTCTTGAACTAGGTACTTACACTTATACTATTGGATCTTCCGGGCCTTCTATTTTTCTCCACGTACACATTACTTGTCCTGTTTTGGGCGGAGATTTACCATCAGGCAAGAACATTTTTTTTTGTGTAATGACATGTCAAGCTTAGCTTCTTTGTGATCAATACACTGGGTTACAAACTCATGGACTTGGTTCTTTCTTGTACGTTTGTGAGGAACTGTGACATTTTACCTTGCCATTTTGAGCAGGCAAGAAGCTTACCAACGGATAAGCTGAGAATTTTTTATGTGTCAGTCAGTGCTGTTATTTACATCATACAGGTGCGCTCCAACTTGCATTTTCTTGTTCTGTTTATTTTGCAAATTACAGTTATTAGTACCATAGCTCTTAACACATACTTGAATGTGCAAGTAAAGTTAAAAATAAAGTTTTGACTTCAGGTCTGTGTCTGGGTATACCTCTGGATAGATGACAACAGTGTGGTGGAATTCATTGGAAAAATATTTATTGCAGGTAAGTGTTACACTGAATCATCAAAACAAGTTCACAAGGTTTATCTCTGGGTATTGCTCATTTTTCCCAATGGAAATCGTATGCTCTTTAAGTCTTTTTTTACTCTGCCACTTATTTCATTATTCTTTTCTCCAGCGGTGTCATTTATAGCTGCATTAGGATTCTTATTATATGGAGGAAGGTAATTATGGTTTGTTAACACAATATTTATGGATAATCGGAGTTTGAATTTCTAACATGACCAAATCCTACTACTCATCTCCTTCCAGATTGTTTTCTATGCTAAGACGATTCCCTATTGAATCGAAGGGAAGAAGGAAGAAGATTCACGAGGTATTTTCCTTCCTATATAGTTTCTATTAAATAACAATTCATTTTCGGTAGAAGTCCGTCATAAGTTAAGCTTAACCCGCATTTCTGTGTTAATCACTTGGTTTTTAGCATGGCATAATTTTTATAGGATATTCTCGACACTACTATTGTTTATTTTGCCTTTTCTGTTTGTAGGTTGGATTTGTTACAGTCATTTGTTTCACTTGCTTCCTTATTAGGTGCTTTGTGGTAAGTTTTTCTTTCTTGGCCGAACTTTGTGATAGGAAGCGACATAATTTATTGCTTGACGGATAATGTAGCTCTTTAAACTATTACTTGTTTGATACGTCTCTTGTATAGTTGTATGTAACTCATACAACATTGTCTCTGTTCTCAACAGAATACAGATGATGGTCCATTTGATTTTATATATTGGGGCAAACTAATAATCTGAACTCTCAAGTATTCATGCATATAGACATTTTACATCCTTCACTTGAGAGGGAACCTCTGAGAGATTTAGTTCTTGGCCTTTTTTTAAACAAAAAGAAATGATTAAAATGAGGTAAAAACCTTTAAACAATGTTTTTCAAGGAAAAGTTCAATACTATTATGAGTTTATTCCACATTTTTCTTTCTAGTCGAAAGGAAGCTTGAACCTTTACCTAGAGCTTTTATTTTCTTGAATTTATTGCTAATAATGAGTATACGAGACGCACATATAGTTTCCATTTCACTAAATAATCCCAGGGTGATCAGCTGATGTAAGTAAAAACATGTGGATTTGCCCTTTGAGAGAGATAGAGAGAAGAGAGGCATGAGGCTAGGCTTCACCTGTGTTCCCTCTTCCTAGCTTTTTGACATTGATTTTCCTAGCAATAGAGAAATAGAAATTGGTCAAGTCGAATTCTATGAGTAATTTCTGGTTCTCATATAACAAGTTACATTAGATGCCGATATTTGACCCAGACACCTTTAGCTTGACAACAGTTGAACAACAAAACTCTTTCCATCACCCTTTAGAAACAATGACACTTGTGTTGCTGATTTCTTGATTTGGTTGCCAAACATTTTTCTCGTGTTTTATGTGCTTTTTTAACTAATTTCTCTACACGCAGGTGGTTTTATCCGCATTTGATGCGGATTTGTCACTTGATGTTTTGGACCATCCAGTTTTGAACTTGATCTATTACATGGTATTTAACGAATCAAATTTACTTGTGTAGTACTATTTCTCTCACATATATTCTCCTTAACATGTATTTCTATTGATAAAATTGCAGCTGGTTGAGATCCTACCGTCAGCTCTAGTGTTGTACATCTTGCGTAAGTTGCCTGCAAAGGGGGTATCCGCTCAATATCACCCTATCCGTTAGGTTCGTAGGATTATTTTCCGGTAGGAAAACACAAAGAGATGGTTTTGGCACGTTTCAGACTCAGTCCAGTTGAGTGATGGAAGCATAACCAGAAGTAGAACTGGAATGGTTCATGATGCATGCAAAAAAGAAATTAATTTGTATGTGACATAGGTGTTTGCAGCTTTCTTCTGGGGAGATCATTTTGGATTTCTTCATTCATTATGTGATCGAAGAGTTGGTTTATCGACACCTTGCGGTTTTAGTAGTTATTTCATCAGTTTGTTTATTAGAAAGTGAAAATGTTCAAGATTTGTCTTGAGCATGCATGCCTTTGTTTAATGTATTATAACTTGTCATGGGCAAAACATAAGTGTTGGCCTTACTAGCGGAAGCTTTTTAAAGGAGAGTTGAAAGTCTAAATTTTCATTTTCAGTTCCAATTTGTGAGACTACCGCTCTTTTTTAGTGCTTTATATGTGCTCGCATCCTATTTAACGACTTAATGTCTCAGAAAAGAAACTAAAAATTCTTGCTTTTCTTTTGTTCAAATATGAGTTTTCTGTTGATGTCTTGGCTAGTATGATAGTAGATTTTGACAGGATAATTTCTTTTAGTAATTTGATTTATTAATACTATTTTTTTTAAATTACTGCAATTGAAATAAAGAAATTGAACACTTTACTCTTTTAAAAACAATCAAATGTATTTATGGAATTAAACGTAGTTGTTAAAATTTATTTATTTCAAAGTTACACGTACTATCATCCTATTAATTATAAAAATAGAAAAAAATTAAATCTTAAACTTACAATTTAGACTTGTAGCCTTCACTCCAACACGTAATCACTACACGAAATGAGATATTTGTTACGTAGTTGAACTTCTCTTAGATTCAAGAAGGTTAAGATTAATTTAATTTATAAAGTTGTATCAATTTAACATTAAATTAAAATATATTTATGATATGAGCTATAATATTGTTGACAGCATATGTGTGCAAAACCTTGGACGTGGTTTGAGGGCGTTTCAGACGGTGAAGATGAGGAGACTGTTCGTCCCTAGATCTGGGTTGTGGAGGTCCTTATTTATTTGGAAGTGCATGGCCCTGGATTGGAAGGGGCGACGAGGACACGTGTTAATGGGTTGACACGAGTCCTTAGTGAATTGTTGTGGCTCGATTATCAATATAGACCACGTGGTTTAGGGATAGTGTCCGCATGTTGAGTTCGCAGAGGGTTAAGGTTGAGTGTTCGCACGTCTGAAGGTTCGATCCTGGTAGTTTCGCATGGTGTCGGTTCGCAGGCACTAATGAATATTAATAAAAATAATAGTTTTATAAAAAATTATAATTTGTATTATAAAACTAAAAGAATGATGAAAAGTAAATAATAATAATAAATAAATGAGGGAAAGTAATTAAAATAAATTTATTTTATAAATATGTATTAATTATAATATAAACTATAACTTTAATTAAAATATGTTTATAACATTAATGTTAACTAAACTTAGGTAACAAATGATATATTAATTAAATTATTTTAGTTAGTTTCATAATTAATTTATATTTATAAAATAAATTATAACTATTTTAAATTACTTTTCCTTATTTGTTTTGTAGCACTTGTTACTTTTTTTTTCATTATTCTTGTAGTTTCATAATACAAATTATAAATGATTATTTTTTTAGCATATCAAACTTATTATCTATTAGTTAATGTTATAACATGTTATAAATATGTTTTTTGATATGTGTTTTAATTAATACATCATTATATAAAATAAGTGATTGATTTCAACACTAATTTAATCTAAACTATTTTTTATCTGATTGGTAGGTTGTGGTGCATTAGAAGTTTTTAATGCAGTGATTAAATTAATATATTTTAAAAGTTAGATAATTTTAAAATATTTTTAAATAATAAAATTGAAAACGTCTTAAAAAATTGAGTGACTGTTTAAATAGTTTATTTTATATATATATAAAAAAACTCCTTATTTTTCTTTTTCCAAACACCCTTTTTTTTCCTTAAAGATATCATTTTAACTTTTTAATCTTATCCATCCATTTCACTCATCCAATAATCATTATTCAGTGTAAGCTAATTGAATTTTACATAACGTAAGTGGATTTTTTTAATAATATAAATTATTAATTTGTATATAATATTTTTTTGGTTACAAGTTGAAAGAAAGAACCATTGCAATCTACATTTATCCAATGCTCGAAGAGCCAGCTCTATCCATCCGAATGATCTTATGCAATTCGGGTGAAGGAACTTGAATATGTCTTAGCCCCAATGGTATACGTCTTCCATAATATGCAAGGCGATCAACAACACTATTAGCTCCCCACGAGTTGTGCGATATACGGATGTGCCAATCTCTTTTGATCATAGCTCGGGATACCCTGTGTAACCCCTCAACTGGATATTACATTTGAGCCTTAAGTTCAAATTGTCACCATAAAATTTTCAACCTAGTTTAGCCCAAACCACATCCATCTCCATAAAATTCATTAGGTTCAAATATTCAACATAATTAAATAGTTAAAAGCATTACATGAGAGCTCCATTTAAAATACACAATTAAAAATATTCGACTCACGATTTAAAATCCAAAATAAGAGTTACAATACAAAATATAAGGTCCTACGAATACATAGCCTAAATAATCTATGTACTGTACTCGGAACAAGTCGATGCTGAAGTCCTACTTTAATGGTGCTCCAACAATGCACGCCAACCCACTAACCTGCGAAGGGAAACAATAATTCCGAACGTTGAGCTAACAAAGCTCAGTGGATACACTTCCACTCAACCATGCTTCATGAAAATCATAAATATGAGCATGTAGCTAAAGGTGATATCATGACAATACAATAACATTTGGAGCTACCTCTAGCTGTCTAAACACATAGCAAACAACAAGGATTGAATTAATCTCACAAAGCACATATACATCATCCCAAACAAACCTGGAGTGAGTCCTGGTGTCACACAGCCTCGGGAGCGTACACTCGGAGTGAAGCCTGGTGTTACATAGCCTCGAGAACGTACAATCGTACTTGGAATCTCTCATCAAGTGTCATCAAACGGATAACATACATCCGGTATCTCATCTCATGGTGTTGCAATATGCTCTCTGGGTATCCGGATCCCAACAACCAAAGGTGACTCTTACCACACAAGGTGTCCAATATAGCACGCATCATGGACACGATTACCATACGACACACAACATTACACGATCCACCGAGGATCTCTTATAGTTGTTATTACAATAAGTCACCCAAGGTATTACCAAGTTATTACACATTATGCTTATATATGAGGGTTGAATCTTGGTTTCTCAGTTTTACTATTGATTTTATCACATTAGAAGCTCATGGGTTATAGTCCTCGAATTATCAGTCCTTCGAACTCAAATTGTATTTTTTGGGCAGATTGCCTAGTGGGTACCAGTACTGACCCTTGCGTACTGGTACAGTACCCCTTGGGTACCGGTACTTTACAGCGTATCGATATGATTTGAGCTTACTGGAATTTCATTTGCTTTTCGCGTACCGGTACGGGTACTTCCTTACAAGGCGTACTGGTACAGGTTGAACACCGTACCGATACCCCTTTCTCAGTTCATCTAATGAAATAGTGTTCTTAAAACCTAGAACACTAGGGTATCGGTACTATCTCCCCGCGTGCCGATACCGAAGCCAAAAATGGCTTTCTAGGCTCCAGAATCACTTCCCAAGCCTCCAAAACTCAACCTTTATATTGGGATGATCAATCAATGATAAAAGGCCAAGAGGGAGTGAATTGGCAAATAAAAAAATCGGTAGAAGCAATGAAAATGTAAAAAGATTGAGACACAAGAATGTATAGTGGTTCAACCTTCCAACAAGGTTTACATCCACTACCTTAGCTATCCACACTAAGGATTTTCTCAAATCCACTAGATTTGCTTTCCTTTTAAAGCTCAAGGAGATAACCTTACAACTCCCTTAAGACTTATACCCCAAAGTCTTAAGAACACTCATAAAGAAAATTACAAATGATAGCAAATTGAAAAATCCTCTCAAAGGCTAATGTTTGCACAATTCTAAGATCACCCAACCCTAAAAACTTGAGTAAAACGATTACAATGATGAACTCTAAAGTGGGTTACAAGGATTTGACAATAAATGCTCAAAGATTGTTGGATGCGTGCTTGAATGCTTTAGACTTTATAAATAGTTATTGTTGAAACTTTGGAGACTTGTTTTTATACCCTTCATTGATTTATAACCGTTTTGATAGATAGGATATTGAATAGAGTCGTTGGGCTACAATTTTCCTGCAATAAATATTGTTTGCCAACACTGGTATCGGTACACGAAGGCTCGTATCGGTACGTGCCATAAAAAATAGATGTTGCAACAAAGGGGTACCAGTACACGAGCAGTCGTATCGACACTGAGTGTGAATTTTACAAAGGGTATCGGTACGGGCCATACCGTACTGGTACTGATTTTGGTCACTAAAATCATGGAAAGTTTGGATTAAAAACTCGTATCAGTACGGGTAACAATTTTCAAAGATTAGGTTTCCAATAACTGACAAGGCAACGGTCAAAAAATTAAATGTAAAGATTTGGGAAATCTTTAACCCTCGTATCGGTACGCTATAAGTTGTACCGATACTCATAAGCAATTTTGGTTCCAGGTTTAACAAGGCGTACTGATATAACTACACGCGTATCGGTACCCTATAACCAACAAGTATAAGTCGAAATTCTAGTAGCTAAAAACCGTATCGATACGGCCTAAGGCCTATTGATACTTCTAGACCAATTTGACTATTTTGAGTACCAAAATACTTAGAAAATATTTGGGGTTTAAAGTTTTGACTTAGGAAAAATTTAAGTTCAATTTAGTGATTAAAACAAGTTCTTAAAATTTTATTTATTTTTTACAAATTAGTCTTTGTTATATCAAAATCAAATATAGGTTTATCAATCTCCCCCTTTTTGATATAACAATACCAAGATAAATTTTTAAGTCTTTTGAAATCACTCCCCTTTCCTTAAGGCTAGTTTATTTTGAAAATCTTTTGAAAATTGAAAAATTTATATCCCATACACTTATCCCCTTTTTTGTTAAATCAAAATTAGTAGGGCAATTAAGAATAAAGCACAATATAAATCCAAAACAACATATATATCATAAATTCAAAGCAAAATTCAAAGCAACATAATAATATCCAACTTAAAACTAAAAAACATAAACCCAATCATAATCATAAAGTCATATGAATTCAAATAAGAACAAAGGTGCATAAAAGAACTCATATACTAATATGATAATATGATATGAATGAGATGCAAAAGCCTAAGGAGCGTCCCCATCTTCGTCATCCTCGTTTTCATCCTCCTCATGATCATCACCAAGAGCATGACCATGTCATTTGGTATGAAACGCGATAAGGATCATGTCCATCGAAGCTTGACGATTTTTAATAAAGGCAACTCGAGCATCAAGAGAATCAAACCTTGCATCCATGGCTGCAAAATGAGTGTCCATGCTAGCAAATTTCTCATCAAGGTGGGCCATGAAAGCATCGAGAGAAGGTTGACCAACCGAAGCCATCAGATTAACGGGAACATTCTCCAACAGATCAGGTTGAGCATCATTGGGAAGATTGACATTACGAATCCATTATCCGTTGTAGAAGGTGAACTTGGCTCGACGGAGAAAATGATCATCGATGGTTTTAAACAAGGAAGACTAGCTCGACAATCTATCCCAAGCTTGTGGAACATGTAGCTAAGGGCAATGCCATAGGTGAAAGAATTCACAAGAGAGGTGTGATGGTTTTAAACAAGGAAGACTAGCTCGACAAACATAATTTGAGCTAGGTTTGGGTATACTTCCTCATGAAAACAATGTAAGCAAAAATTATCAACTTAGCGAATGGTAGACCACTTACCACCGGATGGTCGAAACTGCCAAGTGATGAGAAGGTGAAGGAAACGCTCATGGGCACCAAGTACGGTTATATAGCCACTATAGTTTAGACCAAAAGAATTTTCATCATCTATACCCGTACCATCTATTCCCAAAAGATCGACAATAATTTTAGAATCAAGACGAAATTTCTTCCCCATAAGATAAGACTCAAGAGCTATAACCTCAATTTTTTCACGATTTAAAATATACTGGGCTTTAAAGTAAAAAATAAGGGCAAGATTTTTGTAAAGAATGCCAGGTATGCTAAAAAAAGTCATGAATTTCCAACGCCCTATTAAATCAAGATAACGAAAGTTAAATTCATCAGAGCTCATAAAAGGTATGGAAACAACACGCTCACGATGAATTTTGAAAGATTAAAATTGTTTAAAACATTTCATGGCATTGATTTTCTAGTTCATTAAAACATTGGATGAAAAGTTGGTTAAGGTTTGGTCTTGTACCATTGTTTCTTGATTGGGAACATTAGAGCTAGATGTCATCTCTTTTCTAGATCTCTTCTTATGAGGCATGGTTAAAATCTTAAAAAATTCAAACCACAAAAAATATATGTATGTGTAAACATCACATTCAATCTAATAAAGCAATCCAATGGTCAAGGTAAAGTAAAATTCTATATTGTATAGCATAAAATCATATACAAGTATAAAGAAAATTTTTGATAAAGTTAAAACTTGAAAACTGTAAAATAAAATATACGAGTATAATATTATATTTGAATAAAAAATTTCAATTTTGAAACATTTTTTGTAAAAACTTTGAAAACAAAGTTATATACATCCTATATATAAATTTTAAGCATAAAGATACTATGAATATAAAGAAAAACGAAATTTAAAGTAAGTAAAGTTTATACCTTGAGTTATGGATGAATGGATGAATGAGAGATGATTTGCACTAGACTTGATGATAATGGCTTGAGTTTGATGTTGAAAACAAAACTCACCAAAAGATTTGATGAATTTTTGAGAAAAACCTAGAGATTAAGAGGGTATATATATGGTATTTTTTACTAGGGTTTTGAGAGAAAAGTTAGATTTTGATTAAAATTAGTAAAACTCATTTAAAGACTTATTTAAGGCTCCAGCGGCTACGCGTACTGATACGCTAAAGAAGCATACCAAAACTACATACTGGTACAAGTTTTTCTTGTAACAATCCTTGACCCATAGCGGTACAGTATAACTTGTATCGAAACTCTGCCCCTAATACCTGTATCGGTACATTGTACCCCGTATTGATACCCCTGACCAAATTTGACAGATTTGGCTGTAAAGAACCCAAAAATTCGATTTAACTCGAATCAAAATGCAAGAATATAATATGAGATCATGATGAATAGGCAAAAACAAATACATACTTCCCCTAACAACGTGAATACATGCAAATAGGAGCAAAATCACATAAACATGTAAATCAACCAAATTCAAGCAATATTTAAGCACAAAACAAGGCTCTAATGTTCAAGAAATGCTAGTAAGCGCTAGCTCTCTCCTAAGAGACCAAAAAAGCTCTTTGTCTAAAGGTTTGGTAAAGATATCCGCTAATTGGTTCAAGGTGTTTGCATACTCTAGAACAATATTATTTTTCAAGACATGATCTCTAATGAAATGATGTCTTATCTCTATGTGCTTGGGTTTAGAATGTTGTTTGGGATTCTTAGTGAGACAAATTGCACTAGTATTGTCACACTTTAAAGGGATGGTACATACATCAATTCCACAATCTAAGAGTTGTTGCTTCATCCAAAAGACTTGAACACAACAAATACCGATCGAAATATATTCTGCCTCATTGGTAGATAGCACTGCGCTATTTTGCTTCTTAAAAAACCATGATATGAGCATGCTACCTAGGAATTGACAAGTACTGAAGGTATTCTTTCTATCTATCTTACAACCTCCATAATCTGCATCCAAATAAGAATGCAAACTAAAGGATGAGTCTCTAGGATACCAAAGACCTAAACAAGGTGTGTCTCTAAGGTATCTAAAGATTCTATTAACAACTTGTAGATGTAATTCTCTAGAACTAGCTTGAAATCCAGCACACAAAAAAACATTAAACATGATATTCGGTCTACTTGCGGTAAGATAAAGCAAATAACCTATCATAGATCTATAAAGTTTAATATCAACACATTTACCTCCTTCATCTTTGTCAAGCTTTGTAGAAGAGCTCATCGGTGTGGCTTGAGGTTTCACGTTCTTCAAGCCAAACTTCTTGAGCATATCCTTGATGTACTTTGCTTGATTGATGATGATGTCATCCTTCATTTATTTGATTTGGAATACCAAAAAGAATTAGAGCTCCCCTATCATGCTCATTTCAAATTCACCTTGCATCAACTTAGCAAATTCTTGGCAAAGTAATTTATTAGTAGAACCAAAAATAATATCATCAACATAAATTTGAACTATTAAATGTCTTTGCATTTTCTTTTTATAAAAAGTGCAGTATCAACCTTCCCTTTGTTAAAACCTTTTTCAATTAAAAAATTTGACAATTATTCATACCAAGCTCTAGGAGCTTGTTTTAAACCATATAAAGCTTTTGAAAGTTTAAAAATATGGTTTGGATATTTTGGATCTTCAAAGCCGGGTGGTTTTTCTACATATACTACTTCATTTATAAAACCATTTAGAAAAGCACTTTTAACATCCATTTGAAAAAGCTTGAATTCAAGATAACATGCAAATGCAAGAAACATCATAATAGCTTCTATTCTAGCTACGGGTGCATAGGTTTCATCAAAATCAATTCCTTCTTCTTGAGTGTAACCTTGAGCAATAAGTCTAGCCTTGTTTCTCACTATGTTACCACTCTCATCTAGTATTTCTAAAAACCCATTCCTATAGTAGATTTATTACTAGGCCTATAAACTAATATCCAAACTTTACTCATCTCAAATTGATTTAGCTCTTCTAGCATGGCCAATATCCAATAATCATCATTTAATGCTTATTTTATATTTTTAGGCTCAATGCATGAGATAAATGCAACAAAGTTACAAGTATTTCTGAGAGAGGATCTAGTGGTTACCCCTTTGGATGGATCACCCAAAATCTCACCACATTTGACATAGTTGAACTCCCTTGGGTAGGTGACCTCATTTTCCTCTAGAGACATGTCCTCAAGGCTTCTAGAGGTGGATCTTGTGGTTCGTTTTTAGTTGGAACTTCATATACCTTTAATGATTGTCCTTTACCATCATTGGCATAAAAAATCCCTACATCATCATCACAAGTATCATTCCTCGAAAGGAGGTTATCATCGAAAATATATGAATTGACTCTTCAACTATTAAAGTTCTTTTGTTAAATACACGATAGGCTTTAGAGTTTAAAGAATAACCTAGAAAATAGCTTCATCACTTTTTGCATAAAATTTGCCTAAATTATCTTTTTCATTGTTTAAAACAAAACATTTCCATCCAAAAGGATGAAAATAGATAATGTTAGGCATTTTTATAATGACTCGAATTTCAAAATTTAAAGGTCGGGTAACCCGAAGTATGGGCTTCGTGGTTGGGCTTTGAGAGCCTTTTTAGGCATGTCTTAGAACCCTAGGCTTGGGTTTGTTGGTTTGTTGTTGGGCTAAGGTGAAAGTAAGAAGGGCAAATGGGTAAAAACATAATTAAAGACAAAGCGGGCTGATGGGGGACTTTATTTTTTGTAGAAAAGTTGGAGGGTGAAGTCACTATTGTCCCTTGTTTTCTTTCTCTTTCTCATATTCATCTTCCTAACCAAGTTTGAAGTTCAAGGTGGAATCTTTGAGTGTTTGAGAGAGGATCATGTTTTGACGATGGAGGGAAGTTTGATGAGCAGCAAAAGGATCTACACACCAAGGTAAAGATGAGTTAAAACAGTAGAGTTTGAGGTTTCGGTGGGGTTAGTATGGATGAATGGGAATGGATCTTTGAAGGATTGTTCCCTAGCGTTAGTTCGAGGTTAGTACACTACTAACTCTCATAGTTTCCTAGAAATCATGAAATTAAGCTTTGATGCATGTATTGGTGTTTTTGGCTTGGTTATACCTTGAGTGGTTATTAATGGTAAATCATGGGATTGATGTTGCTATGGCTTAAATTTGATAGTAATCTACCTAATACTATAGGAACGATTTGGGGTTTAACTATGGGGGTTAAATAGGGTTTCTAGGTGAAACCCACACCAGAGTTCAAAAATCGAGCTCGTGTACCGGTACTGGGGCTAGCGTATTGGTACGTCTTAGTATAAAAGGGGAGAGGGTTGTGAGGGGTGTACCGGTACGCCTCCCCGCGTCATACCCATTGCATATTAAGGATTTCAGTAATGCTTTAGCGTACTGGTACGCAAAGGGCATATCGGTACCCACTATTACATTGCCTAGGAGAGGCTTAGCGTACCGGTACGCGAGAGAATGAGTACCGATAATGTTTAGGATCGGTACGGGGAGATCTTAGTATCGATATGGAGTATCAGTACGGCACAGAGCGTATCAGTACGACTTGGGGTCTAATTCTTTCGAGCCTAGTTGAAGTATCGGTACTCATGGGGGAGTATCAATACCTAGAGGGGAGTATCGATGCTCACTTTGGAGTATCGATACTCGTTGGGCAATCTACCCAAGAATTTTGAGGTTACGTTCAAGGGTGCTATAATTCGAAGCAAAGGGCCTTGGGGGTCAGTTAAGGTGTAAAATGAATATTAAAATTGGGAAATGGAGATTTAAACCTCATGTATGAATAAAATGGCTAATGACTCGTTATATATTGGGTAAGCTATGTGAGGTGGTAACCCATAGGGATCTTAGGTGGACCGATTGATGCTGTATGGTAATCTGGGCCCTTGTTGTGCGCGAAAGGGGCGCCTATAAGGTTAAATCTTATTGAATAATAAGATAAATTAATGAGAATGGCTAATGTGTACCTTCATAACATACTAATAAATAGATAAGCTCAATAGGGTGGTATAATAATTGATAGAAACCATAGGGCGATGGTAAGTGTGTTAGAGCTGTGTGCGGTAAGACCCTTGTGTCGAGGTCGAGGCTGTGTGGTGGCTTGGGTCCTTGCTGTGTGCTGATTGGACGCCTAGGTAGTCGAGTCATCTCTTTTTGTTGGGATTTGGATACCCAAAATGTGTTGCAACACTTTGAAGACTCCCGAATGTAGGATCCCGATGCTTTGTGGACACGGGCCTCATTTGAAGATGCTTGATGTGAGATTCTGAGCATGGATGTAGGATCTTGATGCTTTGTGGACGGGGGCCTCATCCCCTTGAGTATAGGATCCCGATGCTTTATGGACGCGGGCCTTACTCGTAGTGTAGGATCCTGATGCTTTGTGGACGCGGGCCTCACTCAAGTGTAGGATTCTGATGCTTTGTGGACACGGACCTCTCTTAATGTTGTTGGTGTTATCTGTGTGATGCTAGGTAAACATATGAGGTATTTGTATGTACTGTGTGCGTGATCATACATTCATCTATGTGTTTAGGCGGATATGGTAGCGCCATCGTTATCTTGCCATGATATCATTCACGTTGCATGCTTTATTTATGATTTGCATGAAGTATGGTTGAGTGGCAGTGTATCCACTGAGCTTTGTTAGCTCAGCGTTCGGAATCATTGTTTCCGTTCACAGGTTAGTAGGTTTAGCTCGTTCTTGGAGGAGCACCATCAAGGAAGGATTCCAGTGCCTTGTCTCATCAGAGTACAATATTTAGGTCCTTGGGCTATGTATTCGTAGGAACCTATTGTATATTGTAAATCGTATTTGGATTTTCAAACGATCGAGTCAAAGGTTTATAATGTAATTTTAAAAAGAGATCCACTGTATATGTTTTTGAATATTTATTATGCTTTATTGGGTTGTATTTAAATGGATTTTCATAATGGATTTGTGGATTGGGCTAAACTAGGTCAAAATTGTTGGTTGAGTTTCACGCATGAGGCCCAAATGTGACATCTGGGTCGTGGGTGTTACAATTTTATTTTTGAAAAGTTCATAAGGTGTTTTATTTAAAATAGGCCTAATCGTTACTTAGTTGACAATATAGCAAGTTGTATTTGTAGCTTCCGCCTAAAAATACTTAGGCAAATTACTTTCACAAAGCATGGTTCTAGCCATTTTTTCTAAAGTTCGATTTTCCTCTCAATAACCCTATTTTGTTGAGATGTGAGAGGAGCAAAAAAATTATGGCTAATCTCATTAGAGTTGTAAAACTCTCCAAAACCTAGATTTTGAAATCCAGTTCCATGGTCACTCCAAACATGTGAAATTGAGTAACCAACATCGTTTAGATTAGCTTTTGAAAACGCGATGAATTTTTCTAAAGCCTCTCATCTTTGGTACTTAAAATTAGAACCCAAGTAAATATAGATTAATCATGTACTAAAACAAATTCATATGATTTTCCACCCAAGCTCATAGTTCTAATAGGGCCAAAAACATCTATATGGATCAATTGTAAAACTCTAATGGTAGAAACATCATTAATAGGTTTAAAAGAAACTCTTTTGTGTTTGCTTTTTGCACATGCATCACAAAATTTTTCAAGAAAAAACTTTATTTTTGGCAAACCTCTTACTAGATCATTTGAAATTAATTTTTCCAAAACACTCATGCTTGCATGCCCTAGTTTTCTATGCATAACCATGAATCATGTTCATCTTTTGCAACAAAACATGCATTTGAAATATGAATGTCATCTAGATACACCATGTAAATGTTTCCTATTCTATGACCAATGAGCACAATTTTGTTGGATTCAATGTCAATAATTTTGCAACCATTTAAATGAAAAAGGACATTGGAATCTTTATCACATAATTGGCTCATGCTCAAAAGATTATGCTTAAGACCGTTGACATACAAAACATTATCAATGAGAATAGAAGAGTGATTACCAATGGAACCAATTCCTTCAATATGGCATTTAGAGTTGTCACCGAAAGTCACTACTCATCCACTCTTTTGTTTTATCTCCAAGAATATACTCTTGTCACCGGTCATGTGTCTCGAGCATCCACTATCAAGGTACCACGAATTTGCACTTGATGCTTTGGCCTTGTAGCAATGCTCCCGCTATAAACATAGCATCATGTCTTGTTTTTTTGTATCCAAATTCTTTTGGGTTTATGAGTATTAGCTCCCAAAATCTTGGTTCCCTTGGGAATCCAGAAAGTAAAGCCATTAATATTATTAAAAGCAATTAGTTCCTTAGGAACCCAAACACTTCTAATTCTCTTACCATTAGAGGGCCTTGGGTAGCCTCTATGGTTGTAACCACTAAAGTTTCTTTTCACATAGTTGGGTTTTGAAGTTGTTCCTCTTTCAAAATGTGGTTTTCCAACTTTGTTCAAAGAAGCTTTGAGATCGCATATTTCTTTTTGGTGATCATCATGAACTTTAGAAAGAAGGTTATGCAAATCTTGATTTTTCTTTTCAAAATCATTTTGTTTAGTTTGCAAATACATAACCTTTTTCTCAAGTTCCAAGTTGGTTTTTGGACAAGGAATCATTTTGGTTTTTCAAATTTGAAATCGTTTTCTTGTTTTTCAAAAGTGATTCCTTATACTTCTCCACCAACTCATCATAAACCTCTTGCAACTCATTGTAAGCTTCTTGAAGCTCATCAAATGTAAAATCAAAATTAGATGAGTTTAAGGTTACCTTAGGATCCTCCTCCGATGCTATGAGACAAAGATTTGCTACTTCTTGCTCCTCCTCACCAGATAAGTCCTCATTACTCCAAGTAGCAACATGAGCCTTGAGCTTTTTTTTCCTGAAGCTCTTCTTCTTTAGTTAGGGACAATCAAATTTGATGTGTCTTGGCTTCTTGCACTCATAGCATATGATTTGATCATTCTCTTCCTTATTTTGCTTATTCTTGAAACCCTCTCTCCGTTGGAACTTTCTTTCTCGGTTGGATTTCATGAATTGTGTGACTCTCTTAGCAAGCATTGTCATTTCTTCATCTTCTTCCTCACTAGAAACACTCTCCTCTTGTGAAGCTTTGAGAGCAATTCCCATCTTCTTCTTCTCCACTTTCTTCTTTTCTATCTTCTTTTCTTCTTTCTTTTTATCATCTTCTCTTCCTTTTTTCATTATCTCATGAGTGAGAAAAGACCTCAAAAGAGCATCAAGCTTCAAGGTCTTGAGATCTTTAGCTTAGATGATGACGGTCTTCTTTGAGTCTTATAACTCAAGATCAGAGTAGATAAGCTTCTAAACAAGCTTGTCTTCCAAATGATTTCTCCTAAGCCTTTAAGCCCATTGACGATGACAGAGAAATGATCGAACATCTTGGTGATGTCTTCATTCGATTCTATCTTGAAGTTCTCAAAGCTTAAGTTGAAGAATCTAATCTTGGTCTCATTCACTTTATTCGTGCCCTAGTATGTAACTTCAAGCTTGTCCCATATCTCATTTGCACTAATGCAAGAAGACATCTTAGCATACTCGTCCAGTCCAAGAGCAAAAAAGAGAATGTGCATAACTTTGTCATTTATTTGCAATCTCCTTCGATCTTTATTCCTCATCTCTTCTTTAGCCTTAGGAACGAGCCAGTCTCCTTCTTTTTTCATTGGGATAGCCGGTCCATCTTCTACAACATCACAAAGAAGGAAATCGTTCAACTTTATGAAGAACCTTATTCTATTCTTCCAATAAGGATAGTTATCCACATTGAAATAAGGCAGTTTGGTGATAGATTGAGACTCGTAGAGGTTGTTGCCAGAAGTAGAGGCCATGGCTTGATGGTATATTGATTGAATCACCTTAGGATCGACTCAAGAGGGTGTTAATCCTTCCAATGAGTATATATCTAATATCAATTGTTGGGATGATCAATCAATGATAAATGGTCAATAAGGGGTGAATTGGCAAATAAAAAATTTGGTGGAAGTAATGGAAATGTAAAAAGATTGGGACACAAGAATTTATAGTGGTTCAACCTTCCAACAAGGTTTACATCCACTACCTTAGTTATCCACACTAAGGATTTTCTCAAATCCACTAGATTTTCTTTCCTTTTGAGGCTCAAAGAGATAACCTTACAACTCGCTTAAGACTTATACCCCAAAGTCTTAAGAACACTCACAAAGAAAATTACAAATGATAGCAAACTGAGAAAATCCTCTCAAAGGATGATGTTTGCACAATTCTAAGATCACTCAACCTCAAAAACTTGAGTAAAAAGATTACAATGATGAACTTTCAAGTGGTTTACAAGGATTTGACAATAAATGAGTAAAAAGATTGTTGGATATGTGCTTGAATGCTTTAGGCTTTATCAATAGTTGTTGCTGAAGTTTTGGAGACTTGTTTTTATACTCCCATCATTGATTTCTAACCGTTTGGGTAGATATGATATTGAATAGAGTCGTTGGGCTACAATTTTCCCGCAATAAATATTGTCTGCCAACACTAGGTACCGGTACACGAAGGCTCGTATCGATACATGCCATAAGAAGAAATAGACGTTGCAACAAATGGGTACCGATACGCAAGCAGTCGTATCGGCACAGAGTGTGAATTTTACAAAAGGTATCGGTACGGGCCATGCCATACTTGTACTAATTTTAGTCACTGAAATCCTGGAAAGTTTGGATTAAAAATTCATATCAATATGCCTATAGGTCGTATCGGTACAGGTAACCCTTTTTCAAAGATTTGGTTTCCAATAACTGACAAGGCAACGGTCAAAAAATTAAATATAAAAATTTAGGAAATATTTAACCCTCGTATTGGTATGCTATGAGTTGTATCGATACTCATAAGCAATTTTGGTTCCAGGTTTAACAAGGCGTATCGATACGGCTACACACGTATTGGTACCTTATAGCGAACAAGTATAAATTAAAATTCCAGTAGCTAAAAACCATATCGATACGGCCTAAGGCGTATCTATACTCCTGGACTAATTTGATTATTTTGAGTACCAAAATACTTAGAAAATATTTGGGGTTAAAATTTTTGACTTAAGAAAAATTTAAGTTCTATTTTACTGTTAATTTAGTGACTAAAACAAGTTCTTAAAAATTTATTTCTTTTTTTTTACAAATAAGTCCTTGTTATATCAAAATTAAATATAGGTTTATCACTTTAACCCCTTAACTTAATCCTACATCTTATGGAAGTTATTAGGGTGGTTTGCTACCATTTTTACACGTTATTAACACTAAATCTGGATTATGCCATTAAAGAGGGTCTCTAACCTCTAACACCCAAATCAACCATAAACATCAAATTTAAGCACACAAAGCATCATCTTTTAGAATATGCGTGAAACGAAGGAGTTAGAAGTGTACTAACCTTGATTCAAAAGCTGGAAACGAACCCCCTAAGCCAAGCTCTTCGAACCATCTTTTTCCCAAGCTCATTGGAAGAATTTTCAACCTCTTTTATTACATACGGAAGTATAAAATGGATTACAACTTTGCAGAATGAGGAAAACCAACTAAAACTTACTTTTAAGCTGGAAGAAAGATATTGATTTCCCTCTAACCATTTTCCTCAAACCCCTCCACTAAACCCATTTTCTCTTCCACCACCAAACTTGATGAAACTTACCTCCAAATTTAGATCATTGTAAGGAGATTGAACTTTCCCTTAACAAAAATTGCAAGATTAAACGTTTGCATGAGTGTGGGTGTTGAGGGAATGGGAATGGTTGAGGAAGGGAGACAAATGGTGATATCGCCACCACTTTTCTGTAGAGGAAATAAAAGTTCCCAACTTTCCTCTTCATAAACAAGGTGAAATTACCTCACTATCCTTCCTCCTTCATCCCAACACACATCCAACCCTAGGAACTCAAGATCAACATCTACAACAATCCCACAAGGGCACTTAAAGACCCAACACTTGGCCCAAACACAAAGCCCATGACTCGGGTTAAACTAACCTTCAAATTTTAAAATATGGGTTGTTACAACTCTCTCCCTTAAAGAAAATTTCGTCCTCAAAATTTACCTGATGGGAATAGATGCGAATAAAGCAACCTCATGTCCTTGATCTCCCACATAGCTTCCTCGACTTTGTGGTACCTTCAAAACATTTTTACTAAAGGTATACACTTGTTGTGCAACTTCTTGACTTCTTTAGCTAAAACTCTTGTCAACTCTTCCTCATAGGTCAGATAACATACGAAGGGTCAGAACAGTAGCATCTCAGCATAGACACATGAAACACATTATAGATGTGTGACATATCTGGAGGCAGGGAAAATCGATAAGCTACGAGTCCAACTCTTTCTATGATCTCATACGGTCCAATAAACCTCGGGCTTAACATGCCCTTCTGCCCAAAACGGATTACTTTTTTCCATGGTGACACCTTGAGGAACACTTTGTCACCAATCTTATACTCGATTTACTTACGCATCTGATCCACATAATCTTTTTGATAATAAAATACCGCTTGCAATCTTTCCTTGATGATCTAAACTTTCTCTTCGGTTTGTCTAATCAAATCTGACCCCACAATCTTTCTCTCATTGAACTCGGTCTAATGTAATGGTTTTTTACACTTACGTCCATACAAGGCCTCAAAATAAGCCATCTTGATGCTCAATTGGAAACTATTTCTATAGGCAAATTCAATAAGCTATAGTTGCTCTTCCCAACTCCCCTCAAAATTAATGACACAACACCGAAGCATATCCTTCAAAATCTGAATGACTCACTCGGACTGACCATCAGTCTAAGGATGAAAAACAGTACTAAAATATAGCCTTGTGTTCAAAGCTTCATGAATTTTCTTCAATAGTCTCGCTGTGAACCGGGGATCTTTATCCGATATGATTGACGATGCCCTTTTTGCAACATCAAAATCTCTTGGATATACAACCGTGCCAACCTCTCAAGAGATCTATAATTACCCATAAAGTATCATATATCCATTGGGTCAATGGAAAACTCATCACAAAATCCATAGTCACTCGATCCCACTTTCATTGTAGAATCTGGATGGGCTGAAGCAAGCCCAAAGGAACTTGGTGTTTGGCATTAACTTGCTGACAAGCTAAGTATCTAGTTACAAACTCAAATACATCTCTCTTCATACTGGGCCACCAATAAAAAAGGATAGATGTCTTGGTACATCTTGTTGCTACCCGGATGCATATCAAACAGACTACGGTACGTCTTTCGGAGGATACTGTCCCGTAAATCCTTCAAGGCTAGAACACATAACCAACCTTTGAAGTACAAGATCCCACCATTTCGTACTTCAAAGCCAGATGTGTCACCTCTTTGAACCATCTCTATCTTTGCAACCAAATCTCCATCCAACACTTGTGTTCTCTTGATCTCGTGCACTAAGGTAGGCTCCACACGAAGCTTGGCTAGTAATTAATCGTCCTCAGTCAACCTTAAATGGGAAAACATCACCCTTAAGTTTAACATGGACTTCTGACTTTAAGCGTCAACCATAACATTATCCTTACCAGGATGATACTTTATGATGCAATCATAATCCTTTAGCAGCTCAATCCATCGCTTTTGCCTAAAATTCAACTCTTTCTGACTGAGCAGATACTTTAAACTCTTATGATCTGTGTAGATATAACACTTTTTCTGTACAGTTAATGCCTCTAAATTTTCAATACAAAGATGACTGCGGCAAGCTCAAAATCATGAGTGGGGTAATTTCATTCATGAGGCTTTAAATTGCCTCAAGGTGTAAGCAACCACATTACCCTCTTACGTGAGAACACAACCAATCACATTTAACGAAGCATCAGTAAACACAACATAATCCTTTCCCAGCTCAAGTTTCATCAAAAATGGAGCCTCTGTCAAATAAGCCTTCAACTGCTCGAAACTTTATATCGTTCTCTCGTTCTACTCAAATGGAACTCCTTTCTGTAATAACTTGGTCAAAGGTGTCGCTATGATAGAAAAACACTTAACAAAATGACGATAATATCCGACAAGTCCAAGAAAACTACAAACTACCACTGCATGAATCTTTTGGGATCGACTCGAATCTCATCAGTCGTAACAATGTGGCCCAAAAATGCCACCTCAAAGAGCCATAATTCACACTTACTGAACTTGGAAAAAAAGTTATCTTTCCCTCAAGGTCTAGAGGAGAACACGAAGATGATAGTCGTGCTCCTCCTCCGAGCTCGAATAGATCAAGATGTCATTGATGAAGACCACTACAAACTGATCTAGGTAGGGCTAGAAAATCTGATTCATTAGATCCATAAAAGTTGCAGATGTATTGGTAAGCCTAAAAGGCATTACCAAGAACTCATAATGCCCATACCGCATTTTGAAAGAGGTTTTCTGAACATCTTATTCTACCACTTTTAATTGGTAGTAACCCGACCTCAAATTGATCTTTAAGAACATAGAGAAACTCTTAATTAGTCAACATGTCATCTATCCTTGGTAGATGATAGCTCTTCTTCACCGTTACCTTGTTGTGTTGATGATAGTCAATGCATATCCTCATTGAACCATCATTTTTCTTGACAAACAAGCCCAATGCACCCCAAGATGAGATGCTTGGTTGAATAAATCCCTTTCCAACAACTCTTGAATCTGATTTTTTAACTTTTTCAACTTTTTTGGTGCCATGTGATATGGGGAAATAGACACTAGTGTCATGTCTAGCATCATATCTTATCTGAAACTCTTGCTCACAATCTAGAGGTAGTCCATATAACTTTTCCAGAAACACATTGGCGAACTCTCTAACAGTCTGAAGGCTCTTAAGCTTCAGACCCTCAATACTCTCCAGAAACACATTGGCCAACTTTTCCAGATAACTTGACCCTATGCAAACCACGAAGCTTAAGGCTCTTCGCTCTACAACCCAAACGTGTGTCATGCTCAAACAACCAATTCATCCCTAAGATGGCATCAAACTATTGATATTCCACTATGGATGTAGGAATACCATTAGATCAACTGGAAATATCGAACCTTAGACCTTAATCGAACACTTTTGATAGACCTTATCTACTAAAACATCATACCCCGAAAGACTAGTCACACAGACTCCTATCTCAATATCCTCATCAAGAATACCCTACTGTTGAGATATTCCACTATGGATGTAGGAATGGGTAGACCTCGAATCCACAAGAGTAACAATAAGGACTGAAAACAAGGTAAACGTACCTGAGATAACATCGGTAGCCTCACTGTCCTCCTAAGCTTTGATTGCATATTGTCTAGATGGTGCCCTCGCGATGGACTAGAATATGCTCTCACTCTGATGTCTATACATGTGGCTAGCTCCTCTTCTCGCAAAGGCCTGACCCTTCTAAGCTAGATAAGAGGTCCTCTGATTCTAAACTAGAGTGGTGTCAGCAGTTGCCGGACAATCCCTCATATAATAGTCTGGTGACCCACAACCACAGCAAACTCTGGATGTCCTTCAACATTTTCCATGATGTTTATGCCCACACTGATCATAAACTAGTGTGCTCGCACTCCTCTGTGAGCCCTTCAAACTCATCATGGGTGAAGATGATAAAGGCCTTCTCTGGCCAGCAGACTTTGACCTATGGTTTGATCTAGCAGATTGACTTAAAGCTCTTCTATTCTAATTCCAATAATCTCTACTCCTCTAGGAGTAAAATTGTGACTGCTTGGAGTGGGTATAATTCCCTCCACTTGGGTCGTCTTGCACACCAGCCTGACTATAGGTCAAGCCTTGAACTTGTTTAAGCAATTTGGCACTAGTGGTTAAATCTAAAACATCTTTGGTGGGTCAGCTATCAAGTACATTTGGATCTTCTTCTTTAATCATTTTCGAAACCTCTTGCACCTCATCTTCTCTGTAGCAACCAACTCTGGGCATACCGCTCAATTGTAGGAACTCTTATTCGTACCCAAAAATTGATCGATTCTCTTAAAGCAGATGAGTAAACCATCCCTTAAACTATAAATGTGAGCTTCACCCATATATTTCTTCTCAAACTCATCTAAGAAATTATCCCATAAAGGACGACAAGGGTACCACCTCAACTCTACTGTTTTCCACCATTCCCAAGCATTCTTTTTCAATAGAGAAAAAACGTAAGTCAACTTGTCCACGGGTTCCAACCGCATTTGTCTCATAATTTAACGGGTATCCCTCAACTATTAATTTGTCTTAACCGAATTGTCTTGTCACGTTCCAAGGAAATTTGTTGCACTATGATGACGTACCCTCTCAATTGGTGCCTCACGATGGGTAGCCGAATGCCTAGGTATGGCCCTCACAATGCGGTGAAGGGCCTGGTGGAGATGAAAGAAATAATTGACCCCTCAAACCCTTTCATCTTCTGACAGCTCCTCTGTGTCAGGAACATAGTCCTCATCGTAGCTCCCCTTACAGGAGCCTCAACTTTCCTCGTGATCTCGTGCCTTCCTCAATATGATTACTTTCTGCACAAGCAAACAAATAAGGTTACACCATCGAATATTCAGCTTAAATGAGTACAACTTTGACTTATGAGAAACATATTCGCTAGAAACCTATACACACATTCGAAAACCCCCGAGGCTTTCTTAGAACCGTCTAAACCTAGGCTTTGATACCACTAAATGTAACACCTTCAACCCAGATGTCACATTTATGCCTCAAGCCCAAACTGTCACCATAAAATTTTCAACCTAGTTTAGCATAAACCACATTCATTTTCATAAAATCCATTAAGGTCAAATATTCAACACAGTTAAATAGTTAAAAGCATTACATGGGAACTCCATTTAAAATACATAAATAAAAACATTCGACTCACGATTTAAAATCCAAAACAAAAGTTAAAATACAAAACATAGGGTCCTACAAATACATAGCCCAAATAATCTAAGTATTATACTCAGAACAAGTCGATGCAAAAGTCCTACTCCGATGGTTCTCCAAAAATGCACATCAACCCACTAACCTGTGAACGAAAACAACGTCGAACACTGAGCTAACGAAGCTCAGTGGATATACTTCCACTCAACCATGCTTCATGCAAATCATAAGTATGGGCATGTAGCTAAAGATGATATCATGGAAATATAATAACATTTGGCGCTACCTCTAGCCGCCTAAACACAATGCAAACAACAAGGATTGTATTAATCTCACAAAGCACAAATGTATCATACCAAACAAACCTTGAGTAATGCCCAGTTTCAAACAACCTCGGGAACGTACACTCGTACTCAAAATCTCTCATCGAGTATCATCGAATAGGGCTTAATGTTACACAACCTCGAGAACATACATTCGGCATCTCATCTCATGCTGTTGCAACCGCTCTCTGGGTATCTGGATCCCAACAAACAAATGTGACTCTTATCCCACAAGTTGTCCAATAGAGCACACTAAATGGACACGACTACCATAAAACACACAACATTACACGATCCACCGAGGATCTCTTATGGTTGCTATTACAATGAGTCACTCAAGGTATTACCAAGTTATTACACATTATGCTCATATATGAGGGTTGAATCTTGGTTTCTCAGTTTTACTATTGATTTTATCATATTAGAAGCTCATTGGGCCATAATCCTTAAAATATTAGCCTCTCAAACTCAAATTATATTTTTAAGGAAGATTACCCGTGGGTACCGATATCGACCCTCGCGTACCCTTGGGTTCTGATACTTTACAACGTACCAATACGATTTGAGCTCACTAGAATTTTATTTGCTCTTTGCGTACCAGTACAGGTTGAACATTGTATCGATACTCCTCTCCCAGTTCATCCAATGAAACAATGTTCTTAAAACCCAGAACATCGAGGTATCGGTACTACCTCCCCGCGTATCGATATCGAAGCTAGAAATGGCTTTCTAGGCTCGGGAAATCACTTTCCAAGCCCCCAAAACTCAACTTTAACCCCTTAACTCAATCCTACATCTTATGGAAGTTATTAGGGTGGTTTGCTACCATTTTTACACGTTATTAACACCAAATTCGAATTATGCCATTAAAGAGGGTCTTTAACCTCTAACACCCAAATCAACCATAAACATCAAATTTAAGCACACAAAGCATCATCCTTAGGATGTGTATGAAACCAAGGAGTTAGTAGTATACTAACCTTGATTCAAAAGCTAGAAACGGAGCCCCTAAGCCAAGCTCTTCAAGCCTTCTTCTTCCCAAGTTCCTTGGAAGAATTTTAACCTCTTTCACTACACAAGAAAGTTGTAAAATGGATTACAACTTTGAAGGAGGAAAACCAACTAAAACTTACTCTTAAGCCAAGAAAATGGGATTGATTCACCCTCTAACCATTTTCCTCAAAAAACACCTCTAAACCATTTTCTCTTCCACCACCAAACTTGATAAAACTTACCTCTAAATGTAGATCCTTGGAAGGAGATTACAATGAAATTTTGAGATTCACACTTCTAAACTCAAAGATTTAACCTTTGCTTGAGTGTGAGAGTCGGGGGAATGGGAATGGTTGAGGAAGTGAGACAAATGGTGATATCACCACCACTTTTCTATAGAGGAAATAAAAGCTCCCAACTTTCTTCTTCAAAAACAAGGTGAAATTACCTCATTTTCCTTCCTTCTTCATCCCAACACACATCCAACCCAAGGAACTCAAGCCCAACATCCACAACAAGCCCACGAGGGCTCTCAAAGGCCCAGATCTCAGCCCAAACGTAAAGCCCATGACTCGGGATAAATCGACCCTCAAATTTTGAATATGGTTATTTACATCCTAAACCAGGGATGAACAATAACCCTATTGTATATTCTAAATGAGTCTGACTGCGGCTAAGAAATCTATTTCAACTATAATACAACGGACTTCATTTTGCCATGAGGTGTGAAGCCCATGAAGAATTACCCAAAGTTCTGCATTTAACACTGAGCAAGAACCAATATTTCTGCAGTATCCAAACAATCATTGCCCATTCCCATCTTGAGCCATGTCACCTGAAGAAGCAGCTTGTGTAGTGGGCTCAATGGCACCATCGAATTGATATTAATTTTTACTGTCCCCCTATTAGAATCCTTCCTTCAGTGATCTTATGCAAAGTCGCAACACGCTGAGAAGAATCACTATTGACTGCACTCAATGTATTAGCCCAAACAACCGAAGACTGAGTAATTATCGATACAGAGCCAATTTCTTCTTCTTCTTTTTTGGTAATAAGCCAATTTCTTCGTTGAACATGAAACAATTACATTACTTCCACAGTCTCTAAATAATGATACTGAACATGTGTCTCTATTCACGGTCCTATCGAATTATTCCAAGAGAGTTAGTGAGATTATTATGCAACCACTGAACTGCTAAAGCAAAGGTATAATGAAAAAATGACTATGACGTTTGATTGGATAATCATTTTAGTCTATATTCTTTTTTTAAGCACATCAACCTTTAACGTTTTATTTTGGTTCAGAACGACACATTCATGAATAAAAACTGTTAGTCAACTAACAATAAACAACTTGGAATGACTTTGATAGAATGACACATAAGCAAAAAAATAATTATATATTTTATATGATTTTATAAAATTATTTTTTGACTGATGTGTCATTCTATCAAGTCAACACATTTGTCTATATGACACTGTTATGTTAGTGTGTATTGTAATGTAGGTCACTCAAGTCATTTATCATTAGTTGATTAACAATTTTCATCCACGGACATGTCATTTTGGCCTAAAATGAAACGTCGAAGGTTAAAGTGCTTCAGAAAAGGAATATAAACCAAAGTTACTATCCAATCAAACATTAAGAGTATTTTTTGACATTATACCATTTAATTAAGGTTAAGTTTATATTTCTTAAAAATAGTGTCAAAAGATTTATTAAAAAGGACATCAAATTCTCCCTGGCAGACTCACCCACCAAAGCTAGGTGTGCGACGCGGGTTGATTCGCCCTAGAAATCGGAAGGGCAATAAAAAGGGATAGTAATATATTTTCAATAAAATATAGCACTAATTAAAAATGAGTTTTTGTTATATAGAGTCCCAAGGGTTGTATATAAGAACTACTAGATTCTTATTATTACTGCTTATTTTGCTTTTCAATGGAATCTTTAGAATATAATTAATTACATTCCTACAAAAATAAACCCTAAAACCTTAAAATTATAAATCCTAAACCCTAAACTCTAAAAATCATAAAACACTAAACATTAAACCCTAAAACACAAAACCCTACAAATAATAAAAACCATAAATCATAACTAAACTCTTGAGGCTCGAACGATCAACCGAAATAGCCAAAAGGGGGTGAATTAGATTATAGCTTTGGTGCATAAAAAGCTAAGAAATAAAAAATGTGACACAATGATTTATAGTGGTTCGACTTTCTAACCAAAGTCTATCTCCACTACTTTAGCTATCCACACTAAGAATTTTCCACAAATTCACTAATTTGTCTTTCTTTTTTCCGGGCTCAAGGAGATAACCCTTACAACAAAGACTTATACCCCAAAGTCTTGAAAACACTCTCTTACAAATAGAAAACAAATAAGCAAATAATGAAAACCCTTACAAGGCAAATGTGTTAGCAATTTAAGTTCACACACAAAATCCTAAACGCTTGAGCAAATGTGACAATTTGGCTCAATAGTGTTTTCTACAAGAAATGTGACAATTTAAGCACAAAATTTGATTTCTCAATACATGAATGTTGGCAAGTTGTTTCTTGTGTTCTATGGCCGTTTGAAGAGGTTTTTTAAACCCTCTAATGGCTTCATGATCATTACTAGCCGTTGGGGGTTGATTAGAGCCGTTTGGGACTTTAGCACTAGCCATAAATGCAGTTATGGGCTTGTTGGTATCAGTACGTGATTACTGGTATCAATACACTTGTTTTAAATAGAAAAAGCTATTGTTTATAACAAAGGTTATCGGTACACTATACAAATGTATCGGTACAACCAAGCCTGTACCAATACGGTTTTTGGCTACTAGAAATATGAGTTCTTGGGGATTAAAAGGGCATATTGGTACACAGCTTAGTTGTAGCGGTACGGCTGATTGAGTATCGATACCGAGGAAAGAGTACCGGTACTTAAAGTCTATTTTTGACACTTATGCTATTTTGAAAGCATTTAAACATGTCAAAAAACCCTTTGAAAACCCTTCAAACATATTTTTCAAGTTAATGGACTTTTGAAATTTTTTTGCAAATTAGTTTAAGTCCAAAAACATTTTTCATTTAAGTTATATCAAAATCAAATATCTCAACATAAACCTTAAACCCTAAAAACCCTAAATCATATACTATAAATCATAAACCCTAAAATCATAAACCATAAACCCTAAGCCCTAAAACCATAAATCATAAATTCTAAAACCCTAAACCACAAACATCTAATTCCTAAACAATAAAACCTTAACCCTTTTACATGATTAATAATTATATTAAATACCCTAAATTAATGATATTTAATTTTTTAGGAACGTAATTAATTACATTCTAATAGATTCTATTGAAAATAAAATAATCATTAATAATAAGAATCTAGTAGTTTTTATATGCAGCCCCTAGGGCTGTGTATAGCAAAATCCATTAAATATACATATATATATAATTAATCAATTAAATTTATAATATATTAATAAAAGATATTATTTTTATGTATAATTATTTGGTACACTGGCAGTGAAAACTTTTAGCTTCCACAAATGTTTTAGTTTTAGGGTTTAGGGTGTAGGTTTTATGTTTAGTAGTTTAGGTTATTCTCAGTAGAATTAGGGTTTAGGGTTAGAATTTAAGATTTATAAGTTAAAACCTAAATCCTCAACATATTACTCTAAAACTTAAACCCTAACCACTAAACCTTAAATCTTAACCCTAACCCCTAAATTCTAACAATTACCCCTAAATTCTAAACTCCTACCCCTAAACCCTATATCTTAAACTGAGTCTCTAAACCCTAAAACTAAGGTGCACAACTAATGTATTAAATATAAATCCTATTTTTATTGTAATTGATATTAAATTAAAATTTGATTCCGAACCACCTTTCTCTCTCTTCTATCGTATAGGATATGGAATTTAATTAGACTTTCTGTTCGCAAAGAATGAGTTTTGATCCGATGGCATGTATTTAGTAGTACTGGTATCCATTAGAATTAGAACAGATTTTATTTACTTAAATATTTAGGATTTTGACATCTATTGAAAAAATTATATTATGAGTTTAGTTTACTATGTCAGTTATAATCTCATCCAATAAAAACAACCCAAATTACCATTATTTTTCCATATTTTTTCTAACCAATGAATTTTCAATAATATTTTTTTATGTCAATTAAAAAACTGTTATTATATTATTGGATTGATGACATAGAAAATAATGGTAATACTGGACATCTAGTGAAATGTGATTGGCCCGTGTTAATTACGCGCTCTCTGATTTGCTTGGATTTGCCATTAAACAAGACTGGTATTATACAGCATAGCCAAATTATTCTCAATTATATTTTTGTTCTATATCGCGTTTCCCGTCGTTTCTTCCTTTCGGTTCTTCATTAATCTCTGTCTCAATCTTGAAGAACCCCAAACCCCAGGAAATCCAATTAGCAATTTTATTGAATTAGCCTTTAAATTATCTTGGTTCAATTTTTGTGTTTGTTGAAATTAAAGACAACTTTCTTTGTAAAAAAAAAAGGAAATGGCTCAAGCTGTTGAAGAATGGTATAAGCAGATGCCTATCATCACCCGTTCGTATCTCACAGCTGCCGTAGTTACCACTATCGGTTGCTCTCTCGAAGTATGCCTCTTTTCCTTTTTCTTTTTAGTTGTTTTGGTGTTATATCTCTCTACCTGGGCAATAGGATTAAAATCGTGTCTTCAATTTCCATTGATTAATTAGTGCTTGCCTTTTAATTTATATGCAAAGGGGTATGAATATTATTGGCAGATTTGATCTGTTATCGTCTCAACTTTATATATCTGGCGACTCCCAATTGGATTTGCCATATGTTTTTTTTTTTCCATTCATGTTTCGAATTTTATTTCTTGAGAAACTTAGTTGGGAATTTGAGCAGGCAAAGCTAACCAGTATAGTTTGTTCCTCCTGTCTGATTATTCCCCTTTTTTTGGTGTAATAGACAATTGGGTATTATTGGTTTTCCATCGTGATTTAAAAAATAAAATTTTATATATTGGGGATTGTTTTGCTAATCTAATTCAATTTTCTGAATCTTTGCAGATAATATCACCTTATCATCTGTACTTGAACCCTAAGCTCGTTGTTAAGCAGTATCAATTCTGGCGCCTCATTACTAACTTCTTGTACTTCCGCAAGATGGGTTAGTTGTTAATCTAATTTAATTTTCTGATTCTTTGCACAGATAATATCACCTTATCATTTGCAGATAATTTCATCTGCTTTTATGTTCGAGCGTCATGAAATCTCTGGTTTATTATGGCTTTGGAACAATGCTGTGTAGTATGTTGTGCATGTTTTTACTAAATTGTATAAGGTTCCAATTGGAACAAAAGAGAGTTGTTTCTTTCTATGTTACTTGGGACTCGAGTGTATGTGCTGGACATAGGTATGCATTCGACATGGATATGGTCAATTTTTTTCAAAGTTTTTCTATATATTTGGAGGATCCTCCTTTGAAGACATATCCCCATATCCAAGTGTAAGACACAAGTGTTGGACACGGGTATTTCATGAAAAATGCAGAGTTCGAGCGACATAGGTTTCTTTATGTCTGCTTTCAAATTTTAGTCAAAAGTATGCAAATGCTGTTGTGTTTTAGATGATATTATTTGGTGTTTAAAGTGAAATAAAGTATCAATTTTTTAAAGAAGAATTGAGTCCATAGTTCATAATCCCTTCCTACCGTTTTTGTTTCATTTCTTCTTTAGTTTATTCCACCACTCACATTGAACATCTTTAAAATTAATGGTTCTTGTCCAGGCATGTATAAGAGATAACTTTGAATATGATTGAAGCTGGTATTCTCAAATCATTTTATATCTTTAACACAGTGGTATCCTTGAATGATGCCAGATTTGGACTTCATGTTTCACATGTTCTTTCTCGCTCGGTACTGCAAGCTTCTCGAAGAGAACTCTTTCAGGGGAAGGACTGCAGATTTCTTTTACATGCTCTTGTTTGGAGCTTCTGTCTTAACTGGTATCGTTCTTATTGGAGGAATGATACCTTATCTATCAGCATCATTTGCCAAGATCATATTTCTTAGCAATTCATTGACATTCATGATGGTATGTCTGCCTTCATTTACATGCAAAACATGGTTTACTAGTAGTGTATGTTCTCTGCTATCCGTTTTGGAAGCCATCTTATTGTACTACATGTAGGTTTATGTGTGGAGCAAACAGAATCCTTTTATACATATGAGTTTTCTGGGTCTATTTACCTTTACAGCAGCTTATTTACCGTGGGTAAGTACCTCTATTCATTCTATGTTTTTTTGCTTTTATTGTTCTTTGACTATATATTTTCTATTTCTAAGCATTTTCAAGTTTTGACCAAGAGAAAAAAGGTTGCTATGGTGGATTTCCCATTGGGCTAAAGTTTTACTATTCTTATTTATGTTTGTGGTCTTGATCCTACTTCTCCTAGTTAAAGAATGTGGTTGCTTCCTTTCCCTATCTTTCAGGTGCTTTTAGGATTTTCCGTCCTTGTTGGTGCTAGTGCTTGGGTGGATCTCCTGGTACGTATCCCTTACTGAGCCTGCTATAAATGTTAAAATATTGGGATAGTTCAGGTGCTTGGGTGTGATTTTTTTTACATAATTCCAACATCCATTGTAGCATGTTCAGCCAATTGGACTGAGCTATATTTGTATAACGAAGCCTTTTCCATCTATGCTCGCTGCTGGAAAAGCGTTGTTTTGAGTCTTGAAAGTCGAAACAGTGTGGAAAAAGTAAAGGGGAGTGATGTGGGGGAGTAAGTCTCTGTTAGTGGAATGTGAGACTGCCATATAATTGTGCTGTAGCCCATAAATTTCCACTTGTTCTAGTCTCACTTTGCTTAGATCCTCACTGCTCCCATATTCAACTTTTTCATCTTGTTGGTTAACGGTTATCATTGTGGCTTCTGTTTTATGAAAGTAAATAGTTTGTTTATCCAGGGAATGATTGCTGGTCATGCCTACTATTTTCTCGAAGATGTATATCCACGAATGACCGGTCGCCGACCCCTGAAAACCCCATCCTTTATTAAAGCTATGTTTGCAGATGACGCAG
Source organism: Hibiscus mutabilis (assembly GCA_019671005.1). NCBI lineage: Eukaryota > Viridiplantae > Streptophyta > Magnoliopsida > Malvales > Malvaceae > Hibiscus > Hibiscus mutabilis. The sequence continues at coordinate 35,215,171 of CM033733.1, read as the reverse complement.
TGGTGGTAGCACGACCAGCAAATGTTAGATTTGCTCCACCAGCTGCAGATGAACATCTGCCCTTTGAAAACTAGAGCAATTTTGGTTGAATCGATCTCAGAGAGGAGGTTGGCCTATTTCTGAAACATGTAGCTTTAACATGGTAAATTGCTGATTATGGACAATACATCTTTTGGTAGAATTAGAGGTGTGTATACCTGATGTTGCTGCTATGCCAGAATTGGGATGAAAATTTGAAATTAATACTTGATTGAGTGCCTTTTGTTGTTATAGAATGCACTTTCTCTTCTAGTCTTATATATCCATGTATACCACCGCTAGTGTCCATTGCTTCGATGGTTGATATTTGTGATATTCCAGGCTCCAGAAGATATTTTCGTTTTTTTTCCCTTTGCTAATTTACCAACTACATTAAGGGACCGTTTGGGTACACTGACTTTTTACCATCCGGGAAGCCTTCTTTAGACTCGCAGCAAAAAAGTATAATAAACCAGTCCTTGTGGTTTACTTGTTTTCAGTTAGAGCCTGTTTGGTTGTCTGAATGCGTATCTTCCACTGCAGTTCTTTGTCAACTTTAATTTCACGTATGTTGTACAATTTAGATTCGATAGTTTCACCAACAAACAGATAAGGAGCAGTGAAAAGGTGCCAATGTCTTCTTTTTTTTGAACATACCAAGATGAGAGGTTTCCTTTGCTTTTTTATGGTGGGTGGTCGAACTGTAGAGGAAATTCAGATAGTATTCAACCAAATGAATGCGATATTATGTTTAACTCATATCCATGGATGTTTTCTAAAAGTTTTCAACTACAGTCATAGTCCACACCAAATTCAATCTTTCCTACTTGGAATCAACTTTTGTTACATCATTGTTCCGCAGGTTCAATTCCCAGACCAATCTTACAGCCCACAAAAAAGAGGCTTTCAATCTAATAAAATCGAATCATTGACTAGGACACCACTAGCTAACTAAACAAGTAACCAAGTTATATTTCCAACTTCAGGCAGCGCTTGCAAGAACCTCAACCCTATAAGGCACATCAGCAGGGTCAATACTGAAACCACTCCTCCCGAAAAACCTTGTCACGGTTACCGTCAAGACCCCATCTTCGTATTCAGCTGATATTCCCTCGATATCTATCAAACTGGGCAGCCAAAATTATCTCATGTAGTTCAGGGCTGGCTTCATCGAATCATCGATTTAAGATTTCTCAAGTCTTCTACTTCCACTTTTATCGTCTCCTTCCTCACACCTAATATAAAAAACAAAAAATGGCATGAAACTAAATCCTAAGTACATAAACTAACAAGGTAAAGGAAAAGAAAACAAGGGATGAAAATAAATTGTCTATGGCAGAGAGTTACCAGGAAGATGAGCAGAGTAGACGTGAGCCTATGGGGTTTCAGTCCAACTAACATAGTTTTCAGGAATAAGCTGGTTGGAGGAAAGTACATGAGATGTAAGGAGATAATGCAAGGGAGAAAGTTGGCATGCAGGGAAAGGAACCTCCATTTTCTGACGAGAGGAAGCTTTTTTGGCTGCCTAATTGGATGTATGACTGGGGTTGGTTTTTTATAAGGAGATGGAAAGAAGTTGTATTGAATTGGATGAATCTCAATATTTGATTGAGATACTGATCGAAAAAGGGTTGTGTTTGAATGGCAGACTTGACCGTGCATGGCATCTGAAAATGAAATTTACACTTCCAAGTCTACGGCTGTCGAAAATGACACATTCGTTTCACCATACTTGCATGAACTAATATTTCTTCACTGACAGATTTCAAACTCAGTTATTGAAGCATGCAAGTCCATGTTAGCATTAGGATTGGATATTATTCATGTACAAAAATGTGCCACCAAGGTAAAACCTAAGTAGAATAATATCCAATTGGAGTACCTATCCAATACACAGTTCAGTGCAACTATAATATGGGTGAAGGCAAGTAGGTGGCTTCTTCATGATAAACACCGCTTACTAGATTCACCCTAACTCTGTTGTTAATTTCAGAGGTTGTACCTGATAAGCTAATCGGAACTTCAGGTCCTATTGTATATTACCCAACCCGTTTAATAAGTGACCGATCTCAGCAAATGCAGACATCCAATCTATCTCTCATTCAGGCTCCAGGTAGTGAAGAATCACCTCCTTTCCAATTAATAATGAGAGCTGTCAATATATAATATACTGTCAAAGGGTGGGAAAGGATATCAACAATAGGACTCGACAATGGTAGAGATCGAAAGTTATAGTACTCAGAACAACCAGAGAGAAGAATAGGGCTGGAGATCCCGTCTCGTAATTGATTGCGAAAGGGCAAATCACCAGGTTATTCTTCCTTGTCTAGCCCACCTTTAACCTGAAGAAGACCACACATCCCTTTCTCCACATCACTTTCTGATGGGTACCCAATGATTCAAGCCATTTGCAAGGTTGGTCAGCCGAGCAAAGGAACATGAAAATTTTCATTATAAGCTCTTCTTCCCTTTCCATCATAGCTTTGTACAGACCACACATGCTTTTATGTGATTCCTTCCGATGCTGCTTTTGGCAGTGAGAAGTACAGTAGACTACTGCTCAACATCGCCCGTAACAGAGAGACTGTTCTCCACTAACTTCTTACTCACACATTGCACAATACCTTGAGCTGACATTTGAGTTTACTCTAATAGCCATGAAGGTGGCTTCATCTGGTGGCTCTGCATACTTGGTGGGTGTTGAGCTGGCTGTTGAACTTGTCTTTTCTTCATATGCCTAATCTGGCGGATGAGAGATTGTAACGGCGACAAGTTCTGAAGTTCATGACCTCTAGCCATTTATGGAGGCCACTGAATGTCAACTGTCTCAATGAAGGGGTCAAAACATATCAACCTTGTCCATTTTGGACCACCTTCTTTATCTGCCTGAAGCAATGGGTGCACCAGGGAAATGGCTCTCATGAAAGCGTAACGAACTTTAGTTCTTCCAGGGTAGGATTCCTAAACTGAAGCTGACCTGAAGATGTGCAGCATCCAATATCAATAACAGGAAACTGATCATTTCCAAATGCTTCCGGTGACAATGACTTGATCATTTTGCGGTTGGAAGGAAACATTAACATCTCAAGCTCATTTGTAACCCTTAAAAGCTCAACATTTGGAACTCGAATTGTCTCCCTTGAGCCTGTCATCTTCTTAGCATCATTTTCTGATCTAAACATATAAAGCCGGATATCCCCACCATCTCCTTTAATGAACTGGGAACAAGGAAAAGGCTGTTTTTTTCCCAGCCCAATCTGAATCTTTCCCGACTGGGACACCAAACAGATGTCCTGGGCGGAATCTCTTCCAAGGTTCAGTTCTATATAGGGCTACAGAGGCTTTAAATAGGGGCTTTATAAAATTAGAAGACATGTCTTCCACCTTCATAAAGCCTGTCCCAGATCCAGGACCAGAACCAAATTACTCCTGAAATCTATCAAACAAAGATTCGTGTTGGCATCACCCACATGAACACTAAGAAGATATCTAGCATCAAATGAACCTTCAAAGACACCATTAACCATCTGACCTACCACGTCATCAGAGGCAGGGTCACATGTTCCCACACTCTGCTTGTTGTTAGATTCTCAGATGGAGGTGTCAAAGGTGTGATGCCCCCTTGAATACTATCATCCTTGTATGGATGCCTACGTCTCCGTTTCGTAGGGGGATCTGCTGTGGAAGATAAGCTTGCTCCTTGACTGTGGTTACTCATCCTCCACAATTGGATACACAACCTCCTTTACACCATCTAATTACAAATCCTTTTACAATATTCTTCCTAAGCTTACCTGCAGTTAAGAGAGTATTTAAAACTTTTGTCATCAATATGCCAACACAAGAACTGAGTACACTGGGAAAATGGTACAAAACATAGTTAATTGAGACTAGTGCCACTTCTTTTGCCATGGTAGTAAATCATATTTCACAAGAATCAAATATACAAAACTATATAACATCAAGAAATCCTCTCAATTATTATAAACACAAAAATGTGTTCTCTTGGAGTAGGCCCAGGTTTTGGCCTAAAATTTTGATTTTAATAAGCATTCAGTGTGATGAAGTAATTAGATTACTGTCATAATGTTCATAAGTGATGGGTAGTATGTATGGGATATAGATTTGAAGAAGACCACCTACTCAAAGAAATTAGATTAGTGTCTTAATTTGCTGTTTGGCCTTATATGCAATTGTGGTGCTAAACAAATTCCCCACTTTTGACCCATGATTTTGAAACAATTTCCAGATGCTCAATAGAGACACTTATGAAAGGGACAGCTCTAATGCCTATGCATAACAAACATAAAAAGCAAGAGACCATTCTATAAAACAACGCAGAGCAACTTATACTTTCTCTCGGGAAATAGCTATCGGCAATGATCATAATACATCGTTATTGTCCGCAACTGCAATTTAAATTAATCTTTTTTTTCCCAACAACCTTTTGAACCCATTTCAAGTTACAACGGATGCAAATAAAGAAACTAACAAAACAACCATCCTCTTCGCAATCTAAACAGGCAAATGAATCTTGCTAATTTATGAACTCATGCACAATCCCCCAAAATCTTTTGCTCATTCCATAAAAAAGAAAAGAAAACTCTGACCAGAATGATAAAAGTAAAATCTATAGTTTCTAAAGGAAAGGAAGAGGAAATTAACATACCTGCATTTTAGTTGTAGAAGATCACTGTTGAAAATTGTGGTGCATAATCAATAAATCTGTTTTTTAATCGCAAAGCAATCGAGTTTTTTTAATTTTAGGAGGTAGAGTTTTAGTTTAGGGTTTAAGGTTTTGGGTGTTGGGTTTAAGATTTTAGGCTTAATTTGTTAGAATTTAAGGTTAGTGTTTAAAATTTAAGATTTAGAGCGTAATATTTACCCTAAAATAAAACTCAAATGCGAGGAAAACACAGAAGGCATTTAATTGTTGTATTTGGGCTTGTTTTCGTCTAAATTGATAAAAAAAAACGTCAAAAAGCAATTCACGCGCCGAGTCTCATCTGATTAGAAGTCAAACTCTTATCCATTAGGCCACAGGCGCAAGTTCTAAAGTATGGATGTGTAAAATATTATTGACACAAACAATGTTAAAAGAGAAAAATACCATTAAATCGAGAATCACTCACGCATAGGGATGATAACGAGCTGAGCTGAGTCGAGCCTATTTAGGCTCGACATAGAAATAGTATTACTGGGCTCAAAGTTTGTTAAACTCGAATTAAACAGTTTGAGCTTGGCTCGGCTTATTACTTTTCTCAAATTACTTTTAAACATTTTTTTTAAGTTTTGGAAAATAACATGTGTGTAACGATTAATTTGAAAATTCTCCCGGTGTCACTTGGAAGAACCGGTTTAATTTTTTTTAAACATGTTTGAAAAGTGATGGAATCATTTGGATTAGGTAAACCGGACACTGGAAGGTAACTAGAGAAAAATAAGTTCAGGAGTCGGTTACGTGTGGGGAAGGGTTCGCACCCTCACCACACCTGAAATCGGTACCTAATCGATTAGAGGTTGCCTTAATATTGGAACTTGCGAGTTTGAGTTTAATTTAATTTAAAATATGTTTACAAATACGGGTTAATTTTAAAGGCCTCATTATTCGAAAAATAAACAAAAATTACCGCCAACTTCTTTAGCGCTAACCAAGTTTACCTCCAGATAATGAAACACCGCGTTAATAGTTAATAAGTCTGAATGCAACAATATAAACAAATAAGCATGGCATAAACAAAATAAAAGGCATAAAACATAAAAAAATACAGAAATTAAAGGTTAGTGAGTTAGCCAAACTGAACGTGCATGAATAATACGAATCATACCCGTTGCAGGTCACCGTAAGGTTTTAGGTAGGGGTGAAAATCGGGTGGGGTGGGAACGGTTTTGCATTTCTCACTCCGTCTCCAACACTTACGGTTACGGTTTCGGGGAATACCCATTAAATGCTCCGGGGATTTTTTTTCGTCCCATACCCTCCCCGCGCAGATCCTCTCAGTTTTCGAGAAATCTCCATCCCAAAAAAATTAAACAAAATTATTATTTTATTGACCAAAATAAATGGCGAATTCAGTTCAAAATATAAAGTTTGAATACTTCAATTGGAAGTAGTTACGAGATGATGAAGATTAAAAGGGTATTGTGTTGGGGGAATATTTAGACAAGAATTTTATCTTATATCTAAAAACTAAGATAGAAACATGTTGAGAAAGTGTGGCTAGGTTTGAAAGAAAATTGAAGCGGTAATAATATAGTTAGGGTTTTTATTAAGATATATATTAGGGGCATATAGATAATTAAGTATATATATTTTAAAAATCTAGTAAAATATCGGGATCTTTGCGAATATTTTTTGGGATCCCTATGGTTATTTATACGGTTACGGTTTGGTTATCCCTACGATTCAGATATAGCAATCCCCATCCACATATGAGCTTCGGTGATAAAATTTTCCTCGTCCTCGTCCCCATGGGTGGAGATTTCGGTTATTCCCCATCCCTATCAGTTCGAATCCCCACAGTTTTTGGATATTCTCCACCCAATTCTTACCCCTAGCAATAGGCGGATTGTGATTGAACAACCGAAATTAAAATATATATAAATAATGTACACACATACATATATATATAACATACCATTTAAGTACTATAAATAATATTTAATATATATAATAATAAAATATTCATAGATAATATATATAGTATACGTACCACGGAAATATAAATATATATAGCTATAATATATACAATACATATAGTATGTAATAATGGAAGAGGGACCAAAATGAATTTAAAGGGAGATTAAAGGAGCAGAGTAAGATAACAGAAACTAAAGGACTGAAAATGTGAAGAAAAGAAAGGGAAAAGGATTTAAAAAATGATATTCCTTGTTTATGCAAACACAATTCAACGAAAGGCTTTTCATTTTCTTAAAAAAAAAAGGTTACAGAACCTCCGAAAGTCAGGAACCTCTTCACCCCCATTTTCATTCTTTTAACCAAGAACCCTAGACGTCGTTCATCGGCGGCGCCGCCTCACGCCGCTCCCGACGCCCGAAGACAGCAGTTTTTTTACTTATTATTATTATTATTGTCTAATACGCATATATATTATTATATTACTTTATTCATTATTATTTTTTATGTATTAATATTTTTATCATATGTACATACTTTATTAACCTATTTAATATTATATGTATGTATATTACATAGTATTATATATTATGTGTATATTATATTTTATTTTTAAAGTTTTCCTCTTTTATGTGCATTATTTTATTATTATTATTATTACTTATTTTATTATTAATGCTATTATTATTATTACTTATTTATAGTTTAATATATGTATATCCGTATATTTATTAGGTACGTTGTTTTAATCGGATTTTGAATTAAAGCCCTTTTATTAGGGATTCTCGTGAAAAACGTACCTCGAACGTAAGGGGTGCCGCTTTCCATTAATCTCTATCGCAAAATACCATTTTAAATTCTAAATTATAATTTTCAAAACAGGTTCCCTTCATTCGAAATCTACGAAAATTATGCTTCGGGTGTAGGGGTGTAAATTCCTTTCATACACAAACATTCTTTTAAATATTTTGAGGGATTACAAATTTTAAATTAAATTCAAATTCTTAATTTCCATCGTTTAGACAATACGTAATCGACCAGGTACCAATCTTGGGCGTTGTGGGGGGTGCTCACCCTTCCCTACACGTAACTGACTCTCAAACCTATTTTTCTGGTTTCGTAGACCAAAACTCGTTGTTTTAATAAAATGACGTAAAAACATGTTTTATTAAAATAGTCGGGTTTTCAGGTGATCCAATCGCACCTAAATTAAAAAGATTGGTGGTGACTCCATTTTAAACCATTTTTTGTAAAAACGCGTCAAGCACTACCGCAGGGCGGGACCGTTGTTACATCTTGGCGACTCCTCTGAGGACTACCTTTTTTGAGAGTCGAGCCACTAATCGATTACTTTTTGTCTTAACAAATGGAAACTATAAATTCGATTTAATTTATTTTATGATCCATCTTTTTTCTTTTTTTATTTCTTAAATTTTTACAAAAAATTTTAAAATCTATTTTCCTGGTTTTGCATATCACGAGCTCTGCACCCGTGCTCCGCCCCTTTTAAGTGGGAGTGAGAAGCTACGCCTTCGTGAGGTATCGCCTCCATGCAGGATAGTGGATCACTTTCGGGATACATCTGTACCTTGGTCTTCGTGAGATTTTTATCTCCGCACAGACCTAGGGAAATGTATCCCCCGAATCGATGTCCTAGCGACAGTTCGGGTACCGTTACTTTAGAACCTAAACCACATGTAGTGAACCATAGCAACCTATCTTGTCTAGAGCCATACCGAACCTCTGCCCATTTAGAGAGTTACCCTATAAGTGCATAATAGAGAGAGTTGTTTGTTTTTATTTCTTTCAATTATGCTCTTTAGTTTCAGCATTATTTATTATTCCGCAATATTTTGATATGAATATTTATGTAAACAAGTATGATGGTAGAAAAGCATGTTCGGGTAGGACCCACCTTTTTTTTCAACATATGCGGGTAGAAAGAATAATTGAGTAGGATTTCTCTTATTTAAGTAAAGCATGTCTACTTATAGGTTCTATACCTTTTTATTTTTTTGCAATAAATTACTAATTATTTAATCCGTACTAACTTGCTTTATTTTGTTTTTGCATTGCATTAATATCTCATCTTTCATACATTTATATCGCATCATATTGCACAATCATTTCTTGGTCGAGCTTCTAATTTTGAGAGAACTGCGATCGCAGTGATTTTGGGGCATCCGATCTGGCCGAGTCAGCATTGGTTTTTCACTCGAAGCAAGGCTAAAAAATGGATGGCCGTTTGGAAAAACCTGAAAAACGTGCGAAGATATAAAGAATAACATGGAGCAAAACCTGGAAAAGGTGCAACAAGCAACTCGCGACCACATCTCACAATCACAAGCAGATCTACTGGCCAAGATAGCTGCGATGTTGGCAAGCAAAGATCCTGAAAGGGGAAAAGGATTGGCCATTGACCTCAGTGCTGTGCAAAAGTCAAAAAAATCCTTTTGACAAGACACATCTGCAAGTGTCGTCTTCGGTTGAAAAGCAACAAGGTCCCCAGGCTGGATCTTCGTCACATAAAGGAATTGATAGCCCTAGTGAGCACATTGTCCCTGATCCTAATGAGGTGGCTAAAGTAAAGATCGAACTATCTAAGCAGTTTGAAGATTGGTGCCAGCAACTTGAGGAAAAGTTTAAAATTGTAGAAAGGCTGGATGCATTCTGCGAGATTGATACAAGGAAATTGAGCATGGTCCCTAATCTGGTGTTACCTCCAAAGTTCAAAATGCTAGAGTTTGAAAAGTTCGATGGAACAAGCTCTCTATCTGCTCACCTCACCATGTTCTGCTGAAAGATGACGGGGCATGTTGATAATGACAAGCTTTTAATTCACTGTTTTCAAGACAGTTTAAAAGGGTCTGCTGCCAGGTGGTACAATCAGCTTAGCCGAGACGAGATATAATCATAGAAAGACTTGGCTAAAACTTTCACACAGCAGTACAAACATATATCAGACATTGACCCAGACCGTTTAACATTGCAAAACATGAAGAAGAGGTCCAAAGAGAGCTTTAGGCAGTATGTGTAAAGGTGGAGGGATATTGCAGTGCAAGTACAACCTCCTCTACTTTAAAAAGAGATAACACCTACTTTTGTTAGAACCCTAAAAGATCCATTCCTAAAGTATATGCTGGGAAATGCGACCAAGAACTTCGAAGACCTTGTGATATCAGGTGAACTCATAGAAGAAGCCATCGGACAAGGGAAGATTATAGATTCCAGCAGTGCGATCGTCGGAAGAGGAAGTGGATCAAAGGTTCATATGGTGGGGTCTTATCCATCCAATCAACCTTGGTCCTCGCACCAATCAAACTATTCGTACTCGCGTCGACCTACGACATTTCAGAAAGTTGTCTATCCAATCTCGGTAACATATACAGAGTTGTTTTCGATGCTTGTTGAGAAAAACTTGTTAGCCCCGTTTCAGTCTAAACCAAAAGAACCTCCTTACTCAGAAGGCTATGATGTTAATGCTGTGTGTGATTATCACCTAGGAAGCACGGGCCACACTACCGAGAATTATGGAGCCCTGAGAAATGAGGTGCAAAATTTGATTAAAAATGGCACTTTAAAATTCAACAATAGGTTCCATGAGATGAATTGACAATGAGATGGTGTTAGATATGTTTGATTTGTAGAAAACTTTTTAAGACATCATTGTCATTTAAATCTCTTTTTGAGTAATGCCAGGAACAAACCTTTTGCCTAGGCCCGAAGGTAAGAGGGAATCTTTTGTAAGGGCACGTGTGCGTTTGTTTTTAATGAATGATGCATTTCTACAAATTTTCTTAAAATTTAACTTATTCATATATCACGATTTTCCATACATACATACATACATACATATATGGATATAGGGGGCCCTATTTTTGAAAAAATAATATTCTTTGCTCATTCATATAATCATATTGCATGGTTGAGAAACAAAAGATTTCTTGCATTACTCTTTATAGAGATTTAAAGTACACAGACTTAAGGCATGTGTGTACTCAGATCAAAAGTTTGAAGCCTTCAAAGTATCCAATAAAAATGATATCCGAGACCAAGATTAAGTGGGGCATCAAAATAGACTTGGGAAGATTTAACCAATGATAAATTTAATTTCCCTTGAGAAGAAAAAAGCAATGACGTCAAGATCATTCAGCTCAAAAATTCAAATTTAGAATGAGAGCAATGAAATTTGGGGGCATACTTTTGTGGGGCAAATTCTGAACAAAAATAAATCAGAAGATTAAGCTGAGCCAGTGTAGACTCTCTAGGTGAATGCTGGCAAAAGTGGCAAAAGATATGTGCTGGAAAAGTACGAAAAACATGCCAAGATGAGTTTTTTGCGTGTAAGTATACACGGTCTGCAAGTAATACAACTGGTAAGCTGAGTACCGATCCCACAGAGATTGTCTTGGAATTCAATTGCTTTGATTGTTACTTGCCTTGAGAGAAAAAAATGATTTGATTTTGGAAAATAATAAAAAAACTAAAGGAATGAAAGTAATGTAAAGACGTTGTCAAGGAAGGTGTTTTAATGATTGATGAGCGTTGGCAGGGAATGCCTGGTTTTCACGCTTTTCATGCCCTACCAGCCTTTAATATCAACCTGTCTTGGCATGGTTTGCTGAGCAGATTCAAAATTAGCAAAGCCTCTCTCAATGGTCATTGCCCTAAATTGATTATGTAAAAACCCCTATATCTCTATAGTGTATGCTTTTAAATAAACTAATTTTATTAAGATCCAATCTATACTCCTAAGGGGTATATTTCACTCCCGGAGTAAGTTCATCTACTTGAACAACTTCTCTCGAAGCTTCTTTCCTTAGTATTCAACAACTTATCGTTTCCACCCCAAGTCTGTTCAGATATTGAGGAGCAATAGGCCAACAGTGCCAGCTCTCGCTTGGCATAGTATTTAGGAAATATTAAATTATGTCGAATAGTGAAAACATTGCAAAGACAGATTTATTATTAAAAACTAACACATAAAAATAGCGTTTAACGCAAACATCCCCCACCAACTATTAAATTAGTTCATGGTAAGGGATTTAACCAACAACCCACAAACGTTTTCGCAATACATCATCATTAAAAACAAAATAAAATAACTTGAAAGAGAGAATAAGCTAGAAGGGGTTTCTCGATGCAGCCCTTGAAGATCCAGTCTTCTCAGCCAAGCTGGTCGAGCAACTCTTCCAAGGTGCATCCGATTGTCAATCGTTGCACACCAACTCCCCACGATCCAATCTTCTCTTCCAAAGTCTAGCTTGGTTGGTGTTTAAATAGGCATGCAGGGAAGGGATAGGATGAGCTCCTCATTTGAAATTTGAATTTCAATTGCCCAAGGGATGAGAGATTATCATCTTATCCAAATTTAAATGAGAGCTGATCAGGCTAGGGCTGATGTCATACTACCAACGCTGCCTTGGCGTCGAAGCTTGGCATGAATCTGCCAATAAGTATTGGCACCATTTTAACCAATATTTTTTTAGAGATTGATCCAATTGCCATCTTTTCGGAGCCTGATCATGTCCTATTTTTTCGGGGTCCAACAGCCTTTTGGCATGGCATCAAGTTCACTTCTCTGCCAACTGGTGCTTGGTATTGTCTGGTCCATCTGTGCCAACAACACTCAGTATTCTCTCTGGCGCTCCTTCTTGTGTTGCTTTTCTGGGCCAAATCCTATACCAAACCTATAAAATTGCCAACAAAATAACCCTTCATACTGGCATAGACATAATTCTAAACTCCTTATGCAAATGCATGATTTTAACATCCTAATGCAACTAAATGCACTTAAAACAAGCAAAAGCATTGCAAGATTGGCATTAAAAATAGTACTTTTGGAGAGGTAACACACTCCAAACCTAACTCATTGCTTGTCCTCAAGTAATGCAAACAAAATAAAAACAAAAACTATGAAAAAGTTACCTCGACAAAATTTTGGTTGAATGCCAACGTGTGCTGGCAAGCAGATTTTGGCTCTATTTCTGTCCTCAGTATCTTAGAGCAACAATGCCAAGCAGGTAGCAATTCAAGTGCAACAATATAACTATAGTCTAAGTTCATGAAGAGTGCATGATGTGCAGGCAATATGCATCAAGTATCCTTTTACTCCCTTAGACAAATTTTACTACCTAAACTCAGATTTTTTTTTCATTTTTTCTTTTTCTTTCTCCGCCAAGGGTTTCTGGTGGCATTAATTTGAGCTTGCTTCGTGACACTATTTAGCGTGAGAGATAAGAGAGAGCATACCACGAATCCCCACCTTAATCTATACATCTCTAGGCTTTCTCTTCAACTCATACCCTAAGGTTTTGGACTTGAGAACTAAGAGGGAGCAAACCACGAAGCCCCAAGTAGCTTATTATCCCTAAGGTAGAGGAGAGTTCTATTTTTTTCTTGCCTTGGCAGAACATTGCTGCCTTATTTGTTTCTTTTACCCTTGCATCATTTGATCTTTTTTTCCTTTTTTTTAAATCTGAGCATAGTTTCAAAAAGTCTAAGTTTGCTAAAGAACTAGATACATACTACGTGTTAAGTGAAATTTCAGTTCCCTAAACTAGAGATCAATTGGCAAGCTAACCTGGCATACTACTCTGCTGGCGTGGCATGACAACTAAAGATTAGAGTTTCCTCATTGGACAGATACCTAGATCAAATTAAACTTGCCTAACAAATGTTAACATTTTTTCAGAATTGAACCAAGGCAAGATTTTCTTTTTCTCTTTTTAGTGGTTCGGTATGCATCTATCCCTAAATGACCTATATGGCATGGCAACAGAAATTAAACATGAAATGTATGGAAGAAATATGAGGGAATACACACCCCGAAACCCAAGATGTGCATTGTCCAACACATATATACAAGAAAAACAGAATAAAATAAAATAAAATAAAATAAAATGCATGATCATGTAAATGCAATGGAATGAAATGTAAAGAAGTTTAGGAAGAAGAGGACTCCCCTTTGGAGACTATTTGCCGTGCGGCATGGGTTTTTCTTCTAAAAAATGGCCCTCGATCAGGGGCCATGTGCTTCTTTCTTTTCAGGCTCGATTTTGAAGCGGCAGTGGAGGCTTCAACTTCCTCTTTTTCCTTGGCAGGCTCTGATGCAGCAGGTGCATCAGTGGAATCAGAAGGCGTATTGACAGCAGGTGTTATTGGCGACTTAGCTTTGGCAGACTTGGCTTTGGTTTCCTTCGATTCAGATGAAGAATCAGAACTGGCAGACTCAACTTCAATTGGAGACAACGGGACTGTGGCATCAGACGGGGTATGAACTGGACTAGCTGGCATGTCATTATCGCTGGTAGAGAGCTCGACAGGGAAGTCTGGAAACTCTGACACAAAATTAGTTAATAATTTTGTAAGAGCTTCTCTGATCACAACATCCTTAGCCTAGATGTAGCGTCGCATCTCGACATTGAGCTCCTCAGCCTTTTCCAGCTTTTGGAGAATAATCTCTAGGCATTGGTGAATTTAGGACAACAGTGCCAGTAAACTGTCTGGCACAGTTTCTGGCATGGTTGCTGGCGTGGTTGCTGGCACGGCCTTTGACTCCTTAGGCTTTAGCGTGGGTGCCCTTGCCTTTCCCTTGTCTTTGGGCTCGGCAGCAAGTAGATTTCTCCATATAGCAGCAGTAATCGTTGTTCCTTTGACCGTTTTCCCTTTATCCGTATCAAGCTTTGGCACATCGTGGAGCATACAAACGTTAGAAATCAACAAAGGGAAAAATAAGCTGCCAGTACTTTTCGTTGCGCACTTGTAGGTTTCCTCAATAATGAGCTTGCCAACATTGATTTTATGCCCCATAACAATAGAGTGCAACAAGATCATCCTTTCTTCCGACACGATATCGTTATGGGATGTGGGAATCAGATTCGCCTTGAGAAAGTGATTCCATCCTCTCTATTGGGGTTTCAATGCCAGCCTCTTCACCGTACGGTGCCCCTTGGATGACACTGTCCATGCCATGCCAGGCTCGCACAGATCTGCCAGTAGCCTCTTTCTCTTAGCAGCGTTCATTGAATCAATATACTCATCTCCTGCACCATCCAACTCAAATATATTATTAATATATACTTCATCAAAATGAACACATTTACCTCTAATCATCAAGAATGGAGAATCTTTGGTCACAAGGCGTGCATAAGATTCTTGGACGATTGTGGCATAAACCTCCCATTTTTGTTGGCAAAACTGAGTCCATTTGTGTAAGTTAATTGTAGACATGAATTTCAGAGGGAAGCCATTGTTCGTCTTTGTGTAAAGGTCGAAGTGCTTCTCATAGCAAAAACTCCTCGAGGCAAAATTAGATTCAAACTTTTTCTCGATTTCCTTGTTGAAGAATCGCTTGAAGAGAGTAGAGGAAAAAGCAATTGAAACTCGTTGAAGAAACTTGTAATGGCGATGAAGAAAAATGACGATTTGGATTTTTTACTTGCTTATCGAAAGGAAAGTAAAACGTGAGAGAGTTGTTTGGGTTTCTTTTAACCAGCTAGGTGAGAAAGTGAAAGGTTTTGGGTTGGTTGAGTGTTTTAATGGGAGTAGTAATTAGGGATAATGATGGGAGAGAAAATGAATTAATTTAAAAAAAAGATGGAGTGATAAGGTGATAGGTGATAAGATAGGGTAAAGATTGGAGTGATAAGGTGATTGATTTGAAATTTAATTTCCAACCAAAATTTTGGGCGGCTAGGGTTTAAAGTCAAATAAAAATAACTCTCTCTTATTTTACTGGGCCGATAAAACTAGGTCTTTTTTCTCCTATCTTTTGCACCTCTGCTTGACAAGCTGCTCTGGCCCTGCGTCTGGTAGATTTTTCTATTGACGCGTTAGCCCCTTCCAGCGACCCTTGCAGTGTTCCTGGCATAATGAATCTGCACAACTCAAAGGAAAACCTTTTAACACAGTAAATGAATAAAACGTGAAACTTAAAAAATAAAGAAAAACAATTAAAAACCTAAACAAAGAAAAACACTAACCTAATATTTACAAAAGCTCAAACCTGATGGTGTTTTCAAGTTACCTCTGCCAAGAAGATTACCTCTTTGGCATTGTTTTGACCTCCTTCCATGTAGTGCTTTAAACGTTGGCCATTCACCTTAAAGATTTCTCCCGTCTTCAAGTTCTTAATGTCCACGGCTCCATGAGCATAGGGCTTCACAACTTCATAAGGGCCCATCCATCTCGATCTGAGTTTCCCTGGAAACAACTTAAGCCGTGAGTTGAATAACAAAACACGTTGGCCTACCTCAATCTGTCTTGGCATTATCCTACTGTCATGCCAACGTTTTGTCTTTTCCTTGTAGATCCTGACGTTCTCATAAGCTTGTGTTCTGAATTCCTCCAACTCATTTAGGTCTAATAACCTCTTTTCTCCAGCAGCTCTCCATGCCATGCCAAGTGTTCTGATAGCCCAGTAGGCTTTATGCTCAAGCTCTACTGGCAGATGGCATGGTTTTTCGAAAACAAGTCTAAATGGTGACGTGCCCAAATGAGTTTTAAATGCGGTCCTGTAAGCCCACAAGGACTCGTCTAGCCTCAAGGACCAATCTTTCCTTGATGGATTAACAGTCTTCTTTAGAATGTTTTTAATCTCCTTATTTGAAATATCGGCTTGCTCATTCGTTTATGGATAATATATTGTGGTAATTCTCTGCTGTATACCATACCTACACAAAGCTTTAGAAATTAGATTACATTTAAAACGGGTACCCTCGTCATGAATAATCACTCTAGGGGCACCAAATCTAGTAAAATTGTGTTTGTGCAAAAACTTGGCAACAACCTTGGCATCGTTTTTTGGTAGAGCCACAGCTTCTACCCACTTAGATACGTAGTCAACAGCCACAAGAATGTATACATTACCAAATGAGGGTGGAAAAGGACCCATAAAGTCTATCCATCATACATTAAATAAATCCACAGGTATAATGTTTTGAAGCGGTAGTTGGTGTCTGCCAGAGATGTTTCCTGTCCGTTGGCATCGATCACATGCCTTGGCATACTCATGGGCATCCTTGTATAGTGTGGGCCAAAAAATCTTGACTACAATACCTTTGCAGCAGTCTTTACCCCAGCAAAGTGACCTCCATATGGTGTGGCATAGCATAGATGCAATACGTTATGTTGTTCATCCTCGGGCACACACCGGTGGATCACTTAGTCGGCACACTGTTAGAACAATATTGGCTCGTCCCAATAGTATTGCCTGACTTCCCACAAGAACCTCTTCTTGGCATTGTACGCCAAGCCTGGTGGCAGAATGTTACTTACCAAGTAGTTGACAATGTCAGCATACCATGGCATGGCATGAACTGCAATCAAATACTCGTCAGGAAATTCATTTCTTATCGAATTGGTCTTACCATCTTCAAGATGATGCTCCAAACGTGAGAGATGACCAACTAATAAGTTTTCACTACCTTTTTGTCTCGGATCTCAAGGTCTAATTCTTGAAGCAAGAGTGTCCATCGGATTAGTCTGGGCTTGGCATCCTTCTTTGCCAAGAGATACTTCAATGCCGAATAATATGTAAAAACCACAACTTTGTTACCAATTAAATAAGATCTAAATTTGTCAAAAGCAAATACAACCGCAAGAAATTCTTTCTCGGTAGTAGAGTAATTCAGTTGTGCTTCATTCAAGGTTCGGCTGGCATAGTAGATGGCATAGAAAACCTTGCCATGCCTTTGTCCCAAGACTGCTCTAATGGCATAGTCGCTGGCATCGCACATGAGCTCGAAGGGCTCATTCCAGTCCGGTGCCACAACTATAGGGGCATTGATCAACTTTTCTTTAAGTTCCTGAAATACTCTCAAACAAGAATCGTTAAATGCAAAAGTGGCATTATGTTCTAACAACAAGCATAAAGGTTTTGCAATTTTTGAAAAATATTTAATAAAATGCCGGTAAAAACTGGCATTTCCTAAAAAGCTCCTTATACCTTTAACACTCGTTGGAGGTGGTAGCTGCTTAATTACCTCAACTTTTGCTTTATAAACCTCTAACCCTCTCTCAATTACCTTGTGCCCGAGAATAATGCCCTCCTTCACCATGAAGTGGCATTTCTCCCAGTTTAACACTAGGTTTGTCTCTATGCATCTCTTCAAGACTTGCTCCAAACTCTGAAGACATTCCTCAAATGTTTTGCCAAACACTGAGAAATCATCCATGAACACTTCCATGTTATGCTCGATCATATCAGAGAAAATGGACATCATGCAACGTTGAAACATTGTCGGTGCATTACATAGGCCGAATGGCATCCTTCTAAACGTAAATGTCCCATAGGGGCACATGAACGTAGTCTTCTCTTGATCATCAGGGGCGATGGCAATCTGGTTATAACCTGAATAACCATCCAAAAACAATAGAAAGCTTTACCTGTCAACCTGTCTAGCATCTGGTCAATGAATGGTAATGGGAAGTGGTCCTTCCTCGTGGCGTTGTTCAGCCTCCTATAGTCCATGCACATTTTCCATCTTGTGATAGTTCTAGAGGGGATTAACTCAGCTTCACTATTTTGTACCACGGTCATGCCACCTTTCTTTGGCACACATTGCACCGGGCTAACCCAAGAGCTATCGAAAATGGGATATATAATCCTGGCATCAAGCCACTTTATGATCTCTTTCTTCACTACCTCTTTCATGCTTGAGTTTAGCCTTCTTTGTCCTTCAATGGTCTTGCCATGGTACTCCTCCAAGATAATCTTGTGCATGCAAATGGTTGGGCTAATACCTCTGATTTCTGCCAAGGTCCATGCTAATGCTCACTTATGATCATGTAATATTGCCAACAATCTTTCCTCATGATCATTAGTGAGACTAGTGACAATGATCATCGGCAGAGCTGTGTGTTCGCCTAAGTAAGCATACTTCAAGTGATATGGCAGTGGTTTCAGTTCCAACGCTGGTGGCTCCTCAATTGATGGTCTAGGTGCCTTGATTTCTCTGTCAGCCAACTGTAGTGGCTCAAAATAACTCACCTCCAAGACTAATTCTTCTGGTTCCTCAAACAGTACAGCTATGCCATCAAAGTCGCTGGCATCAAATTCTGTATCCTGGCATAACTGTGCCGTGTCCAAAGTGTAAATGGACTCCATCATCTCCTCTGCTTGGCACTCATCAGGTTCATTTGCACATTTCAAAGCTTGAAACACATTAAATGTAACTTACTGATCATTCATGCGCATTGTTAGTTCCCCTTTATGAACGCCAATCAAATCCCTACCTGTGGCAAGAAAAGGTCTCCCCAAAATAATCGGGACATTAATATCAGCTTCATAATCCAAAATAATAAAATCAGCTGGAAAAATAAATTTGTCTACCTTTACCAACACATCCTCGATTTTACCCTTGGGATGTGCATATGATTGGTCTGCCAGCTGAAGTGTCACCGTGGTAGGTCTTGCTTCTATGCCAAGCTCCCGAAAGACTGACATTGGCATCAAGTTGATGCTGGCTCCTAGGTCACATAGTGCCTTACCCATGAATTTGTTGCCAATTGTACAGGGAATAGTGAAACTTCACGGATCTTTCAGCTTTAGTGGCAATCGGTTTAGGATCATGGCACTGCATCCTTCGGTCAGAGAAACAGCTTCAAAGTCTCCCAACTTTCTCTTTTTGGATAGAATATCCTTCATAAATTTGACATAGTTGTACATTTGTTCAAGGGCTTCTACCAATGGAATGTTGGTTTGCAATAGCTTAAGAACCTCCAAGAAGCGCTTGAATTGTTGGTCTTGCTTATGCTTTTGAAGCCTTGCTAGAAATGGTGGTGGCAGATAAACATATGCCGGAGGTGCTGGCTTTGCCAATGCAGTACTGGCATTAGATCATTTAGCATCGGTGCTGGCATTGGTATGCTGTCTGACATCAGTTCTGGCATTAGTATGCTGTCTGGCATCATCTGTTTTTGCTTCCTCTTTTTTTGCTTCCCTGGGATTATCTACTGGTACAAGCTTCTCAACTTGGCAATTAACTGGCTGCTTGGCAGCCTTCTTCACCTCACACTGCTTACCATTATGAAGAGTTATGGCTTTACATTGCTCATTTTCTTTGTGCCGAGCATCTTCTGTGTCACTTGGAAATGTCCCCTGGGGTCGATTGCTGAGTGCACTGGCAATCTGCCCAAGCTGGACTTCCAAATTTCTCATTGATGCTGCCAAACTCTAGACTGTAGCATCATTCCTCTCCATGTACTCTATGAGTGTGCCACCTTGGTTGAGTCTCTGCCCTTGCTGAAAATTGTTTTTGGCTTTCTGTGGCATGGCATTATGATAGAATGTTGGCATGGCATTGTTATTTTGCCTCTGGGTATTCTGGCGATGGGCATTGTACTGGTTACCTCCTTGATTTCCCTATGTTAAACTAGGGTGTTGTCTCCAACCTGCATTATAAGTATTGGAGTTAGGATTATAGTAATAATTAACATTGCCAAAAAAGTTTACCGATTCAGGGTTTGCAGGGCATTCATCCACATGATGATTCTCTCCATGGATTGTACAAAAAGGGTCTAATGCTTTGACTTCTTAGGACTCGTTGTACTTTTGCAACGTTCTTACCATGCTAGTAAGGTTGGAAATCTCAGCATAAATGGACGTTAGTTCATCAACCTGAAATTTCCCATTGGTTTTAGTTTTGGTCCCAAGTCTCGCAACATGAAATTCAAAATCATTGATTGCAATCCTCTCTAAAATGTCAACAGCCTCGATGTATATCTTGTCAAGCAACGAACCAGCTGCTGAAGCATCGACAACAGTCCTTGTTTGTGCATTCAATCCATTGTAAAATGTTTGTATCTGGGTCCAATTCGGGAATCCATGCATAGGACATCTCCTCATCAAATCTTTAAATCATATAAGGTATCATCCTCAGCCTGTCTGAATGTAATGATCTTACGCCGCAGGTTGGCAGTGAGTGTTGGCGGCTGGAATCTTGTCAAGAACTTCTGGCATAGGTCTACCCATGAAGCAATTGAGCCAGGTGGCAAGGATTTAAGCCAAGCATTTGCTCTGTCTCTTAAAGAGAAAGTAAATAACTTCATCTTCATGGTATCTTCAGGTACTCCATTTTGTTGAAATAACTGGCAAATCTCCATGAACTGCTTTAGATGTTGCCTCAGATCTCCAGTGAGTGCTCCATCAAACTGACCTACATTCAAAAGAGTTTGAATCATTAACGACTTAAATTCAAAATTGACAACGTTTACCTCTGTGCCAACAAGTCCTGGCATCAAATTGTCATTGGTTGGTGCTGAATGTTCTCTAATAGGTCTCTCATTAATAACTGGGACCGCAGGTGGTGGTGGTTCATTAATAACTGGGACCGCAGGTGGTGGTGATATTTAATTGTTAAGTGGATTTCCTCCATTGTTCACCAAACCATTCCCTCCATTACCTTGGTTTTGCATCTCTCGAAATCTTTTTTTTAACCTCCGTAAGGTTTTCTCAATTTTCGGATCGCATAACCACTCATCCACCATAGGATGCTTCTGGTCATACATCGACAAAAACAAAAGGTAAAAACAAAAACAAAAATAAAAATAAAAGGAAGACAAGTAAAAATTTAAAAACAATCAATTCCGTTGCAATCCCCGGCAACGGCGCCAAAGACTTGTAGACTCTTTAGGTGAATGCTGGCAAAAGTGGCAAAAGATATGTGTTGTAAAAGTACGAAAAATGTTCCAAGATGAGTCTTTTGCGTGCAAGTATACACGTCTACAAGTAATACAACTGGTAAGCTGAGTATCGATTCCACAGAGATTGTCTTGGAATTTAATTGCTTTGATTGTTACTTGCCTTGAGAGAAAAAAGTGATTTGGTTTTGAGTTGATTTTGGAAAATAATAAAAAATAAAGGAATGAAAGTAAAGTAAAGACGTTGGCAAGGAATGTGTTTTAATGATTGATGAGCGTTGGCAGGGAATGCCTAGTTTTCAAGCTTTTCATGCCGTGCCAGCCTTTAATATCAACCTATCTTGGCATGGTTTGTCGAGCAGATTTAGAATTAGCAAAGCCGCTCTTGATGGTCTTTGACCTAAATTGATTATGTAAAAACCCTTATATCTCTATAGTGCATGCTTTTAAATAAACCAATTTGATTAAGATCCAATCTATACTCCTAAGGGGTAGATTTCACTCCCGAAGTAAGTTCATCTACTTGAACGACATAAAAAACTAACACATAAAAATAGCGTTCAACGCAAACATCCCCCCACCAACTATTAAATTAGTTCATGGTGAGAGATTTAACCAACAACCCACAAATGTTTTCATGATACATCATCATTAAAAGCAAAATAAAATAACTTGAAAGAGAGAATGGGCTAGAAGGGTCTCTCGATGCAGCCATTTAAGATCCAGGCTTCTCGGCCAAGCTGGTCGAACCACCCTTCTAGGGTGCAGCTGGTTGTCAATTATTGCACACCAACTCCTCACGATCCAATCTTCTCTTCCAAAGTCTAGCTTGGTTGGTGTTTAAATAGGCATGCGGGGAAGGGATAGAATGAGCTCTTCATTTGAATTTTGAATTTCAGCTGCTCAAGGGATAAGAGATTATCATCTTATCCAAATTTAAATGAGAGCTGATCAGGCTAGAGCTGACGTCATACTGTCGACGCTGCCCTGGCGTCCAAGCTTGGCATGAATTTGCCAACAAGTCTTGGCACCATCTTATCTGCTATTTTTTTGAAGATTGATCCAATTGCTATCTTTTCGGAGCCTGATCAAGTCCTATTTTTTCGGGGTCCAACAGCCTCTTGGCATGGCATCAAGTTTACTTCTCTGCCAATCGGTGCTTGGCATTGTCTGGTCCATCTGTGCCAACAGCACTCGGTATTCTCTCTGACGCTCCTTCATGTGTTGCTTTTATGGGCCAAATCCTATGCCAAACCTATAAAATTACCAACAAAATAACCCTTCACTCTGGCATAGACAGAATTCTAAATTCCTTATGCAAATGCAAGGTTTTAACATCCTAATGCAGCTAAATGCACTTAAAAATAAGCAAAAGCATTGTAAGATTGGCATTAAAAATAGTACTTTTGGAGAGGTAACAGCCAGGAGAAAAGGACTTCTGCAAGTATTCCATGCATCTTCATTTATCATGAGGGCATACATGAAAGCATATGCATCATTGCATCACCAAACATGTCCACACATCATGGCATCTAGTTTTTCATAAGGCATACATAACTTGAAAGTTTCGACAAGAATTCCATGCATCTCTGCTTCATCACAAAAATATGTATGTGCAAATCATTTGCATAAATACATTATCGGAAACTAACTTCTCAAAAAGAGAATTTCTTAATTTCATCATTTCTTAAAGACGTTTTCTCAAAAATAAGAATTTCTTAATTCCATCATTTCTTAAGGACATGTTTCTCAAAGCAGGAATTTCTTAATTCTATCATTTCTTAAGGACGTGTTTTTCAAAGCTAAGAATTTCTTAATTCCATCATTTCTTAAGGACGTTTTTTCTCAAATAGGAATTTTTTAATTTCATCATTTTTAAAGACATTTTTCTGAAAATGGAAATTTATTAATTCCACCATTTCATAAGGATACTTTTTCAAAACAAGAATTTCTTAATTCCATCATTTCTTAAGGACATTTTTCTAAAATAGGAATTTCTTAATTCCATCCCTTTATAAGGATATTTTCCTTAAAACAGGTATGGTATCCTCAAACACGAAGGAACAGATCATCGTCGTCAACAAATTCCAACATCCTTGACACAAGAAGTGGGGCAAGTATTGTCTGGCCTCTTCAACCAAGAAGGAACAAACAATCATTAAGAAGATCCAACATCCTTGAAAGGAAGGAGTGGATCAACCAACTAAACATTCAAATCAAACCTTACAGTCTCATTATGAAACAATTAATTTATAACTCATTTTGACCAAGTACTTTTTTAACTTTTGCAGGTCCTATCTCACCCGTAACATGGTGTAGCGAATCAACTAATCTCTTACAGATCTTGTCTCTCCAACAAATGATGGAACATATCAAATACAACAACAAATTCATCTCCCTAAAGTTACAGCAGAACAAATACAACCACGAGTTCATCTTTTTGAAGTTACAGTAGAATGAGCTCGATGGTAAACCCATCTCATCTCCCTGAAGTTGCAGTGGAAGGAGTACACCAACAAATTTATCTCCCTGAAGTTGTAGTTGAATAAGCACGATAGTAAACTTATCTCCCTGAAGTTGCAGCGGAATGAGTACAACAACAAATTCATCTCCTTGAAGTTGCATCAGAATGAATACAACAACAAGTTCATCTCCCTAAAGCTGTAGTTGAATAGACATCTCAACCGTCTCATCTCTCTAAAGTTACAGTGGAATGAGCACGACAACAAACTCATCTCCCTGAAGTTGTAGTGGAATGAACACAATGGCAAGCCCATCTCCCTTAATTTGGAGTGGAACAAACATAGCATGACAATAAATTCAACTCCCTGAAATTGTAGCGGAATATTCATTTCGTTTCCAGGTCATGACTCCCAGCCATGAAGTAGTTGAATCAACTATTTTCCCAATCTCACCTCCGTCAGTGGTGGTGGATCGATTTAATCTAGGTTTTACATCTCCGAGGATGGTGCAATAGATCGAATTTTTTCTTCAGATCACGCATCTTTGTCAAAGTTGTAGCCTGATCAAAACTTTCTTCAGATCATGCCTCTTCATCAGAGTTGTAGCCTGATCAAAACTTTCTCCAGATCATGCCTCTTCGTCAGTGTTGTAGCAGATCAACTTCTTTTAGATTTTACCTCCCTGTCAGTGGTGGAGTAGATCACCCAAATTTTCGGATTCTACTTCTCCAAGATTGAGCGAAGTGGATGGACCATTTTGTCATTACCCCTTTTCAAAAAAAGAGAAAAGGAAAAAAGTGAAAGCTCCAATCCTGGTCTTGTTTCTTCGTTGGTGTTGTAGCTGGATCTAATATGCCAAAATTTCAATCATGCCTATCTGTCAGAGTCGTAGCTTGATCAGAATCGAACTCTTAGACCCTGCATTTTCGTCAGTGTTGTAGCAGATCAAACTCTCAGATCATGCCTCTTCGTTAGAGTTGTAGCTTGATCAGAATCAAACTCCCTAATCATGCCTCTTCATCAGAGTTGTAGCTTGATCAGAACCTTCACCATTTGATCTTGTCTCATCGTCGGTGTTGCAGCTGGATCAAAGCTATTTTGACAAGTCCAACAGGAATGTTGGCACAATGTGCTTAAACACGATAAAGTTTAAGACAATGGATAATTCAAATTTCCATCGAAAACTATTTTCACGAATGGTCAAAGGAAAATAAATCCTTCAGAAAAATCCAGTGCCATGATTGGTATAAACTGATTGTACCTAGGGGAATAGTACAGCTAGCCTAGAGCAAACGGCTACCGATAAAGGCAACAAAATCTGTTGATCCCTGTGCATTTGGGAAAAATGCAAAAAGAAATCTATGAGCCAAGCTCTGAATCAAAATTTGCTGACTTCTGGTCCTGCCTCTTCATCGGTGTTGTAGTTGGGCCAAACCTCCATCTTTCAATCCTGTGTCTTCGTCAGTGTTGCAGCTTGGTCAAATTTTCTCCAGGTATTGCCTCGTCGTCAGAGTCGCAGCAAGCAAAACTTATTTTGTCTCCTCCAACGGATCACCTCCAATTTTGTCCTCCACAACCCATCCTCCTTTTTTGAAGGTTTTTTCTTACAAGAGCAGCAAGAAGATCAAGAGAAGCTCAAGAAGAAGCGGTGGCCAGAGAAGGAACCCAAACCTAACCTGACAAAAATGGTTATTCTTTTGTCTTTGCTCTATTCCTGTTACACAACAATAAGCAAAGAGGGGCAACTGTAATACCCATTTTAGTTTGGGCCTAAGCCCAATTAAAATACAACCCATAACCCTTACAAACCACAAACTAAAAACCCAATAACTCATTATCAAATTAACCTAGATACCCAAATAACCCAAAATTACACTATTACCCCTAGCCCTAATTACCAAACCCTAATCCACTAGCCATGTCAGCCACCGCTGCCCATCCAACCATCCATCTCCCTCGCGTGGCTGCCACGCGCGCCGACCACCAACCTCCACCGCCATTCTTTGCCACCAGTCACGTGGCCATCGCCTAAATCGCTTCACTTGCAGACCTGCGAAATAAAAGAAAAACAAAGCATTGATAATGAAGTGGTATGCTTTTTGGGTTATAAAAACCCAGATTTATGCTTGTAAATGGGGAGGATTGGAGAGATTTCGAACCAAAAAAATAGATTGAGGTTTGAATATGTAAAAGGAGGCTTTTCGATTCAAATAAAAAAGAATTTTTGTTTCGTTTATTCATCCCAAAAAAGACTCAAACACAATATACATACAAAATAAAAAAGGAAGTAGAAAAGGTAAAAAATATATACCTTTTTTTTAGATCTGCGTGTTTAGGGGCTTCGGTTTGAAAATCCAACCCCAAATTTGAACTTGGCACGGCACGACCTTAGCACTTTCGACCGCTAGTGATAGGCGGTCCGCGGCGGCGCGGGAGACCGACAACCAGACGAGACCGAGAACGGAGCAGAGCCTTGAGAGCATCTTATAAATTTTTTTGATATCAAGTGCACAAATGAATTTTTTGGGGGCTAAAAGGCCTATTTATGTGGATTCCAAAACGATGTCGTTTTGGCACCCAACTTTCAAGCCCAAAACGATGTCGTTTCATCCCCTGACCCGCGTAACTCGACCCGACTAAAGGATCTGTGCGTTTCCTACCGATGGGGAAATTACCATTCTGGCCATTCCGCCTTTATATCCTTCATGGTTTTTTCCTTTAATTTACGTTCCTTTACAATTTTGACCTTTTTTTTTTCAGTTTTCAAGTTTCTTTCTTTTTAATTCGGTCCTTTTTTATTTTAGTTTTTAGTTATTATTATTTTCTAATACGCATATATATATATATTATATTACTTTATTCATTATTATTTTTTATGTATTAATATTTTTATCATATGTAAATACTTTATTAACCTATTTAATATTATATGTATGTATATTACATAGTATTATATATTATGTGTATAGTATATTTTGTTTTTAAAATTTTCCTCTTTTATGTACATTATTTTTTTATCATTGTTATTACTTATTTTATTATTAATGCTATTATTATTATTATTACTTACTTACTTATTTATAGTTGAATATATGTATATCTGTATATATATCATGTACGTTGTTTTAATCAAATTTTGAATTAAAATTCTTTTATCAGGGATTCTCGTGAAAACCGTACCTCGAATGTAAGGGGTACCGCTTTAAGTTAATCTCTATTGCAAAGTACCATTTTAAATTCTAAATTATAATTTTCAAAACAGGTTCCCTTCATTTCATTCAGAATCTAACGGAAATTATGTCCCGGGTGTAGGGGGTGTAAATTTCTTTCATACACAAACATTCTTTTAAATATTTTAAGGATCACAAATTTTAAATTAAATCCGAATTCTTAATTTCCATCGTTTAGACAATACGTAATCGACCAGGTACCAATTTTAGGCGTTGTGGGGGTGATCACCCTTCCCCACACGCAACTGACTCCCAAACCTGTTTTTCTAGTTTTGCAGACCAAAACTTGTTGTTTTAATAAAATGAAGAAAAAACATGTTTTATTAAAATAGCCGAGTTTTTAGGTGATCCAATCGCACCTAAATTAAAAAGATTGGTGGTGACTCTATTTTAAACCAATTTTTGTAAAAACGCGTCAAGCACCACCGCTGGGCGGGACCGTTGTTACAATGATAGTACATTTTTAAAGGGTAAAGTTCACAAACTGTCACTAATTTTAAAAAAAACAAAACAGTAACCAAACTTTCAATTGTTACAAAATGACAATTAAACTGTGTTTTGTAACAAAATGTGTAAAACCTAAATTTGATTTTGATATAACAAATTGTTTAAGGACCAAATTGCAAAAGTAAATAAATTTTTAATTACTCAAAAGTCTCACAAAATGACAAGGAAAAGCTTTTCACTACTGGAATTTTAATTTTGCAAACAATTTCGATACGACCTTCATTTGGGCTTGTATTTTAGGTTACACATATCGATACAGATATATTCGTTTTGATACGAAATTCATCTGGGTTTAAGTTATTGCTTAAGCGTACCAATACAGTCTCTACCGTATCGATACGGGGTTTTAAGATCTTCAAAAATCTTTGCATTTAAAATATGACCGTTTTCTTGTCAGTTATAGGAATCAACAAGATTTGAAAATTGGTTAACCCCTAGGGGCGTACCGACGTAATTTTCTCTAGACTTTTTCCTCAGATTCTGTGAGCAAAAACTGTACCGATACGGCTATACCATATCGATACGCCCCTGTTTTTACTCTTTTTCCGTTTTGATACGCCTTTACGCGTAGCGATACGCTATGCACAACGGCTCTTTCTTCTTTTGACAGGTACCGATATGGCTCTTCGTGTACCGATACAGTAGGTCACCAGACATCTTTTATTGTGGGAAAAATGGTCCCCAACGGCTCTATTGATGACCTCAACCGCCCAAACCTTTAGAAATCAATGAGAGGGTATAAATTCAAGTCTCCAAAGCTGCTACAACAACCATTGAACATCCATTGAACAACACTCAACCATTCAAGCAAAATCCAACCACTTTGTGCTTTTAGAGTTAAATTTTTTATACCCAACTTGTGTAATTTCATTGTAATATTTAGATTCAAGTTTGGGGTTGTGAGCACTTGTAATTAGGCAAACAAATTCATCTTTGAGAGGATATTTCTGTGTTTGCAAACCACTTCTTGTAAAAGAGTGAACCTTGATCAAGTTTTGGGTAGAAAGCTTTGATCCATTGTAACGGTTGCCTCAGCCTAGAAAAGGGGAAGAATTCAGTAGTGAATAGTTTGAAATCCTTAGTGGGGAGCTAAGGTACTGGATGTATAGCTCGTTAGAGGCTTGAACCACTATAAATTCTCGTGTCTTCAATTTTTCATTTTCCATTTGCTTCCCTTCAAATTTTTAATTGCCAATTCACCCCCTCTTGGCCATTCGTCGTCGATCAATCATCTTAACAATTGGTATCAGAGCCTAACTCTTTGAGGGATTAACATCCACTTGAGACGTTCTTAAAGGTGATTCAATCAATCAAAATTCAAGCCATGACGTCCACTTCTTGCCACAACATGTGCGAGTCACAATCTATCACTATACCACCCTTCTTCAACAAAGACAACTATTCGTATTGGAAGAACTGAATGAGATTATTCATCAACTCCAACGATTATGTCATTTGGGATGTAATCATAGACGGACCATCTATCTCGATGAAGCAAGAAGGAGAAAGGCAAGTTCCCAAGGCCAAGCAAGAAATGACCGATGAAGAAAGAAGGAAGTTACAAGTAAATGACAAGGCCTTGCACATGCTCTTTTGTATGCTTGGACCTGATGAGTACTCGAAGATGTCTTCGTGTACAAGTGCAAAGAAGGTGTGGGACAAGCTCGAGACCACCTATGAAGGCACCAACGACATAAAAGAGACCAAGATTAAACTTTTCAACTTAAGTTACGAGAACTTCAAGATGGAGCCTGATGAGAGCGTCACCAAGATGTTCGATCGCTTCTCCGTCATCATCAACAGTCTCAAAGGCTTCAGAGAAATTATCCCCGAAGATAAGCTTGTTCGAAAACTCATCTACTCCATTCCTGAGTCATGGGATGGGAAAATGACCCCCATCACCGAGGTAAAAGATTTGAAGACCTTGAAGCTCAATGCTCTTATGGGTTCTCTTCTTAATCATGAGATCATAAAGCAAGGAAGATGAGAAGAAAAGAAAAAAAAATAAAAGAAGGTAGAGAAGAAGGAGGTGGAGAAGAAGAAACTAGGTATTGCTCTCAAAGCTTCTCTTGAGGAGAGTGATTCGAGTGAGGAAGAAGATGAATAGATGGCTATGCTAGCTAAAAGGTTCACAAGGTTCATGAAGTCCAATAGAGGAAGAAAGTTCCATCGAAGATGAGACTTCAAGAACAAGAACAAAGAGTAGGAAAAAGATCAACTCATATGCTTTGAGTGCAAGAAGCCGGGGCATATAAAGTCTGATTTTCCTCAACTCAAAAATAGAGCTTCGAGAGGAAGAAGAAGCTCAAGGCTCATATTGCTACTTGGAGTGATGAGGAATCATCCGATGAAGATGAGCAAGAAGTGACCAATCTTTGCCTCATGGCTCTTGAAGAAGATCCTAAGGTAACCTCTAACTCATCCACTTTTAATTTTACATTTGATGAGCTTCAAGAAGCTTACTATGAGTTGCAAGAGGTTTATGACGAGTTGGTAGAAAAATTCAAGGAATCGATTTTGAAAAACAAGAAAACAATTTTTGATTTGAAAATTCAAAATGATTCTCTTTCTAAAACCAACTCGGAACTTGAAAAGAAGGTTTGTGATTTACAAGAAAATCAAAAGTATTTTGAAAAGGAAAATGTTGATTTAAACAACCTTCTTTTCGAGTTTCACGATCATTACCATAAGGAGGTGAATGATCTCAAAGCTTCCTTGAACAAAGTTGGGAAATCTAGTTTTGAAAAAGGACAATCTTCAAAACCCAACTATGTGAAAAGTAACTTTGGTGGCTACAAACAAAGAGGCTTCTAAAAGGCCTCTAGAGGTAAAAGGATTAGAAGTGTTTGGGTTCCTAGGGACCTAATTGCTTCTAATGATATTAATGCTATTGCTTCTTGGATTCCCAAGGGAACCAAGATTTTGGAAGCTAATACTCATGGACCGAAAATGATTTGGGTACCAAAAATCAAGACTTAATCTTTGTTTGTAGAGAGAGCATTGCTACAAGGCCAAAGCATTAAGTGCAAATTCTTGGTTCCTTGATAGTGGATGCTTGAGACATATAACCGGAGACAAGAGTAGATTCTTAGAACTAAATCTAAAGAGATGCGGATTAGTGACATTTGGTGACAACTCCAAAGGCCAAATTGAAGGAATTGGTTCCATTGGTAATCACTCTTCCATACTTATTGAAAATATCTTATATGTCAATAGTCTTAAACATAATTTGTTAATCATAAGCCAACTTTGTGATAAAGGTTTCGTAGTGATTTTTGATTTATATGGTTGCAAAATTATAAACATCGAAACCCACAAAATTGTGCTTTTTGGTCATCATATAGGAAACATTTACATGAGTGTTTTGGAAAAATTGGTTTCAAATGATCT
This sequence comes from Hibiscus mutabilis, assembly GCA_019671005.1. Lineage (NCBI taxonomy): Eukaryota > Viridiplantae > Streptophyta > Magnoliopsida > Malvales > Malvaceae > Hibiscus > Hibiscus mutabilis. The sequence goes on along the minus strand of CM033733.1, from coordinate 35,184,284 downwards.
TGTAAGAGGTTTTCCTAAAATAAAGTTTTCAAATGACAAAATTTGTGATGCTTGTGCAAAAGACAAATATGAAAGAGTTTCTTTCAAACCTATTAATGATGCTTCTACAAGTAGAGTTTTACAATTGATCCACATGGATCTTTTTGGCCGTATTAGGACAACTAGCTTAGGTGGAAAATCATATGCATTTGTTTTAGTAGATGACTATTCTAGATATACTTAGGTTCTAGATGACTATTCTAGATATACTTGGGTTCTATTTTTAAGTACCAAAGATGAGGCTTTAGAAAAATCCATCACATTTTCAAAAGCAAATCAAAACGATTTTGGTCAATCTATTTCACATATTCGAAGTGACCATGGAACCGAATTTCAAAATCTAGGTTTTGAAGAGTTTTTTAACTCAAGTGGTATAAGCATAATTTTTCAGCCCCTCAAACAACTCAACAAAATGGGGTTATTGAGAGGAAAAATCATACTTTAAAGGAAATGGCAAGAACCATGCTTTGTGAAAACAATTTGCCTCAGTATTTTTGGGTGGAAGCCACTAATACGGCTTGCTATATTATAAATAGAATAATGATTAGACCTATTTTAAAGAAAAATCCTTATGAACTTCTCAAAAACAAAAGCTAACATTAGCTATTTTCATCCATTTGGTTGTAAATGTTTTGTTTTAAACAATATAAAGGATAATTTAGGCAAATTTGATGCTAAAAGTGATGGAGCTATTTTTCTAGGTTATTATTTAAACTCTAAAGCCTATCGTGTATTTAACAAGAGAACTTTAGTAGTAGAAGAGTCTATACATGTGGTTTTCGATGATAACCTCCTTCCGAGGAAGGATTCTTGTGATGATGATGATGTAGGAATTTTTTATGCCAATAATGGTGGAGGACAATCATCAAAGGTAGATGAAGTTTAATCAAAAGATGAACCACAAGATCCACCTCTAGAAGCCTTGAAGGACATGACTCCAGAAGAAAAGGAGGTCTCTTACCCAAGGGAGCTCAACTATATCAAAAGTGGTGAGATTTTGGGTGATCCATCCAAAGGGGTAACCATTAGACTCTCTCTTAAAAATGCTTGCAATGTTGCATTTATTTTATACATTGAGCCTAAAAATATCAAATAAGCATTAAAAGATGATTATTGGATATTGGCTATGCAAGAAGAATTAAATCAATTTAAGAGAAGCCAAGTATGGACATTAGTTGATAGGCCTAGTAATAAGTCTACCGTAGGAACTAAAGGGGTTTTTAAAAACAAACTAGATGAGAGTGGTAACATAGTGAGAAACAAGGCTAGACTTGTTGCTCAAGGTTACACTCAAGAAGAAGGAATCGATTTTGATGAAACCTATGCACCCATAGCTAGAATGAAAGCTATTAGGATGCTTCTTGCATTTGCATGTTATCACGAATTTAAGCTTTTTCAAATAGATGTCAAAAGTGCTTTTCTAAATGGTTTTATTAATGAAGAGGTGTATGTAGAACAACCACCCGATTTTGAAGATCCAAAATACCCAAACCATGTTTTTAGCTTTCAAAAGCTTTATATGGTTTGAAACAAGATCCTAGAGCTTGGTATGAAAGATTGTCAAGTTTTCTAATTGAAAAGGTTTTGAAAAAGAAAAGTTGGATACTACATTCTTTATTAAAAGAAAAGACAAAGACATTTTAGTAGTTCAAGTTTATGTTGATGATATAATTTTTGGTTCTACTAATGAATTACTTTTCCAAGAGTTTGCTAAGTTGATGCAAGGTGAGTTTGAGATGAGCATGATAGGGGAACTCTCATTCTTCTTGGGACTCCAAATCAAACAAAGGAAGGATGACATCTTCATCAATCAAGTAAAGTACATCAAAGACATGCTCAAGAAGTTTGGCTTGGAGAACGTGAAACCTCAAGCCACACCAATGAGCTCTTCTACAAAGCTTGACAAAGATGAAAGTGGTAAGTGTGTTGATTAAAGTTCTATCGCTCTATGATTGGATCTTTGCTTTATCTTACCACAAGTAGACCCGACATTATGTTTAGTGTTTGCTTGTGTGCTAGATTTCAAGCTAGTCCTAGAGAATCACACCTTATAGCTGTTAAGAGAAATTTTAGATACCTTAGAGACACACCTTGTTTAGGCCTTTGGTATCTTAGAGATTTCTCCTTTGATTTGCATGCTTATTCGGATGCGAATTATGGAGGTTGTAAGATAGATAGAAAAAGTACCTCTGGTACTTGTCAATTCCTAGGTAGTATGCTTATATCGTGGTTCTCTAAGAAACAAAATAGTGTAGCACTATCTACCACCGAAGCGGAATACATATCGGGCGAAAGTTGTTGTGCTCAAGTCCTTTGGATGAAGAAACAACTTTTAGATTATGGAATTGATGTAGGTACCATCCCTCTTAAGTGTGACAACACTAGTGCCATATTTCTCACTAAGAATCCCATCCAACATTCTAGGACCAAGCACATAGAGATAATGCATCATTTTATTAGAGATCATGTCTTGAAAAATGATGTTGTTCTAGAATATGTAGACACCCTAAATTAACTAGCGGATATCTTTACCAAACCATTAGATAAAGAGCATTTTTGGTCTCTTAGGAGATAATTAGGTTTAACTAGCCTTTCTTGAGCCTTAGAGCCTTTTTGGTCTTAAAATTTGCTTGAATTTGATTGATTGCGTTGCTTATGTGTTTTTGCTCCTATATGCATCTATGCTTGTTGCTATGGGGAGTATGCATCTATTTATGCTCATACATGATGATCTCATATCATTTCCATGCATAAAGATTCGATTAAGTTCAAATTTTTGAGCAACTTGATGCCAAAAATAACATTTCTGGCACAAGTGTATCGATACGATGTTTCGTGTATAGATACGGGTTCTTGAATGTGTTTCGGTACGATTTTAACGTACCGATACAAGATCGCGTATCGAAACGGCTAATAACCATTTCGGAACTTTGCTTCGATACGCCACATGGTGTATCGGTACGGGTAGCCGCTAGATAGTTTAATGAGCATTAAAAAGAGGGTTTCCAACTTTAAATCAAACACCCTTTTCCGCTCAAACCCTAGATACAATTTTTTCTTATAAAAACCTCCCAAACCCCATTGTTTTTCCACACAAATCTTAAATTCTTTTGAGGGCTTTTGGGTTTCTCATTAAACCCTAAGAAAATCATCAAGTTTGGTGCATCATCATCTTCTCATTCATCCATAATCCCATATTCAAGGTATAAACTCTTTTTCTTTTCTTTTTGATTTCGTTCATATATATATATATACTGTTTTTGATTCAAAATTGTATATTCAGTAAGTATATAACTGTTTTCAAAAATTTTGTAAATTTTTTTTTCAAAACTAAAATTTCTTGGTTTGAATATAAATTTATACTGTATATTTTTCAACACGTTTTTTCAAATTTTATTTTACCAAAAATTCTTTTCATACTTGTATAGGTTTTTAAACTATATTATATAGTTTTTAACAATACCTTGATCATTGGATTAATTATTGGATTGAATGTGTTGATTTATGCATACATTATTTTTGGTTTGATTTTGATTTCAGGTCACGGGTCCTAAGAAAAGAGAAAGAAAACATATGGCCTCTAGTTCCAATCCTTCTAATCAAAATCCCGAAATTATTGGTAATAGACCTAACCTTACCCATGTTTTCCAAAATTGTTTTAATAAGCCAAGATTTCCAAATGTCGTGGATCGTTTTAAACATTATCAAAATTTTAAATCCGCCGCGAGCGTACTATCTCGATTCCTTTTTATCTTCCAAAAGATTTCAATTTAAATATCTTGAGTTGATGCAACAATGGAAGTTTATGCAATTTTTTAGTTTACCCGTGATTTTATACCGAAACCTTGTTTTGATCTTCTACTCCAATGCCCAGTGTATTTATAGTGAAGATATATCCGAAGTTGTTGCTATCGAATCTTATCATATGGGTAAAAAGTTTCAAATTGATTCATCGGTTTTAGCAAACTTTTTGGGCTTTGAGAATATGGGAATTGATAATGAGGATTCCTTGGGACATGTCCTTGATGGGTCCGTAATAGTGCTCGATGCTCATGGTCGCATCATTCACCTTATGATCACTTGGTGATTTCGTCCATCCGGTGGAAAATTCTCTACGATCCGTCAAGTTGATGACTTTTGGATCTGATGCTTTCGTGAGGGTAAGCGATCGAACCTTGCTCAAATAATGTTCGCGGAGATTATCTTTCTTGTGCAAAATGCCATACAACTCTTGTTTCATCCTTCACATATGGCACCGTTTTGAGTTTTCTATTTCACAAGATTGGAATTGATTGCTCATATGATGTTGTTGAACCTTTCACCGATCCTATTGACGAGCGTTCTTTCTACCGCACAAAGTTCACATTCTATGATGGAGAATGGGTCCGGAATACCGATCTTCCTCGTGGTGTTCAACCCGATACGATGGCGGCTTCTCAAACGATTCTGGTTCCTCAAGCTTCGGTGGCCCAACCTTCTCATGATGCTCTCATGGCCTACCTCAATGAGTAATTAACATCATTGGGCACTTCTATTGCATCTTTAGATACTACCATGACTTCCGGGTTTGTCGCGATTGACACACGCTTCACATCTTTGGAGGAAAGAGTGACTGCCATTGAGAATCGCCAAAATTTGATAGATATCTCTCTTACCGCTTTTCATGGAGAGTTGCGTCAATCTCTTGGAATCCATGCCAATGATGAAGATGAATAAGATGAAGACGATGAAGATGATTCTTAGGCATCTTGCATATCATATCATATCATATTAGGATTAGTTTTATGCACCTATGTCTTATGTTTTTGAACTCTTATGCTTTGGTTTATTTCCTTTGGTTTATGTTTTTAGGAATTAAGTTGGATTTGATTATGTTGCTTTGAATTTTAATGAATATGTTGTTTCCTTTAAGTACTTGGAGTTTCTTTATTGCTTATATATGTTGCTTTAATTTTATATCATATTGATTTTGATCTAACAAAAAAGGGGAGAAGTAATTGAGCTAAAATTTTTCAAAGTTTTTCAAAGTTAAGTCTTTTAGTCTTAAAGTAAAGGGGTGTACTTTTCAAACTTTTTAAAGTTACTTAAAAATTTACTTTAGTTTTGTTATATCAAAAAGTGGGAGATTGTAAACCTAAATTTAATTTTGATATAACAAATTGTTTAAGGACACAATTGTAAAAGTAAATAAATTTTTAAGTACTCAAAAGTCTCACAAAATGACAAGGAAAAGTTTTTCTAAGTCCAAGACTTAAACCCCAAAATATTTCTAAGTATTTCAAAGCCAAATTCAACAAATACGCCCAGCCGTATCAATACACCTTAGGTGTTTTGATACGGGTTTTCACTACTGGAATTTTAATTTTGCAAACCATTTCGATACGGCCTTCATCTGGGCTTGTATTTTAGGTTATGCGTATCGATACGAATATGTCTGTTTCGGTACGACATTCATCTGGGCTTAAGTTATTGCTTAAGCATACCGATACGGTTTCCACCGTATCGATACGGGGTGTTAAGATATTCAAAAATCTTTGCATTTAAAATATGATCGTTGCCTTGTCAGTTATGGGAATCATCTTACTTTGAAAATTGGTTAACCCGTATCGATATGCCCCTAGGCGTACCGATGCAATTTTCTCTAGACTTTTTCCTCAGATTCCAGTGAGCAAAAACCGTACCGATACGGCTATACCGTATCAATACGCCCCTATTTTTACTCTTTATCCATTTCAATACGCCTTTACACGTAACGATACGCTATTGCACAACGGCTCTTTTTTCTTTTGACAGGTACCGATACGACTCTTCGTGTACCGTTACGGTAGGTCATCAGACAACATTTATTGCGAGAAAAATGGTCCCCAACGGCTCTATTGATGACCTCAACCACCCAAACGGTTAGAAATAAATGAGAGGGTATAAATTCAAGTCTCCAAAGCTGCTACAACAACCATTGAACATCCATTGAACAACACTCAAGCATTCAAGTAAAATCCAACCACTTTGTGCTTTTAGAGTCAATTTTTTTATACCCAACTTGTGTATTTTCATTGTAATCTTTAAATTCAAGTTTGGGGTTGTGAGCACTTGTAATTGGGCAAACAAATTAACCTTTGAGAGGATATTTCTATGTTTGCAAACCACTTCTTGTAAAAGAGTAAACATTGATCAAGCTTTGGGTAGAAAACTTTGATCCATTGTAATCCTTAGCCTAGAAAAGGGGAAGAGTTCAGTAGTGAATTGTTTGAAATCCTTAGTTGGGAGCTAAGGTAGTGGATGTAGAGCTTGTTAGAAGCTTGAACCACTATAAATTCTCGTGTCTTCAATTTTTCATTTTCCATTTGCTTCCCTTCAATTTTTTAATTGCCAATTCACCCCTCCTCTTGGCCATTCGTCATCGATTGATCATCCTAACAAAATGGTAACTGGTACGTTAAACCCCGTTAAGTATTTAACGTTTATGTTGTAAAACTTTGTATAATAGCACATTTGATCCTTTATATTTACACATTCAATCAATAGTCTTAATTCGAAAAAAATTCACTAAATTTAGCCCTCGTTATTTGCATGTTCTTTTGAGATGACAAATTTTCTTACAATCCAGTACCCCAAAGAAGCTCCTGAGAGGGCAATTCCGAGCAATACAATTATAGAAGCTTGTAAGAGGGAGAAAATAAAACTTGATTAACTTTGAAATAACATAATCTTTCTAAAGGAAAAAGGAAGACAATAACTACAAACAAGTCCTTATAAAATAATATTTATGTTTGCGTAAATCATAAACTAATTTACTTCTTTCAAAGAACAATGAGGAAAGGGGGCCATAATAAGTAACATGCAAAAAAAAAATAAGGAACCCACATACTGAAATTAGGGAAATAAGGAAAAGTAAAAAGGTTTTGTTGAAAAGATACAAAAAATTGTGGATGAAAAGCAAAATACCTGAAACAGGAGGATTATAATGACAAGAAAAACGCCAATCGCCATTGAACTGCTGTAGTAAAAAGGAACCCACTTACTGATAAATGGTGCCAACAACAACAAAACAAATCCTAAAGCTAGAGAAATAAGCCACCATCGCTGAAAATCTGCAAAAACGGTAATGAATCCAGGCTAAAGCTAACAAATTATTAACAATCACCACATAAAGAAAAATATGTTCTTTTAAAAATAGAGGCAAATAACAATACCTTCTTCAACAGAAACTGTGACAGAGCCAGACACATCCCAAATAAACTTCACGTCAATATATCTATCATCATAAGGGGACATGACGGTGTGCCATACACCATTTTGCAATGCCTTCCAATCACCATCCCCGCACTTGCATAATCCGAGTGAAGCATTCCTGCAATAGTTTATCAGTCAGGACCAGAAAGTTACAACAACACTTTGAAGTGTGTTCATGGATTGCATATGGGTTCTTTTCTATAGGTGTGGTGAGTCAGAGGCAAGAAGCATGCAGGAAAAACATAAAGTACAAACAATAATAGATTGAGAGTCGAGACTTATCTATGAAAACAAACTTGTATTTTGCTATGTGATCTCTCTGGTATTAAGACAGATGGAGCAAAATTAACCCGAAAAGATCTGGCATAACTCCCAAGCTTCAATCTTGAGTGACCACAAACTCGAACCTGATCACATAACAGGAAATCTTTAGAACCACGAACAGATGAATGCCTGGAAAGAGGAGTTGGCGTGACATCTATGCCTGGTAGTGGAACATGTTTGGAATTTTACTTTAAGGACCAAATTGAAATAATATGTAAATAACGAGGGATAAATTTAGTGATTTTTTTTAATTATGACTAAATTGATTGAATTTGCAAATATGAAGGATCCAATGTGCTATTATACAAAGTTTTAAAACATAAACGTTAAGTACTTAATTGGGTTTAACGTCCCAGTTCCTATTTTGTTACAAAACATAAAATTTAATTGTCATTTTGTAACATTTGAAAGTTTGATTACCATTTTGTTTTCTTTAACAAAGTTCAGTGACCGTTTGTGAACTTTATCCTTTTCTAAATTATACAAGTCTATAAGTGAGAATGAGATTTAAAATATTCACCCATGATAACAAGTTAACAACACTGAAACATACAAGTGTGTGTATATATATAATTATTTTGAGTCTGTTTACGAGCTTTTCGACCGAGCTTGAATTGGCTCGGCTCGACTTGTTAAGGTCTCGAACCGAGCCTGAGCTCGAATCGAGCTCACTCGAGCCAAAGCCGAGCCCGAGTAGCTTGCGAGCCGGTTAGGCTCATTATCATCCCTACTCACGCCTGGTGGGACTCAAACCCACAATATCCATTAGGCAACAGGCGCTGATTTCGTTACGAAAAATTTTAAAAACATATATATTAGTCTTATATTACAAATAGGGTAAACTAATTAGGTGATCACCGAACTAGGCAACTCGTCAATCAGACCACCAAACCTTTAAAGTGGTCCTATTTTGACCACTGCCGTTAAAAAACTAACGGAGGAGTAATGTGACAGTTAACGAAAATTTGTAAAATTATACATTTGGTCCCTTTTATTTACCTATTATATAAATTTGGTCCTAATTTTAATTTAATTCAAAATTTTAAGGCTCCAATACGATAATGACACGTGTCACCATCTAATTAGATATTTTTTATTAGTTTTAATGTATTTTATTTAATATTTCTCTCCAATCACAAGGTGACACGTGTCGCCATATGATTAAAGGGAAAATGAATAAAATGAAAGTTTGCACCCAAAGGGAATTAAACCTAGAACATTTGGGTTCAATTGTCACATTCAATCCGCTAAGCTATAGCTATTGCTATGAAAAATTCTATTAACACTTTTATTTAAATTGTAACCCTTGAAATGGGATGAAAAATTAACACATTCTTCTTCGCTCTGCTTCTCCTCGTCTCTCAAAGATGATTTTTTTATTCGAGTAAAATTAACACATGTGAACTTTAATTCTCACAAACAGTAAAACATATCAGTATACCATCCATCATATACACAGACAAGAATACATCCATTAAGTATTAGAGGGAGTAGTGCTATATTTTCACAATATATACCTCTTGATTCGAGTCCAGCTCATACCCATTTCCGGCTGCTAATGCTTTGGCAGTCCCAACAGATTTCTAAGACTCAAAAATAACATATTACCATTAGCAGTCATAAACTCACAATACAACTCTAATCGAAAGCATGCATTCTTATTAGCAGAATGATTCATATAAGTCCTTACCAAGATGGCTACACCAGTAATGAGAAGTGCAGTTGGAATTAAAGACTTCGCGTACTGAAAACTTTTAGGGATGGAAAAGCTGGGAATGCCTTGAGGTATATCTCCTACCTAAATCAACATCACATCATTCTTTATCAGCTAAACTGATTAAGCTAAGATATACTATTCTTGTGACTATGTTGCCTGTTTCTTTGAGAGACGAGGAGGAGAAGCAAAGCGAAGAAGGTGTTATTTTTCATCTCATTTTACAGGTTACGATTTAAATAAACGTGTTGATAGAATATTTTATAGTAGTGGCTCTAGCTCAGTGGTTTGAGCGCGTGGCAACTTAACCCAAATGTTTTGGGTTTGATTCCTCTTGACTGCAAACCTTCATTCTATATATTTTCCTTTAATCACATGGCGACATGTGTTACCTTGTGATTGAAGGGAAATATTAAATTAAATAAATTAAAATTAATAAAAAAAAATCGTCTAATTAGATGGTGACACATTTCATTATTGTATTGGAGCATTAAAATTTTGAATTAAATTAAAATTAGGACCAAATTAATATAATATGCAAATAACATGTGCCAAATGTGTAATTTTATAAATTTTCGTTAACTGCCACGTCACTCCTCCGTTAGTTTTTAATGGCAGTGGTCAAAATAGGACAAATTTAAAAGTTTAGTGGTCTGATTGACAAGTTGCCTAGTTCGGCTGTCAAAATAGGTACGCCCAAATAGTTCGATGGTCACCTGAGTAGTTTACCCTTACAAATAAGTACCTAAAATATATTAATTTTTTTTCATTTATGTACCTAAAGTATTTTTTGGTCAAAATAAGTACCTAAAGTATATCAACCTTTTCATTTATTTACCTAAAGTATTTTTGGTCAAAATAAGTACTCAATATACTTCATGGTCAAAATTGGTACCTAAATTATATATATATCATCTAGGTTCATAAAAATTGTCATGTGACACTGATTAAAAAATATATTAGATAATTATTTTGACAAAAATATACTTTAGGTACATACTTTAACGAAAAATACTTTTGGTACTTAATTTGACCAAAAAGTATACTTTAAGTACTTACACCAAATGCGTGACGGGTGTGTTGCCTACGAGACCTTCTAACAATATCGTAGCCAAGAAAAACTAAAATCCAAAATTAGGAATTAGAAACCAGAAAAAATCCATTTGTAATTTCACACACGTAGCCGAAACCATGTCTTCCCTGCTAGCCAACAACATCTCGAGCTTCTCAACACAACCTACCTCAGATTCAACCAAGTTCCTTTGAGGGTTTTACTCAAAGCTCGATTTCATCAAACCCACTACCCCAAACTCCAAAATTCAAGGCTTGTCAGGGTCAGAGCAAATGTTGGTGTCAATCCTCAAACCCTCACCTCTTTATCGGGTAAGTCCTACGATGACAAAATCTATGATATTCTTCGAAACCGTGATTATGTCATGACCATGGAGGAAGAAAATGGTGGCAAAAAGATAGAACAAATAGGTTAATGAACTGGAGCCAAACGACGATGTTGTGAGAAAAGAAAGTGCTTAGCAGGCCTGTGAATTGGAGGAGCCATGTTCGGGAGAGGAATTGGACCACCGAGCAGTAGAATAGGCAAGTCCAATGCCATGGAACGAACCACTTCAGGGGGATCCAATCTGTTTATTTATCACCGTGAATAAGAAATATATAAGAACAAATGTAATTCAAAAGACTATCAAATCAATAAATATTTAGTTATTTTCTTTCTCTCTACTCTTCTTCGAATCTATCTTCACTTTTCTCTTCTAAAACCTTTAATTCTTTTTATTTCTCTATTTGGTTGTTATAATTGGTATCAGAGCTATTTTTGATCCACAACTCAACCATAAATTTTTAAACAATCTTTTCAATGAATAAAACCGATACAATCACAGTTCCACGATATTAACCCAAGAATATTAAAGTTTCAGTATGGTGGGAAAATCAGATGACAAGCTGGGCAAAAATATTAGACAATTTGGAAGTCAAAAGTCTTGAAATCAATCTTATGACCCGTAAAATGTTTAATATATTGGTGGAGAGAGTTTTTGTCATAAGGCAACTCTTGGAGAGAGAGGTGGATTTACACCTAACGTTGAAAATAAAAAGCATTACGAGACAGTCAAAGTGATAAAAAAAAGGGTATGTAGAAATGGTCACCAGTTCAGGGTGTAAGGTTGGATTCATAAATGGTGGCTAGGGAGGTGGGTTCAGGTGCAACCAAGGTGTTTGAGATATCATCTACGAGAACAGAAAATGAATTTGTAAGTCGTATGATCATTGTTCTAGAGGAAGCTGATGTAGTTATGATCAAAAAACCTTTATTGATTCATATCTTTGATGAGGAGTTCAACAAAATTGGTAATAAGATCAATGCATGTGATCAAACGTTGAATGGAGCACAATCGACTGTTAGAGAATTAATTCAACTAAAAAATAACCACTTACAGCAAAGACCATCGTTAAAAATGTGAAGCCTTTTCAACTGTGTCAAAAAATTGATAAAGCAGGTAACATATCTCTGATTCAGTTAAGGTTTAGAGGAAATTATTCAGCGAGATTGATATATGTCAATAAAAATATTGATCTTCATGATCCTTACAAATTTTGACTCTTATTTATGAGCTACTATTTTGATACATCGACAAAGAAATTGTTAGGTGTCGTTAATTCTGATCTAAAATAGATACTTGTCTTGATGTTTGAGTATATAGATGAATTTGTTGATTTAAATGATCCATATAAATTTTGGCTTTTATTTATGGGTTTTAAATCAATTAGAGGAGCAATAGGTGCCGAATTGTTCCTCAAGAGAGTGACGCGTGTTGATTTGATTAGTATCCTTATGGATTCTATGGATCAGCCTAGAGGAATTGTTAATACATAGGGCAACTTGCTTGCAAATGCGTCAATGAAAATTGGCCTTCAACTACTTAACAAGGGAAATATGTTTTATGATGAAATTAAATAGTTAATTTTAGCTGTAGTTGATACTATGATTGACCATGAATTTGTTCCGAACATTCTCAAGCTAGAAGTGTTACGGCCGATTTTCATGTCAAGTTTAGCTAAGCTGAAGAGAGTAAGTGGAAATGTTTGGTCAAATCATTTAAAGAAAATTGAATTACCTACAGAACATGATTATGAAGATGCTGAAAAAATTCTGATTGTAAAATATTTATTAATCCACGGAAACAATGAGCATCATATCTTTTGAATGAATTAAAAGAAAAGTAATTCTTTCTAAAAGATGTAAATCATATCATCCACGATAAGGAGGAACTTACTGTAGATGAGTTTATTGGTCAATTTATGCAGGAAAGGAAATGGAGTTATGAACTTCACCAAGGAGTTGAAGCAAAAGAAGTCTTACCTAGCTAATTTTTCAACACATCTCTCCCCTTTTGTTATATAAAAAATAATTCAAAACAAAGTTTGAAATCATATTTTGGTTCAAGATAACAATGGAGAGTGAACTTAAAAACATAATTTTGACATGAAAGAAAAATAGCTCCCCCTTAATCAAGCAACTAAAATTGATTAGTCCAAACATTCAAGAGAAATTAAATTGAATTTCAAACAAATAAATAAATCATGAAGTTCAATTAACATGTCATAAATGAAAATTAAAGCAATAAGCATACAAGGCATGGCAAAAAGGAGACAAAACTATCATTCTTGACTGTACGTACTGGTACAGAGACATTCGTATCGATAATGGTTGAATGTCGTATCGATACGGTATGGGTTGTATCTGTACCGACTAGGTGAAATAGTGAAAATATGCAGCAAAAACATACTTAGAGGCTTCATAAACCAATTTTAAGTGCATACAAAGACTTAAAGAGATCCTTGGTATTCATTTTGGACATTTTAGCTACAAATTATCAACGTGCTTCTCATAATACAACATTAAAAGCATAGAAAGATGGATTCACCAAAATTCAACCAAATATTACAAGTTTAAGGCCAAAAACATAGATATGGACATATAAGGCCATAAAAAAGTAACTCATGCACTTTGAGACTCCCCTAACTATATGCAATTAAGTCATCATAGAGTTAATCAAAACATGCTAGATCATCATAAAATTTCACAATATGAGCATGATCAAGCAATTGCTTGAAAATAAATTTTACCACTTGAAGCCTCACCATCTTTAAGTGACTTTCCTCCCTGTGTGTCTAGAGCCTCAAAATTTGACTTTGTTCATCAATGCTCAAACACATTTACAAAAGACAATCATATATATTTTGGTATCTAAATTGTTTTAGATCTATTGGCATTAGTTCCAAAAACCTTAGTCCCCTTAAGAATCCATTTTTCAATGTCTTCTTTTTTTCTTTGATGAAATAAGTCTCTTAGGGACCCAAACATTTTTAATCATTTTCCTTTGAAAAATCTAGGGTAACTTGATTGTCTTTGATAAAAATTTGTTTTGGAGCTACCTCCATTTTCACATTATTGAAAATCTTTGTTAAACAAATTTTCTTTAAGATCATCAATTTCTCTTTAATGATCTTCTTGAACTTTTAGAAGTAAATTGTGTAAATCCAAATTCTTTTGCTAAAAATCTTTAAGCTTTGTTTCAAGTTCAAAATTGGTTTTAGAAATTAAATAATTTTCAATTTTTAGTTTTGAAACCATTTTTCTATTTTTCAAAATATGGTTTTCCATTTTTCTATTTTTCAAAATATAGTTTTCAAATTCTAAAAAAAAAATCATCATAGGCTTCTTGTAACTCATCAAATGAATAAGAACTTAAATTGGATGAGTTAGAAGTTACCTCTTCATCTTGGATGACCATAAGACAAAGATTGGCTACCTCATCATCATAAGTGGAGTCTTCGTCATTACTCCATGTAGCCACAAATGCCTTCTTCTTTAATCTCTTTTTCTTTATCCTCAGGTGTATTTGGCATGCCTCGACCTTTTGTATTCGAAGCATATAATAGAATCTCTTCTCTTCTTGGATTCATTTCTTGATTCTTCCTTTTCGCTCTTCATGAATCTCTTGAATTTGTTGAAGAGCTTGGCCATCTCTTCATCTTCACTCTTCTCTTAACTAGATGCTTATTTTTGGAAGCTTGAGGAGGTCTTGAATGCAACATTTTTCTCTTTTTTTCTTCTCTTCTTCCCCTTGGACATCATTTCATAGGTGAGCAAAGATCTCATTATCTCATCAAGCTTGAGCTCCTTTAAGTTCTTTGCTTCAATGATAGCCACCTTCTTAGAATCTCATGAATATGGAAGTAAATATATCAACTTCCTCACAAGCTTGTCTTCCGAGAACACCTCTTTGAATCCTTTAAGCCAATTAATGATGACAAAGAATTGATCGAACATAGCTTTGACGTCTTCCTCCAAGTTCATCTTGAAGTTCTTATAGTTGAGGTTAAGAAGTCCAATCTTGGTCTCATTCACCTCATTGGTTCCTTCATATGTGACTTCAAGTTTGTCTCATATTTCGTTGGCATCGGCACAAGTGAAGATTTTAGAGTATTCTTTCAGGCCAAGAGCACATGCATGGCCTTGGACTTGAGTTGTATTTGCCTCCTCTCTTGATCACTCCATCCATTCCTATCCTTAAGGATGATAATGTCTCATACCCTCTTTTGTGGAAGCGTAATGTCATCTTCAATGATCTCCCAAAGTTTATAATCGATGGATTGAATGAAGATCATCATCATATTTTTCTAATAAGAATAATTGGCTCCATTAAAGTATGAAGGCTTAGAGATGGATTGTGCCATTGAAATGGTTGATGTAAAATTTGGTCGAGCACTCCAAGGATCTTCTTAATGGTGGTTAGACCTTTGATTGAGCATTGCTCTAATACCAATTTTGGGCTCAAATTCTTCAATCAAAATAGCCAAGAGATGGGTGAATTGGGGTTTTAAGATTGGTGGATGAAATGCTAAGAAATAAAATTTTGACATAATGATTTATAATGGTTCGACTTCTAAACCAAGTCTACCTCTACTACCTTAGCTATCCACACTAAAGAATTTTCCACAAATTCACTAATTTGTCTTACCTTTAAGGACAATGTGTAACCTTACAACTTGTTATACCTGAATTTTGACCGGGCCTAAATAAATAAATAATATATAAATATAACGTCCCTAATAAATAAAGTCCATAGTTTTTTTACATATCCATTACACTCTAAAGAGCTTTCAAACCCAAATTACAAGCGTACAAGGCCCGTTTTAAACCCAATTTACAATTAAATCCTACCCAATTACATCTCAGATAAAAGAAGCCCCAAAGAAACACAATTGTGTTTCTTTTTACCGCCCAAATTAGCCATGTGGCATACTGCCATTGGCCCTCTTGAGTTTTACCCGGATTGAGCCCCAGTCCAAGCCAGCTGTCCACAGTTAAATAGCTCTGACGTCAGCCATTATCCCAACTATAAATACATACAGAGAGAGAAAAAATAGTTAATTAATGAGGGTAATCATTAAGGACAATTATTATAGTAATAATTGAGGAGAGAGGGAATTCAAGAGGTTACCTGAGAAGAAGAATAGTCACTGGAACACCGAAGGTCGGTAGAGTCGGACATTGGAATAGTGATTCTGTCGTCGGGAACACATCGGAGGTATATTTTCTCATCTACTTTTCGATAACCTGAAAAGACACATAAATAAGTTAGATATGAGTTTTAGAATAAAAAAATAACTAAAATCAAACCTAGATCTAAAAAATAAATACAAATCGATAAAGTTTTTAGACTTATCTCGAGTTGATCTGAGAATTTTTTGGTTGTCGACTGGTTTAAGAGAAAAGGTCGAATAGAAGAGGGTAAATAGGTTCGGTACGAGTAGTTTAGGCTTAGGATCGGAAGAAGATGGGTGGATTCTGTTGAATCTGGGCCTAGATCTAGGTTTAGGAGGGAAAAGGAAGTTTTTTTGAGTTTTTAGGCGGCGGAGGACGGCGGCCGAAAATTGCCTCAAGGCGATGACTGGTCGTCAGAGAGGAACCAGATGGTGGTCGTAGTGAGGCGGTCGCCGGAGTTTGGGTTACGGTGGTCGGCGAACAGGTGAAGGGTGGCCGGAGGTGGTTGCCTAAGATCTAACAGAGGTTGGCATGGTGGTTTGTGGCCGGAGTAGATGATGTTCATCCTGTTCTTGATGAACTTGGATGAACATTCATCCAAAACCAGAGTTTTTGATCGACTCTAAGTAGTTTTCTGGTTTAGGGAGGTGTTTGAGTTGAGAGCGTTTTGGGATGGCTGAGTAAAGAGAGAGTATGAAGTTGAGAAATGACTGAGTTGACCGGGTTTGGGCCTTATATGGGCGAGTCAACACGGCACCGTTTTGGTGCTGGGCCAAAGAAAGGATCCGCGTGTTTTTGAATGGGCGGGTATAACCCGCGTTTTTTTATTTGGATACCCTTTGGTATTTGCCCTTTATTTTACAATTATTCAATTTAGTCCCTAATTCCCTTTAAATTGGTTCCCAGGTTTTGTAATTCATTCAACTAGGTCTCATGTCTCCCTTAATTGTTCCCCTTAGTTTGTAATTCTTGCAATTGGTTCATTGGGCGTTTTGTAATTGGATACACAGTTTTGTAATTGTCTCAATTCGGTCCATTAATAATAGTTTGAGCTTTGTATTTTAATTTGTTCTTAATTTAGTTTTTTAATTGTTTAATTTAATTTTTATAGCATTAATTTATATGTTTGTTGCATATTTTAAAATTAGCATGTAGTATATCTTTTTAGATAATTAAATACACTTAGATGTTAATTAATAGAGCCTTTAGTTTGGGTTTCTTTAACTAGGGTTCAATAATTAAATAGGGTAGATAATTGTAGATATTAAAAGTATATTAAATATGATTTTAGAATCTAAATATGGATGGTGTTCCATTATTTACAATGGTGTGTTATCACATGGATTTCTTTAAATTATATTTAATATATTTCTTACTTAAAATTGATTATTAACTTAATTTTTAAGCAAAAATCAAATAATTAATACATTGTAGTTAATTAAATGTATATCGAATAGAATCTTTGAGGTTCAAATCTGGATGGTGTTCCATTGTTTACAATGAGGTATTATCTTAGCCTTGGTCATAAATGTGTATATTCGATATACATTTTCACTTAAAATTGACTAAATAATTTGTTAGAGCCTTAATTAGGACTAGAACTTTAATTAAATAGATGAATTAATTAATTAGGAATATGATTAATTTAAAGGCTTTAAATATATGGAAGGTGTTCATGAAAATGGCATTTTCATATAAAAGCCGTTAAATTAATTAATATTCATAGTTTTAAATAACTAATTAATTAGAGACTTTATAGGATTAGAACTTAAAAATGAAAAGACAATAAAACATCGTTCATTAAAAACCTTTTATGTTGGAAATTTATTTTTTAAAATACGAATGGGGGTGCCACCTAACGGGCTGCCTTTAATCTCGTATTTGAACAAAAATGAATTTCCTTATAAAAGGATATCTGCATTCGAAATTTAAATTCAGTTAATAATTATGGGATAAATTAAATTCAAATTATTATTCGAAATGCCAAAATGCCACGTAAAATTAAAGGTACCGATAACGGTCGTTCGTAGGGGGGCTAATCATTCCCTACACATAACCGACTCCCGAACCCAACTTTTAAGACAGAATCTCTGATTTGTTTTTTTGGTGTCCGGTCTACCTCGAAGTGATCGGTGGCGACTCCAAAATGTTTTATAAAGGATAAATAAAGCATAATCCAATTTAATATGAAAACCCTAAATTTTCATGATTAAATTAAAAATGACCAAAAACCCTAATTTTTCAAAAGATCAATTGTCAGGCTATTTTTCATATTCCCGATTTTCAAAAAATGGTCACGACAGCTTGGCAACTCCATTGGGGGTTTTAAAACCGAGAGTCGTGCCTAATTAATTTTACTTGGCATTTTGTCATTTTAGACAGTAATTTGAATTTAATTTTTTCTATAATTATTGGATGATTTTTTTGGAAAAATGCAGGTAGTTTTTTCTTGTGTGATATAAATTGTCATTCATGCATAAGCCTTATACCCGGGCTTTTCACCCTTAAGTGGGAGTGAGGTATGATCTTACGAGAGTTATTCAGCTCCGTGATCAGATTTTGTCCTTCTTCCGGTATACCAACCTTATACACCATGAGGTTACGCCTCCGCTATAAGGGGTCGTATACTCCCGAATCGATGTCTTACTAGTCCGGTAACAACAGTTCGGGTACTCAGAGTCTAGATCGAAACCCACATGCTGTAATAGAAGCCTACCCCACTAGAGCCAGACAGGAACCTAGGACAGGGTGTTGCTGGTTTATATTCATTTCTCTAGTTATTTTTGTGTGCAAAATAAATTATTCTCTGGTTAATTTTACGTGATATAAATTGTTTTTATTGTAATAATTATTTTTGCTTACAGTATTACTTCACCATACTGACATAGTTTTTTGTTTTTCTGTGTTTTGTTACATTGCATTCATGAGAGGTATCGGTTCGAGAATGTCAAGTAGGCAGTGGCCATAAGAACTTAAGGGTCCGATAGACAAGCGGGGGATAATATGACACTGTGGACTAGATTCGAGAAGATTCAATACAAGAACGAAGACAGTATCCGTGGAGTCCAGATGTCATTAATGCAAAGTTGTACTAGAAAATTCGGAGCATAATGAAGTTTTGCCAAAACCAGTTCAATTTGAGAACCATGGGATGAGGAATATGAAGAGTCATTTTCAGGAAGATTTATGGTTTATAGTTTTACAATGTTGTATCAGAAATTTTTGAACATAATGAAATTCCGCCAGAACTAAGTTTAGTTTGAGAATCAAAAGATGGGAATACAAAGAGTCATTTTCAATAAAATTTTTGAATTATAATGTTGCTGTCAGACAGTCAAATGGATCAATAGCTATTTAGGGCCGTAACTTGTTTATGAAGCTCGGTATAATTATCCTCAGTTCGAAAAGATACATGTAACGCCAGCAATATAGAAATATGAGGCTTTTTAAGGGTTAAAAAAGGACAGTTTATACAAGGCATAACAACAGATCAAGTTTCAGGATACAGTCAGTGGCAGTTACAGAGATAAACATGAGTAATCTGAAAAAGGATAAATAACAGATAAATTGAAAGGGCATTCAAGGATTATTTTTAAAATCGAGGGAAGAAAAGAAGGCTTCAAACCCATAGGCAATATCCAAGTTTCACAAATGATGAAATTCACCGAAAGATACCATAATTAAAGAAGATGCTGATAAAGATGAGAAGTTGAAGAAAACGACGGAATCAGGAAATGCAGTACAACAATTGAAAGATCGGTTCAAAAGTTTCAAAGAGGAATCACAATAAAGGGCAAAATTCTGAAAATCAAGTCGAGGCAGCAATCCACGCTATCCAGAAACAGAGTTATGAAATGATTATCTTTAGGAGCCAAGTGCAGGGGTCGCTTGGCATGTACAGATTTTATTCGATGAGATTGGGAGCTTGTAACAACATTCTGATATCGACACCGAGCCAGTACAAATGATGATTCAGAGGCTAAACAAAGAGATCAACCAAAGGAGCTGGAGCTATTGAACATATTGCCTTTGCTCTGTATTCGACCTTTCAGTTAGACGAGTGGTGTTCTAATGACTAGTTCTTGGAACTGATACCTCATGTATTCATGCATTACAACATTTAAAATATTATATAAAATAAAAATATTGCACTTTTGTTTAAAGCATTGTATTTTGATTAAAATATTGTATCTTGTTTAAAAAGTAACATTGCATTAGTTAAAATTCCTGTTCAAAAAGCATGGGCAACATATTTATTAAGGTTGAACAGTTACAAAGGCTGATAAGGACCACTTGGGTCGAATGAAGGCAAAGGCTGACCAGTTCAGGAACCATATAGAAATACGAGCTACCACATTGCTTGGAGTCAGATAAGTTGAGAAAGGAAATATTCCAGACAAAATAGCAACATTGATGATCAAGGAGAAAACTTAGCTCACATAAAGGTTCAGTCTGAAAGGACTCTTCATGCAAAAAAGAGAGAGCAAAAAAAGAGTCAAAAAAGAAAGAGCAAAAAAATAAAAGTAAAAAATCAAAAAAAGAAAAAGAGAGATGGAAATAAAAAGCCAAAATAAAAAGATGAGCAAGTCTAGATCAATATAGCCGGGGGCATTTGTAAAGAATCCTGAAGATCTGAGTTTGGACCATGATGAGAACAGTGGAATGCTTGACTTAGAGTTACTGGTGGATGTTGAAAAGGCTCAAATGAAGGAAGTCTAGTAGGCAGGTATAGAAAGACAAAACGAATTCAAATTCTACAGTTTAACCGAAAAGTCTTGTCGATCGATAGTTCAGTGATAGTCAGAAGACATAATGATCCCAAGAGAGATGAGGGGCATAATAGTCTTTTCAAAAACGATGAATGCTAGGGTTAGTTGGAAATTAAAGCTTACTCAGAAGGGAATTGATTGCAAAAAGAGCACAATGCAGATACGAGACGAAGAAGCCAAAGAGTTCAGTCAGAAAAAGAGAATTATTCCTATCCAATGTTAGGTAAAGAGTCTGGTTCAATCAGAGACTACCATTTGCTAAAGCTGTTAAGACAAAAGGGAAATGATGGAAGCTATGACAAACTTTTGTGAATAACTCATTGCAGTCCAGGGTTTATCAGAGTCAGAGTAATGTTTTGGCATTTTTCTACAATATTTTCTTCACCAAATAATGCTCCAAGATCATATGCTCAAGTTGCTCCTATCGGTGGAAAGCCCAAATCTAAACTGGATCTCATTCATGTTTTATTGGGAAATATATTTCAAATTGCTCGAAGCTTCGCACTATCATGAGAAGTCATCAGATCCCTATTAATTAAGTTGTTACAATATCAAGACTATTGTGAGTTATGATTGAGACATTGAAGATTGCTGCATTTTAAGCTGCAAAATCAAAGATTTCTAAAGGGAGATTTTGGAAGTCGACACTGAACATCATCTATTAAGATATCTAACTTAAAAAGTAACCCCTTAATTGGGGAAATGCAATTGGATTGCTCAGAAAATAGGTGCTGAAAACGTCAAGAGAAAAGAGAGAAATAAGTGGATGAAGGCAATGATCGGATTCCTAGAAGAAAAGGTCAATTGACTCATCAGCTTTCATGGAAGATTCCTCGGATAAATACAAATTTTGAATGCCCATTTCAGACTTATTTTACATAGGGTGGTAAAGAAGATGTCAAGCTCATCTGCCCATAGTTATGATCTCAATAATATTCACAAGTTTCACATGGGAAACCAGAATGTGCTACCAAGAAGTGTAGGCCCTTAACGGAGAACATCAAGAAGTTGGTTAGTCAGAGATCCAGAATGAATGCTTCCAAGATTGTCTGGAGTTTTGAAGTCTGTCTTGTTCATGTCTAGGGGGCACAGTTTGTAAGAATTATCTCTGAAGTAGTATATGAAGTCAACTTTGTTACTTTCAGCCCAAAGATTCTCTTGTGTTGCTTTAGAGACGATTTTAACATGTAGGGCCATGGTTGCAAATGTTCGACCAGGGATAATATGTTGAGTATGGGGCAATAATCTTCAGTTGGTATTTCTTTATTCAGGAAATCGCTTATCAGAGGATGTGGTGATGATGAAATACATATATCAGCCAATTCAGGGGCTCAACAAGTTTCCCACGGAGTTCTAGTGGTTCTATAAAATTAAAGATGAACTTGATAAAGTTCAGGGACTTGAAGCATTTGATCACCCTAAATAATAAAAGTGGGGCAAACTTAATATGGCAAGAGACCGTTGGAGCGACATTGAGGAATTTGATCATTGGAGAATAAAAAATATGTTCAAGAAGAATGAGAGCATCAGAGCATGAACAAGAATGGACATGTATTTGTAATGGTGAATGAAAATAAAGAATTGACAGTAGAAGCGGAGTGACCAAAGTGAACTCAAGTCTTCCTTGACTAATGGTCAATAGTGAACCACGGGAGATCTGTCTGCAATTTTAGGACTGTTGCGGAGTAATACCCTGAATCATCCCAATAGCTTTTGCCCGCGAGCATTGGGGGTCCTTTGTAAGGGAGGCTATTTCAATTTATTTGTTCATGATGCTTGTTTCCTATATAATTTTCTCAAATGGCAAATATTTTGTATTCTTTGAATCTTTTAATAATTTATGCATTCTTTGTTATGGGTTAGTTTTTGTTCTCCCATACATATATGTATATATCTTCACTAACATTTTTCTCAGGTCCCGGGATATTAATTGCAAGAGTGACCTTGAATCAAATTCAGAGATCAACTTCAGAAATGTGACTATCTTCTAGCTTATTTAGGCCAATGGGAAGACATTAATGAGTGTTCAGGAATCACGGGAAAATCCCATATACAAATTTTGAGTGAAATTGCCTCTCAAGCATTGTCGGCTAAGGGCTTTGAATGAAGTGATAACCCAAAACATCCTCCACCTGAAGACGGCTTTTCTTCGAAGATATCCAAGTATGGGAGGACATTTGGCATTCCTTCATCTTCCTTCACAAAGAAAGAAAATAAGAAAAATATCATTTGTTGTCCCCTTTGAGCCTGAGGATTTTCTTTCGATTCAACTCAAACCAAGGATCACCCCTACACTGGGGGCAAAGAAGATGAAAGTTCGTTTACAAGTGAAAGTGTGTGATTTTGATCATCCTATGATAGTAATGCCTTGTGAATCAGGGGCAAAAGAAACAATAGTGAACATATCAAGCACAAAAGTCAGAAAGGCAGGATGAATGAAAAAGAATGCTCTGAATTCAGTAAAAAAGAAGAAGCATGAGAAAATAAAAAGGAAAAACAGTGGAATTTATGTTCAAAAAGTCAACTGAATTAAGTTGAAGCAAAGAAAGCACAAAAGATAAAAGGTGAAAAAGTAAAGCAATACATATATGTGAGATCTTCCATCCAAGCGAATCTCTATCCAAATGAGAAATGGAAGATTGATTTCAAAGAAAGGAAATAAACTCTATGGTGAAAACTCAGAAATGGGCAGTCTAGAGTGATCCACAAAAAAGGGAAAAAAGAAATGAAAAGAGCATTTCATTCGAAATTATTCAAGAGTACAAAAATGACATTTCACCTGGAAGAAATGATCCTTGGTTTCATCACCCTTAAAATATTTATTTGAGCCTATATATCCTTTCTTTGGCAGTCGTGAACCATAGCCTACATTACAAGCCTTAAAAGACCAATTTGACCATATATGGGTATTGAAGCAAGTTGAGTTTGTCTTCAAAATAGACCCCGCTAATCATGGTTAACCTTTCTTCAATGACTTCCAGACTTCTAATGCTTGATTGAGATCAGAAAAGAGGGAAGGATTGGGTATGGTGAGATAGTGAGATAAAGAGTGCCACCTCAAATGGGATAGAATTAGGTATACAGAAAATGTTTCTCTCAGAAGCTTAATAACTTAGAAGGTGTCACATTGGAGTTGATCTTTGCAGTTTGATTCAAAGGCTCTGTTGCACTTGATATTCAGGGGTCTAATCTTGATTTTGTTTTCTCATGTTTTCTATGACTTATCAAATTATTCCAATTTCTCAAATCTAGTAAAATAATATTTTGAGCCCTTCGCTTATCTTTTCAACAAGCATCTTGCAGATAGATTGATTAGATATAAGAAAAGCAAAGGATTTCGTGGGTATTATTATGATGTACTAATCCTTTAAGTGCAGGCAGAACAGGAGGTGGCCTCGATACTTGTTTAATGATGGAAAGTATGGCGAGGAAAAGGCATGATTTTGAGTGTCAATAATATTCAAACAAAGCTGCAAGGAAATGATACAAGTAATTCTGGGGCAAAAAGAGAGAGCAAAAGTTATCTGTTTGGGAGCAAAGATGCAGCCGGAACAACCAGTTGAGGGTTTTTGCTATTCAAAAGCAAGGAAGCGAGGCAAATGTGAGCAAAGACAGTAGTCAAAGTCTTGGAGTTGGGCAATGTTGCAAAAAGAACATTACGACAGAACATCACATACCGGTAAACAAGATTTGCAAGCTAGAACAACAGTGAATCATGATCTCTTTGAGCTATGAGAAAGAATTTTGTCAAAGAAGCTGAATGAAGATGTAGTAAGAGTGGCTTTCAAAGAAAATAGTGATCCCTGGTATTTAAATCGTGAGAAATACATGGTGAGATGCAGCAAAAAGGGTCCATGTACCTAATTCATGAAAGATATGTGTGAGCTCTATCAGAATGAACAAAAAACAAAAAAATGTTGCAAAAAAGAGAGAAAAAGAAAGAAGAGAGAAAAACCGAGGTGAAAACCTGAAAGGGCACCTTGAGAAGAAAAAGAAAAGAAAAAGGAAAATCTAAAGTGAAAACCTTAAAAGGCGCTTTAGAGAAAAGATGCAGGGATCCTGAAGATTGAACATGAGTGTGACATGGGTTACACTGTCAGTAGAAGAAGTCTCAATGAAAGACGAAGCGAAGAAATTTGGAGCTCCCCAGCAGATGAAAGTTTTCCCAAATGGTCATCAATTGACAACATTCATGCATCATATAGTTAGGCATCCATAAGTATGAGCATGATAATTCATACATTCGAAGCATTTTAGCATATTTTTGCAGGAATTTGCAGATTTAATCAAGGAAAGGCGAAGATCAATTTAAAGCTTTGGAAGAGAAGATTCAAGCAATAATGAGTAGAGATTTTAGAAAAAGATCCAGTAAAGAAAGAATAAAGATCTTGAAAAGGTAGATCCAAGCAGAAACGAGCAAAGATCTTGGAGAAAAGATCCAATTAAGAATGAATAAAGATCTAGAAGAAGTAGATTCAAGCAAGAATGAGCAGAGATTTCAGAGAAAAGATCCTGTTAAGAAAGAATAAAGATTTTGAAGAAGAAGATCCAGCAAGGAATAAACAAAAATATTGGAGGAAAAAATTCGACAACGAGCGAGCATAGATATTTGAGAAATAGATCTAACAAAAATTTCAATCATATTTGTGGGAAAGTAAATATATTAATTCATGATTTTTTGCTTGCAAATGTAGATATCAAGATATTCCATTTACAGAAGCGGGTCTCTCTAAAATATTTCATTGGTAGAGAGATAGATCTCAAGATATTCCATTTGCAAGGATGAATTTAAACAAATATCCCATCTGCAAAAGTGGAATTTTGCAAGACATTCTGTTTGTGGAGGCAGATGCTAACAAGAGGCTCCATTTTTATAGGTAGATTTCCATAAATATCCCCCTTACAAGAGAATATTTCAACAAAAGGTTTCATTTGCAAAAAAAATGAATTTCAAAAATATTCCGCTACAGAAGTGGATTTTAGCAAAACATTTTGAAAGGATTTCAGTAGGAAACTCCATTGTAGAGACAGATTCCAACAAGTATTTTGCTTACAGAGAAGCAGATTTCAATAAGACATGCTGTTTGAAGAACCATATTTAGCAAGATGTGAAGAGTTGATTTCAGCAAAAGCTCCGATCCTAAATTCTTTAGGTCATCAACAAGTTTTGGAGGCAAGATCTTAAGACCTTTGGATTGATACCTCCGGAAATAATGAGAACTTTTTTAGGGTTGTCAAAATAAGATGGCGGGACATGTTATTGGAAGACATCAAGCTTTTGGGTTGTCCGTTCAAGAAAGAAGTGAAAAAAGACAAAAAAGAACAAAAACAAAAAAACAAGAAAAAGAGAAAAAAGAAGAAGAAATAATGAAAAGAAAAAAATAAGAAGAAAAAGAGGAAAAAGAGAAAAAAAGAAAAAGAAGAAGAAGAAGAGAAAAACGATTCAAGTAGCCAGATTGAAAAGAATAAAAGAAGATTGATCAATAGAGAAAGATAAACAGGAGATGAAATCCCATATGAGCTTCAGACAGAAAGATCAAGATATCTTAGGCAGAATAAGAAATGACATCAAAGAACTCAATGCTTCAAGCGAGAAATTGAAAATATTTCATGTTACTTCAAGAATGAATTTTTATTAATTGATGGTGTTTCTTTTTGCAGGATTAATCGTTCCCCAGAGGATAGGAAAATCAACATTTCTAGAATTAAGAATTCATAATGAGAAGAATTCGCTCAGCAAAGAATGAAGAACTCCTAATGAGAAGAGTTCACTCAAGAACTCCTAATGAGAAGAGTTCACTCCATAATTCATAATGAGAAGAATTCGCCCAGCAAATAATGAAGAACTCCTAATGAGAAGAGTTTGCCCCAGAACTCCTAATGAGAAGAGATCGCTTCAGAATTCATAATGAGAAGAATTCACTACAGAGTTCCTAATGAGAAGAACTCGTCTGATAAAGAAAGAAGAGCTCCTAATGAGAAGAGTTCGCCTTTTGGAAGATGAAGAATTTCATAATGAGAAGAACAACTTTAGATTCCATATTTTGACAGGGGGATGAAGAATTTCATAATAAGAAGAACAGCTTCAAACCTCAGAAGATGAAGAATTTCATAATAAGAAGAACAGCTTCAAACCTCGAAAGATGAAGAATTTCATAATAAGAAGAACAGCTTCAGATTCCACAGTTTGGCAGAAGTTTGAAGAATTTCATAATAAGAAAAAACAACTTCAAACTTCAACATTGTTCGTAAAGAATGATCCGCCTTTCAGAGGATGACCATGAGGTCTGGACAAAATTCGTGTATTTTCAGTCTTTGCTCTATCCCTGTTTGAGCAAAGAGGGGCAGCTGTCATACCTGAATTTTGACCTGGCTTAATAATAATAAATAAATAAATACTAAATAAATAAATACATATTAAATAGATAAAACCCAAAATAGTCCCAAAATGTCCATAAATGTCCAATTTACACATAAATACCCAAAGCCCAAAATATAAATCTAAAAGCCCAAATACATTTTTATTTCTTGCCCATTTCCTATCTCACAAACACACAATTCGGTCTAAGGACTGGTTTCCCGCTCAAATTGGTACCCAAAAGGACACGTGGCGTCCGTTCATTGGACAAAACCAAATGCCTCGGATTTGTGTTTCTTTAAACACGGCTGGCACCACATGACATCATCGTCTGCACCACCTATAAATACCAGGAGAGAGAGTGTCAGTTTCAATAATGACCATTAATTAGATACATAATAATAATAATTATTATAATAATAAATATAATAGAGATAATAATGAGGAGAGAAGATATACCTCGGGGAAACCGAAGAGGTCACTAGAGTTCAAACCATTGCCGGGAAAATGAGGGGACCACCGGAGCTAATCAATGGGCACCAAAGAAGATCGAACGACGTCAAAAGTTGAAAGGACCGTCGAAACTTCGTTGGAGTCTAGAACGAAACCGTCGTTCGAACACCGAGAATGTAAAAATCCTTCTCCACCTAATTTTGATCCCTGCAGAAAGAAAAATAAATATGTTAGTTTTATAAAACCAAACTAAAGAGTAAAAATAGAAATATAAAAAGAGAGGAAAAGGTGGCGGCCAGAGTTGAAGAGTTAATTAGTTTAGGTCAGGGAAGTTGGGAGGCTCTATTGAATCGGGAGTAGATCTAGGGTTATAGGGTTAAAAATCAGATTTTTTTAAGGTTTTTTTGGTTTGAACGGCGGTCGGAGGGTGGCTGAAAATCGCCCTAGGACGGCCGGCGATAACCGACAATGGACAAGATTCGAATCCCGTGCTGGAAAACGGTAAATGGTGACTGAAGCATGGTGGTGGAAGATTGGACGGTGGCGTTGGTGGTGTTTTGTTACCGGAATGTTTGGTGTTCTTCAAGTTCTTGAAGAACATCGAAGAACACCATTCAAAATATGGTTTTTTTATCTGAAACTGAGTTGTTTTCTGGGCTGTTATGTGTTTAAGCATAAAGCGTTTAGAGGGGGTGGGGGATAGAGAGAGGGTAAACCGAAAAAATAATGGAAATAGACCATTTTCGGATGAATTTGGGGTTTTTATAAGCTTTCCCAAATGGCACCGTTTTGGTGCCAGGTTTGGGAGACTCGTGGGAGCTAATCGGGTTCGACATAGGATCTGCGTGTTTACATGCGGATCCCTGTTGCGCGTAATAAGTGCTACGCAAATGTGCAAGTATACACGTCGCAAGTTATGGTATAGAAGATATCGTCTCCACAGGGATTGGTGCCACTTCAAGAATCTAGTCTCTTGCACTGTAAAAAGTAAAAACACAAGTAAAGGATTATAGAAGTTTTAACTAATAACTAATCTAGAAAGCAATTAAGTAAATGAAAAGATGAGATTGAATAAGAGAGAGATAGGCCAGGTTATCGTGAGTTGAGGTATGATAGCCGATTGGATCGTTTTGGTAAAAGAGTGCACGAGCAACTCAGTTGCCGTGGCAACTTGCACAACGGGGTTGCCTTGGCAACTAATCGATGGTTGCCTGGGCAACTAGTTGGGCAACTACTTGGGCGTCTGGGCAGCAACCTTCAAGGTTCGGCAGAGCGTTCTTCAATGGTTTCTTCTTATCCCTAAGTCGAAACTCTAGCTACTTGTGCATGCCTTGATAATACATCCCTGCGTGAATCAAGGGTGAACAACAACCAATCTTGCGCTCCTCTTAGCCGTTGAAATCCTTAACTTATTCCTAAGCCGGATTAATCTTCACCATCATTGGATTGAATAAAGATCATATTCATTCGTTTCTTGAATCTAACTCTCCCGATATTAGATAAATAGATGAAATCACGAGATCCTCTCCCAATTCACTCGCAAACAAGAATAAGAACCAAGAATGAATAAACCTTGAAATAGAAAAGTGCAAACTCTTATTGCCTAAACAAAAACCAATAGTTTCTCACAACCACAAAACACAATAACCATAGCCAAGTAGATTTAGTTCATGGCTAGGTTCCAAAGAAACACAAGATAAACAATCCCTAGCATGAACCCAATCGAAAAAGAAAGAAAAGGATGAAGGAGGAGGCTTGTCGAAATCCTCCTTGCCCTAGATGCTTGTCGAAAATTCTCTCCTCTTGCCCTCCTTGGACTTGTCGAAATTTGCCCTAATGCTCTCTCTATTGGACTTGTCGAAATTTGCCCTAATGCTCTCCTCTCCAAGTTGTCGAAATCTCCTTGCTATTTATAGGGCTAGGCCAAAGTCCTTCTTTGAGGAGGAGTTTGAGTTGGAATTAAATTATCTTTAAAGAATATAATTCTTTATTATAATTTTATTCCTATTAGAACTTCTCCTATCTTCTTGGAATTTAATTCTTCTTTAATCTCTGCATGGCAATCAAATTCCTTTGGGCTTGGGCCTTGCTCCATGTCATCTTGGGCTTGTAAAGTCATTAATTTCGACATCCCTATTGCATTTCTCTTTGTCGACAATTGCCATGGCAACTGGCTCAGCGTCTCCTTCATGCATTGCCCGGCAACTAGCTCGGCATATCCTTCATGCATTGCCCTGGGCAACTAGCTCGGCATTGCTTTGGCAAGTGATCCTGCACATACACACACAAAGCACACCAAAGCAGCATCTTTTCCACAAAAACTACCAAGTTATGTAATCAAGCTCAACGATGGAAGGAAACATGGATTAATGCATGAATGGCTAATTATGCAACTAATATGAGCCTAAGTCTAACAATAATATGAGTAAAAAGGGTAAGAAAAATAGTACTTTTGAACACTTATCACACCCCCAAACTTGAACTATTTCTTGTCCTCAAGCAATGCAAACTCATAATTACCTGCCAAGACTTCAATTTTCACAAACTTAGCTTTGAACTTGATTTCAATTCTCTGAACCGGGGCACAAAGTATGATTGGCTTTTTATTTTTCGTAAAACTTAGGAGTTACTCGGAATCAAACTATAATGCTTGTGAGTGTGTGTGGAGTTGTGTGCAAGTTGATTTTTCAGATTCTATGCAAACAATAGGTTTTCAAATTACTTCATTGGGTTCTTTTTATCATGTTTTAACTAGAGCCAATTTTTGGGCACCTCTAGTGTTTTGTTTTTAGTTTTCTTAAGTTAATTTAATCGACTAGAGCCGGTTTCGGGCACCTCTAGTTAAATTTTTTTTAACACTTCCTAGAGCCAGTTTCGGGCACCTCTAGTGAAAAATTTTTTAGCACATGCTAGAGCCAATTTTGGGCACCTCTAGCATTCATCCAATTTTTATTCTAATCCCCCAATTTGTTAATTATCAACCTAAGTTCACTAGAATTCCTTAAATCAATCAAACCACAACAGTGTTTTATCAAATTTAGCATCATAGTAAAATTCTAAGTTTTTCCATGGTTATCCTAGAATAAAAATTCTATCAATTAAGTGCATTGGCAAAGTCATCAACGAATATTCATCAAATCTAAGCAATTATTGTTCCAATTAAAGGCATGGCAAGCAATTTATGTATCCTAAATGTAATACTTAAGATGAATGTAACTAAACATGGTAACTACTAATAACAATCCCCCCCAAACTCGAGTGAGGCATTGTCCTCAATGCATGCATAAAAATACCGAAAAAAATAAAAATAAAAATGCATACGAGGACTTACTCCGAGAGTTCGTCATCGTAGATGATTAGATTCCTTCTAGTCAGTGTCTTGATTATCTTGCTTGAACACGATGGTTGTTTTCTTGTTGCCGGTGGTGGAATCGATCCTCGTACGGGGTTGTCCTCATCGTCCTCTTCATCAATGTCAATGGCTTTTTGCTTGGAGGATTCAATTGGTGCGGTCTTTATTGGTTCAATGGAGGACTCATCCGAATCTGAAAAATCAGAAAATGATTCCGTAGGAGTTGATTCGGGCATAGGTGTTTTACCTTTGGCTTTTGCAGTGGTTGTTGGGATGTCTTTAGCTTTGGTTGCCGTGGCATCTTCAGGGTTGGTTGCCGTGGCGTCAGCTTCCTTGCTTGCCGTGGCGGCTGCTTCATTGGTTGCCGGGGCAAGGATCTCAGCGGGAAAGATTGGGAACGGCACGCGATTGTCCGGGTATTTTCCTAGGATGACTTGGGTGATGGCATTGTTGTGCTCCTTCATGTACCGCATGAACATTAGTTGCCGATCTTCAATTTGCCTTAGGCGGCTTGCCAATGGTTGCAAAAGTGCTTCAAAGTGTCCCGGGATTAATGGTCGAGTTGCCCTGGCGTTAGGTGCTTGGGCATTAGGGATTGCCGCGGTGGCAGGAGTTGTCGTGGCAATTGGAGGCCTTGAAGAATCTCCCGGTGCCTCTCCCATTAGCTTTCGGATTAGTGCTTGATTCCAACCAGACTTGGGTAGGGCCTTTTCATCGGTGGACTCACTCGGGACATGCATCTCCTTGCAAAGATTAGAAATTAAGCAAGGGAAGAAAAGAGAACCCTTATCTTTTGAGCTGCATACAAAAATCTCATCACAAATAATTTTTCCAATGTTAATGATGCGATTATGCAAAATAGAATGTATGAGCAAAAGACGTGGTATATCAACGGTAGTATTGTGTATGGAGGGCATTAAAGAAGTTTTAACAAACTTATTCCATAGTTTTGCCTCAGGTTTAAGCCAAAGGCGATTTACCGTGCCCTTGTATTTACCGTCGTTCCAATGAGTTCCCGGTTGAGTGAGTTCTTGAAGCACCTTGTCGAGTTGCTTGGGATTGATTTGGTCAACGAAGGGTTGATGCTCGTCCTTCTCAATGTAAAGTCCGTAAAAGGTGTTGATGCTTTCGGGACTTATAAGTATGGCCTTGTCACGAACAAAAACATAAGGATTATCCGGGTTAGGTGAATGAGCATAGAATTCTCTTACCCATGAGATGTTACCCGGTTCCGGTTGATGGCAAAAGATTTGCCACTTTTGATGTGCAATCCTCTTGAAGATGAATGGTTCAAGGCCGAAATCTTGATGAGAGTTGGAGTATTCAAAGCCTTGTTCTTCATGAATCTTCCGGCTTTCAAACTTGGATTGAAATCTTTCTTGAACTATCGGTGTAGCAAACTTCTTGTATCTTGGTTCTTTGGAGGAACTTGGATGAACTAAAAGTTTAATCTTGGATTCCATGTATGATCTTGGTTGTGTGTAAAAACAAAGAAAAGAAAAGAAAAGAAACTAAAAAGTTGCAAGATAGAAAGTAGGAATAGGTTAAGGGTGATGGGTTTTATAGAAAAGATAGGTGGGTGGGATTGAAAAAAATGAAAAAGGGGTTAGGGTTTTGTAGGAGTTGTCGACAAGGGGGTTTTGGTTAGGATGAATTGGAGGCTTTATATAAGCCTTAGATTCAGCCCATTAGTTTCCTTGTTGAAGATGTTTTCCTACTTGGTTTAGAATTCCTTCTTTCTCTTGAACTTCTTTTCCTACAATTCAAAAACAAATCATATAAGGATTAAAATTAAAAATAAACTAATAAAGAAAACAAATAAAGATGTGTAATAGGATTCTTAAACTTGAATAAAAATATATCCTAAAACTACTAATAATTGGAAAAATAATAAAATAATAAAAAAAATCGAAAAAAGAAAAAAAATAAAATAATTAAATAATCGAAAAAAACAAAAATAAAAAAAAAATAAAAATATCAAAAGGGAGAGCATGCTCATGCATCTCCTAAATTGACCACTTCCTTGTTACGTTCCACATGGGCACCATTGTAGTGCTTCAATCTTTGTCCGTTAACTTTGAATTCATGGTTGTCAGAGATGGACTTGATTATCACAGCACCATGGGAGAATGGTTTGACGACTTCAAATGGTCCCGACCATCTTGATTTCAGCTTTCCCGGGAAAAGTTTTAGCCGAGAATTGAATAGGAGAACTAGTTGCCCTGGCGTGAATTGTCGTGGCAATAGTTTCTTGTCGTGCCATCGTTTTGTTTTCTCCTTGTAGATTCGTGCATTGTTATAGGCAAGTGCACGAAATTCTTCTATCTCATTGAGATCCATCAAACGCTTTTGTCCGGCACTTTCCCAATCCATATTCACAGTCTTGATTGCCCAATACGCCTTGTGCTCGATTTCCACCGGTAGATGACATGTTTTACCATAGACAAGTCGGAAGGGGGGCATACCTAAGGGTGTTTTGAATGCAGTGCGATATGCCCAAAGTGCGTCATCTAGTCTTAATGACCAATCCTTCCTTGAGGGATTTACAACTTTCTCGAGTATTCCCTTCAACTCCCGGTTGGAAATTTCTGCTTGCCCATTGGTTTGTGGGTGATATGCCGTGGCGATCTTGTGTGATATGCCGAAGCGTTGCAACATCTTGGCAATTAGTCTGTTGTCAAAATGCTTGCCTTCGTCGCTGGTAATTGCTCTTGGCATCCCAAACCGTGTAAATATGTTTTTCTGCAAGAATCTTTGCACGGTCTTGGAATCGTTGTTGGGAACTGCAGCTGCCTCTACCCATTTAGACACATAGTCGACGGCAAGTAAGATGTAGAGGTTGCCAAATGAAGATGGGAAAGGTCCCATAAAGTCGATCCCCCATACATCGAACAGTTCCACCTCGATGATGTTCTGGAGTGGCATCTCATGTCATCTAGAGATATTGCCCGTCCTCTGGCAACGATCACATTGCTTGTAAAAGTCTTGGGCATCTTTGTACAATGTTGGCCAATACAACCCGGATTGCAAAACTTTGGCCGCGGTACGAGTTCCTCCAAAATGTCCTCCATAGGGTGAAGAATGACATTGCCGGAGTACATTCTGTTGCTCTTCTTCAGGGACACATCGGCGTATAACCTGATCTGTACATTGTTTAAACAAAAGAGGCTCGTCCCAAAAGTAATGCTTAGCATCATGGCGGAACCGCTTCTTCCCTTGGTGAGTAATGCCATAAGGAAAAATACCACAAACAAGGAAGTTAACTAAATCCGTGTACCAGGGTATTGCCGAGGCATGTGCTGTCGTGGCGACTGCTCCCAAAATTGCCGAGGCGTGCGCGTCAAAGACTGCTGCAGCATCGAGAGCTGCCGAGGCGTGTGCATCCATGGTTGCCGAGGCATCGAGGGTTGCCGAGGCAACTAGAATTTGTTCATCCGGGAATGCATCGCATATCTCTAGGTCCGCGTCCTCCTCCCTATTGCGCTCCAAACGTGATAAGTGATCGGCCACTTGATTTTTTGTTCCTTTCCTGTCCTTAATTTCAATATCAAATTCTTGTAAAAGTAATATCCAACGAATCAAACGAGGTTTAGCATCCTTTTCAGCAAATAAGTATTTGATTGCCGAATGGTCCGTATGAACAATTACCTTTGTACCAATTAAATAGGATCGGAACTTGTCAAATGCGAAAACTACAGCTAGTAACTCTTTCTCCGTTGTTGTGTAATTCACTTGAGCACCATTAAGAGTTTTACTAGCGTAGTATATCACATAGAAAGTATTACCTGTGCGTTGGCCTAGGACTGCTCCTACCGCGAAATCACTTGCATCACACATGAGCTCAAAAGGTAGTGTCCAATCTGGTGGAACGACAATGGGTGCCGAGGCAAGCTTTTTCTTTAGGGTTTCGAATGCTTGGGTGCAAGAATCATCAAAATCGAAGACTTTATCCTGTTCAAGCAGATTACACAAGGGTTTAGTGATTTTAGAAAAATTATGAATGAACCTCCTGTAAAAACCTGCATGTCCGAGAAAACTTCGAATTCCTTTAACCGAACTTGGTGGGGGTAATCTCTCGATCACGTCCACCTTGGCTTTGTCAACTTCAATTCCCTTGGATGAAATCTTGTGGCCGAGCACTATTCCTTCATCTACCATAAAGTGGCATTTCTCCGAATTGAGGACTAAATCCGTTTCTTCGCATCTTGCTAACACCCTCTCTAAATTGCCGAGGCAGCCGTCGAAGTCATTACCAAAAATTGAAAAATCATCCATGACGATCTCAAGGAAGTCTTCGACCATGTCTGAAAAGAGTGCCATCATGCATCTTTGGAAGGTTGCCGGGGTGTTACACAATCCGAACGGCATCATTCGGAAGGCATAAGTGTCGTATGGGCATGTGAAGGTTGTCTTTTCTTGATCTTCTGGTGTTATGGAAATCTGATTGTAACCTGAATAACCATCAAGAAAACAATAAAAGGGTTTGCCTGCAAGACGGTCAAGCATTTGATCAATAAAGGGTAATAGGAAGTGATCTTTCCTAGTAGCTTTGCTTAGATTTCGATAGTCCATACAAACCCTCCAACCGGTCATAGTCCTGGTTGGGATAAGTTCATTATTTTCATTGCTTACCACTGTTATACCTCCCTTTTTCGGTACACATTGTACCGGACTTACCCACGTACTATCAGAGATAGGGTATATAATGCCGGCGTCAAGCCACTTGATGATTTCTTTCATTACAACCCCTTTCATGGCATGATTCAGTCTCCTCTGGGCCTCAATTGAAGGTTTGTGATCATCTTCCAACAAGATCTTGTGCATGCACACCGTCGGGCTAATTCCCTTCAAGTCGGCAATTGTCCACCCGATTGCCTTTTTGTGTAGCTTCAACGTCTTGATCAGCTTCTTTTCCTGCTCAGGCTGTAACTTAGAAGAAATAATTACAGGCAATGTATTATCGGTTCCTAAGTATACATATTTTAGTTGCTCTGGCAATTGTTTCAACTCAAGAATCGGTGGTTGTTCGATAGAGGGTTTTTCGAGTTTACCTTCCTTACCTGAGTAATCCAGTGGTTCAAAGTATGTACCTGGTCGGTTGACTAGCCAATTTGCCTCTTCTTGTTGTTCCTCATCGACCGGTTCTTCATACTCCTCAGGTTCCTCTTGATCGGCAATGTAGTTGCCGAGGCAACTAAATTCCTCATCGAAGTTAAACTCTGCCGTGGCATGAAGTAGTTGGCATTCTTCTGGATCATCGACATGCCTTAGTGTTTGAAACACATTTAGTTTGACCCGCTGGTCATTCACCCTCATTGTGAGTTCTCCCTTTTCAACGTCGATCAAGGTTCTCCCTGTTGCTAGGAATGGTCTCCCGAGAATGATAGGTGCATGCTCATCTGCTTCACAATCCAAAACAATAAAGTCAGCGGGAAAAATAAATTTATCAACTTTTACCAGTATGTCCTCGATTTTTCCCTCTGGATGCACATAGGATTTGTCGGCTAGCTGTAGCATAACTGTTGTAGGTCTTGCCTTCTCGATTCCTAGTTTCTGGAAAACTGATTTAGGCATCAAGTTTATGCTAGCCCCTAGGTCGCATAGTGCTTTCCCGACATAGTGATTTCCAATGGAACAGGGTGTTGTGAAACTTCCGGGATCCTTCAACTTGGGTGGCATACGATGGTGCAACATTGCCATGCATCCCCCTGTCGCGGAAACTGTTTCAAACTCTCTTATCCTTGTTCTTTTGGACACAATGTCTTTAAGAAACTTGGCATAGTTTGGCATTTGTTCAATTGCTTCCATCAATGGCAAGTTGATGTGGACTTGCTTTAGGATATTAAGAAACTTCTTGAATTGGTATTCTTGCTTTTTTCGCTTCAACCTTTGTGGGAATGGTGGTGGAAGTCAGATATCTTCGATCCTTTCATTGGTTTGAAACCTGATTGACGGCATTGCCGGGACATCTGGAGTTGCCGAGGCATTATCAACTGGGGTTGTCGAGGCAATTTCTGGTTCAGCATCTGAGGCTTTGCCGCTAGGTTCGTCTTTATCTTTTTGTGGAGTTTTGTTTGATGAGCGGGTTTGAGCCTCTCTAAGTTGTTGGCCACTTCTAGTGGTGATCGCCTTACATTGCTCATGGCCAGTTCCTCTTGCAACTTCAGTATCGCTAGGTAAACCTCCTTGTGGTCTAGTATTCAGATTTTGAGCAAACTGTCCGACTTGATTTTCCAATGATTTGATTGCCGCCTCTTGGTTTTGCAATCTCATCTCGGTCCTGTTAATAAAAGCATCAGTTCTTTTTATGAAATTACTATTCTTAGCCATATAAGATTCAGTTTTCATCATAAAAGCATTTAGAGAATTTTCCAAAGAACTAGATGTTGTCGGTTGTTGCTGCGGCATCTGTTGTCGTGGCATATTCTGCTGGAATCCCGATGCTTGTGCATTCTGATTGTTCTAGTTTAGAGCATTGTTGGGATTACTCCATGAAAAATTCGGGTGCTTCTTCCAAGCTGGATTGTATGTATTGGACATCATGTTGTTGCTCCGATTGTAATTCCCCACATAGAAGATGGATTCTGGATTCTGCATACATTCAGAAGAATTATGGTTATCACCACATAACTCACAAAAAGAATCCATTACCTTGACTTCATGTGTGTTGTTTGGTTTTTGCATGTTCTGGACCATCTTGGTTAAAACGCCAATTGTGCGAAATGAATCGATGATCCTAGTTCATGTATTGTGGCTTGGCGTCTAACTCCTCTTCTAGTAGATGGGAATTGATAATCATTCTTGGCCAGCCTGTTTAAAATTTGCATCGCTTCCTCCGGCGACTTATCTAAGAGTATGCCGTTTGCCGAGGCATCTAGCATCATCCTTGTTGGTGTATTCACGGCGTTGTAAAACATTGTTACTTGAGTCCACACCGAATCCGTGTAAAGGGCATTTGTGTAGAAGTTCTCTATACCGCTCCCAAGCCTCGTACATGGATTCATCATCCGCCCTGCCGAAAAGAAGTAATGTCGTTACGAAGCTTATCACCAAATTTGTAGGATTAAATCTAGCAAGGAAATCACGACAAAAGATCAGTCCAAGATGCTATGGATCCGGCAGGAATACTATTCAACCATGCTTTCGCCCTATCCCTCAGTGAATAGGGAAATAATCTTAATCGTAATACATCGGGGGTGACTCCGTGTATCTTGAACGAGTTGCAAATCTCGAGGAAAGATTTCAGATGTTGTCGTGCATCTTCGATTCTTGAGCCGCCAAATTGACCTATTGTGTTGATCATATTAAACGTTACCGGTTTCAACTCAAAGTGGTCGGCTTCAATTTCAGGTGCGACAACTCCTGGGTTAAGTCCATCAAGATCTTCTTCAAGATAGTCTCGAATAGTTCTGTTTCGTGCAAGAATCACTCCTCCTCCTGCTCGAACATCTTGATTCATATTGCCGTCTTGATTTGCCATTACTTCTCTTATCCTTCGTCTAAGTCTTTGTAAGGTTCGTTCGATTTACGGATCAAAAGGATATTCGTGAAGTCGGTCTCGCCTGTCATATACCAATGCAAAACCAAAGTTTGTTAGCCCTTTGAATTTTAAACAAGAAAAATAAAAAGAAAGTGCAAGAAAGTAAAAACAAAGTCGCTATTGCCAATCCCGGAAACGGCGCCAAAAAACTTCTTTTTTTGCTGTAATAAGAGCTACGCAAATGTGCAAGTATACACGTCGCAAGTTATAGTATAAAAGATATCGTCTCCACAGGGATTGGTGCCACTTCAAGAATCTAGTCTCTTGCACTGTAAAAAGTAAAAACACAAGTAAAGGATTATAGAAGTTTTAACTAATAACTAATCTAGAAAGCAATTAAGTAAATGAAAAGATGAGATTGAATAAGAGAGAGATAGGCCAGGTTATCGTGAGTTGAGGTGTGATAGCCGATTGGATCATTTTGGTAAAAGAGTGCACGGGCAACTCAGTTGCCGTGGCAACTTGCACAACGGGGTTGCCTTGGCAACTAATCGATGGTTGCCTGGGCAACTACTTGGGCAACTACTTGGGCGTCTGGGCAGCAACCTTCAAGGTTCGGCAGAGCGTTCTTCAATGGTTTCT
Organism: Hibiscus mutabilis; assembly: GCA_019671005.1. NCBI lineage: Eukaryota > Viridiplantae > Streptophyta > Magnoliopsida > Malvales > Malvaceae > Hibiscus > Hibiscus mutabilis. The sequence continues at coordinate 35,145,352 of CM033733.1, read as the reverse complement.
TCTTATCCCTAAGTCGAAACTCTAGCTACTTGTGCATGCCTTGATAATACATCCCTGCGTGAATCAAGGGTGAACAACAACCAATCTTGCGCTCCTCTTAGCCGTTGAAATCCTTAACTTATTCCTAAGCCGGATTAATCTTCACCATCATTGGATTGAATAAAGATCATATTCATTCGTTTCTTGAATCTAACTCTCTCGACATTAGATAAATAGATGAAATCACGAGATCCTCTCCCAATTCACTCGCAAACAAGAATAAGAACCAAGAATGAATAAACCTTGAAATAGAAAAGTGCAAACTCTTATTACCTAAACAAAAACCAATAGTTTCTCACAACCACAAAACACAATAACCATAGCCAAGTAGATTTAGTTCATGGCTAGGTTCCAAAGAAACACAAGATAAACAATCCCTAGCATGAACCCAATCGAACAAGAAAGAAAAGGATGAAGGAGGAGGCTTGTCGAAATCCTCCTTGCCCTAGATGCTTGTCGAAAATTCTCTCCTCTTGCCCTCCTTGGACTTGTCGAAATTTGCCCTAATGCTCTCTCTATTGGACTTGTCGAAATTTGCCCTAATGCTCTCCTCTCCAAGTTGTCGAAATCTCCTTGCTATTTATAGGGCTAGGCCAAAGTCCTTCTTTGAGGAGGAGTTTGAGTTGGAATTAAATTATCTTTAAAGAATATAATTCTTTATTATAATTTTATTCCTATTAGAACTTCTCCTATCTTCTTGGAATTTAATTCTTCTTTAATCTCTGCATGGCAATCAAATTCCTTTGGGCTTGGGCCTTGCTCCATGTCATCTTGGGCTTGTAAAGTCATTAATTTCGACATCCCTATTGCATTTTCTCTTTGTCGACAATTGCCATGGCAACTGGCTCGGCGTCTCCTTCATGCATTGCCCTGGCAACTAGCTTTGCATATCCTTCATGCATTGCCCTGGCAACTAGCTCGGCATTGCTTTGGCAAGTGATCCTGCACATACACACACAAAGCACACCAAAGCAGCATCTTTTCCACAAAAACTACCAAGTTATGTAATCAAGCTCAACGATGGAAGGAAACATGGATTAATGCATGAATGGCTAATTATGCAACGAATATGAGCCTAAGTCTAACAATAATATGAGTAAAAAGGGTAAGAAAAATAGTACTTTTGAACACTTATCAATCCCCTTTGATTTTTTCCCCAAAAGTTTGCCTTTTATTCAATTAGGTCTCTTTTCCCCTATAAATTGATCCCAAAACTTGTAATTTAAGCAATTTCGTCCCCGGATTCTATATTTTGTATTCCATAAGTCTGTATTCTTTCAATTTGGCCATTCTGGATTTTGTAATTGGGCATTTAGATTTGTAATTTCTTCATTTTATTCCTTATATTAATAAAAGTTAGTTTTAATATTCATTTTGTTTTATTTTAATTGTTTATTTAATTTAATTGTTTTAATTAAATGCAATTAAATTATATGTGTGATTGCATGTTTTAATTAGCATATAGTATATCTTGTTAGATAATTAGATACACTTAGTTTAATTACTTAATTAGAGCCTTTAGCCTAGGTTTCTTTAATTAGGGTTCAATAATTAAATAGGATAGATAATTGTAGATATTAAAAGTATATTAAATATGATTTTAGAATCCAAATATGGATGGTGTTCCATTGTTTACAATGGGGTGTTATCACATGGATTTCTTTAAATTATATTTAATATATTTCTTACTTAAAATTGATTATTAATTTAGTTTCTAGCTAAAATCAAATAATTAATAATTAGTACATTGTAGTTAATTAAATGTATATCGAATAGAATCTTTGAGGTTCAAATCTGGATGGTGTTCCATTGTTTACAATGGGGTGTTATCTCAGCCTTGGTCATAAAGGTGTATATTTGATATACATTTTTACTTATAAATTGATTAAATAATTAGTTAGAGCCGTAATTAGGGCTAGAACTTTAATTAATTAGAAGAATTAATTAATTAGGAATGTGATTAATTTAATGGCTTTAAATATATGGAAGGTGTTCATGAAAATGGCATTTTCTCATAAAAGCCATTAAATTAATTTACATTCATAGACTTAAATAATCAATTAAATAGAGCCTTTTTAGGAATAAGACTTAAAATTGACAAGACAATAAAATATCATTCATTAAAAACCTTTTATGTTGGAAATTCATTTTTAAAATACGAATAGGGGGTGTCACCTAACGGGGTACCTTTAATCTCGTATTTGAACAAAATGAATTTTCTTATAAAAGGATATCTGCATTTGGAATTTAAATTCAGTTAATAATAACGGGATAAATTAAATTCAAATTATTATTCGAAATGCCAAAATGCCACGTAAAATTAAAGGTACCGGTAACGGGCGTTCGTAGGGATGCTAATCCTTTCCTACACGTAACCGACTCCCGAACCCAATTTTTAAGACGAAATCTCTGGTTTGTTTTTCGGTGTTCGGTCTACCTCGAAGTGATCGGTGGCGACTCCAAATGGTTTTTTAAAAGGATAAATAAAGGAAATTCGATTTAATATATAAAACCCTAAAATTTCAAGACTTAATTAAAAATGGCCAGAAAACCCTAATTTTCTAAAAGACCGGTCGTCAGGCTATTTTCACACCGTCCCAATTTTCAAAAAAAATGGTCGTGACAGCTTGGCGACTCCGCTAGGGAAAAGATTAGGGTTTAATTTAATTTTGATGAAAATTGCAATAAGACTTAATCAAAGACCAGGGAATCCAAGTCTTTTATAAAAGCACATTATTTCATTTTACAATTCGTGTAAAAAGATTAAGGTTTAATTTAATTATTTCATTATTTAAATAAGCTGGTCTTCATTTTGATTAACAAAAAAAGGCTATAAAAGCCCATTTTTCAGCCCGTTATTTCATTTTCAACCAACCTTCCCTCTATCTACTCTCTCTCTTCCCCTAAATCCTCTGTCCATTAACACTTCATTTCCCAGAACTCTTATCCAAACGGATCAAAACCCCTCCTTTTGCATGGTGTTCATGGAGAGTTCATCAAGAACATGATGAATCCGATGAACACCGGTGAAACACCGCCGCTCCCTCAGCCATCCAATCTTCAACCACTGTACTCCGGTAACACTAACCCATTCGCCGGCCACCGTGTCCCAAACTCCGGCCACCGCCTCACTTCAGCTGGCCGTCGCCGACCACCGTCTTCAAAACCCTAAATCTACCAAAAACTTGATTTTTCACCGCGATTCACCTAGATCTACCCGGTTCAACAGGACCTCCCCACTTCCCCGGCTTAGATCAACCTTCAACTCCGATGCTACCCTCGAAAAAAAAACCTTGGCCATGAATACGAACCACAAAACTGATTTTTGATTTCCTTTTAGTTTTTCAATTCAGTTTTTATTTCGACTAACATTTGTTATTATTTTTTTGCAGGAAATAAATGGGTTAAAAGAGGATATACCTTTCGGTGGCGGATTTGCAGTTCTGATCATCCTCTCCGGCGTTCGTTAAGCTTTTCGGTGACAGTCCGTTCAACTCCTGCAGCGGTTTAATTCCCGGCATCGATTCAGTTTCTGAGGGTAAATACTCTCTCCCCTCATTATTATTATTATATTAATTATTATTATTTATTTTTTTTTATTTATGACTCCTCATTAATTACAGAGAAAGTGTTTTGCAAAATCCTCAGCGGAGTTGCCAAGCTGTCGCGACCATTTTTTTGAAAAATCGGGACGGTGTGAAAATAGCCTGACGATCGGTCTTTTAGAAAATTAGGGTTTTATGGCCATTTTTAATTAAGTCTTGAAAATTTAGGATTTTATATATTAAATTGAATTTCCTTTATTTATCCTTTTATAGACTAGGGAACACTTTCTCTATAAAATTTAAACCCTAATTTTGATTGTGTTGAACTCCAGGCATCGGTTCGGTTTCAGCTTGGCCATTTGAGTTCTGGTTGTTCTGTAAAATTAAAGATGAACTTGATGAAAGTCTAGGGACTTGGAGCATTTGTTTGCCCTAAACAATAAAGGTGAGGCAAATTTAATATGGCAAGAGACCAGTGGAGTGACATTGAGGACTTCGATCACTAAAGAATTGTAAAAATTTGTTAAGAAAGAATGAGAGCATTAGAGCATGAACAAGAATGGGCATGTCTTTGTGATGGTGAAGAAAAATAAAGAATTGATGGTAGAAGCAGAGTGACCAAAGTGAACTCAAGTCTTCTTTGATTAACGGTCAATAGTGAACCACAGGAGATCTGTCTACAATTTTAGGACCGTTGCGAAGTAATACCCTAAATCATCCCAATAGCTTTTGCCCGCGAGCATTGGGGGTCCTTTCTAATTATTTGTTCATGATGCTTGTTTCCTATATATTTTTCTCAAATGGCAAACATTTTGCATTCTTTGATTTTTAATATTTCATTTATTCTTGGTTATGGGTTAGTTTTGTTATCCCATACATATATGTATATATTTTTACTAACATTTTCTCTCAGGTCTCTGGATATTAATTGTGAGAGTGACCTTGAATCAAATTCAGAGAATAACTTCAAAATGTGACTCTCTTCGATTTTATTTAGGCCAATGGGAAGACATTAATGAGTGTTCAGGAATCAGAAGAAAATCCCAAATGTAAATTTTGAGTGAATTGCCTCTCAAGCATTGTTGGCTAAGGTCTTTGAATGAAGTGATAACCCAAAACATCATCCACGTGAAGATGACTTTCCTTTGAAGATATCCAAGTATGGGAGGACATTTGGCATTCCTTCATCTCCCTTCACAAAGAAAGAAAATAAGAAAAATATTATTTGTTGTCCCCTTTGAGCCTAGGATTTTCTTTCGATTCAACCCAAACCAAGGATCACCCCTACACTAGGGGGCAAAGAGGATGAAAGTTCGTCTGCAAGTGAAAGTGTTCGGTTTTGATCATCCTATGATAGTAATGCCTTGTGAATTAAGGGCAAAAGAAATTAAAGTGAATATATCAAGCACAAAAGCCAGAAATGCATGATGAATGAAGAAGAAAACTCTGAATTTAGTCAAAAAAAGAAAGACGAAGGAAAAAAAAGAGAAAAAGAAACAGTGGAAGTTTGTGTTCAAAAAATCAAATGAATCAAGTTGAAGCAAAGAAACCACTAAAGTTGAAAAGTGCAAAAGAAAAACAATACATATATGTGAGATCTTCCATTCAACAAGTCTCTATCTAAAAAAGTAGTGGAAGATTGATTTCAAGGAAGGGAAATGAACTCTAGGGTGAAAACTCAGAAATTGGCAGTCTAGAGCGATCCACAAAAAAATAAAAAAGAGAAAAGAAAAGAGCATTTCATTCGAGCAAATTCGGGAGTGCAAAAATGATATTTCGTTTGAAAGAAATGATCATTGGTTTCATCACCCTTAAGTATTTATTTGAGCCTATATATTCTTTCTTTGGCATCCGTGAACCATAACCTACATTACAAGCCTCAAAAGACCATTTTGACCATATAGGGGTATTGGAACAAGTTGAGTTTATCTTCAGAATACATCACGGTTATCAGGGTTAACCTTTCTTCAAGGACTTCCAGACTTTTAATGCTTGATCGAGATCAGAAAAGAGGGAAGGATTGGGTATGGTGAGTTAGTGAGGTAAAGAGTGTCACGTTAAATGGGATAGAACTAGGTATACGGGAAATGTTTCTCTCAGAAGTCTAATAATTTAGAAAGGGTCACATTGGAGTTGATCTTTACAGTTTGATTCAAAGGCTCTGTTATGCTTGATATTTAGGGGCCGAATCTTGATTTTTGTTCTCATGTTTTCCATGACTTATCAAACTATTCCAGTCTCTCAAATCTAGTAAATAATATTTTGAGCCATTCACTTATATTTTCAACAAGCATCTTGCAGATAAATTGATTAGATACAAGAAAAACAAAGGATTTCGTGGGTATTACTATGATGTATTAATCCTTTAAGTGCAGCCAGAACAGGAGGTGGCCTCGATACTTGTTTAATGATGGAAAGTATGACGAGGAAAAGACATGATTCTGAGTGCTAGAAACATTCAAACAAAAGCTGCAAGAAATGAAACAAGTGATTATGGGGCAAAAGGAGAGAGCATGAGCCATTTTTGGGAGTAAAGATGCAGTCAGATCAATCTGTTGGGGTTTTTGTTAATCAAAAGTAAGAAAGTGAAGCGAATGTGAGCAAAGATAACAATTAAAGTCAAGCTGGAATGGGGTAGTGTTGCGAAAAGAACATTACAGAAGAACATCATACGCCGGTAAACAAGATCTGTAAATTGAAATAATAGTGAGTTATGATCTTTTTCAGAACTATGAGAAGGAATTTTATCAAAGGAGCTGAATAAAGATGTAGTAAGAGCGGCTTTCTAAGAAAAGGGTGATCCCTAGTATTCAAATTGAGAGAAATGTATGGTGAGATGCAGCAAAAAAGGTCCATGTGCTTAATCTATAAAGGCAAGGAAAGTTTCATCAGAGTGAATAAAAAGTTACAAAGAAGAGAAAAAGGAAAAAAGGAAGAGAAAAAATCGAGGTGAAAACCTAAAAGGGCACCTTGAGAAGAGGAATGAAAAAAATATAAAGTGAAAACCTGAAAAGACGCTTTAGAGGAAAGATGCAGAGATCCTGAAGATTGAACCTGAGTGTAAGACGGGTTATGCTATTGGTAGAAGAAGTTTTAATGAAAGGTGAAGCGAAGAAATTGGGAGCTCCCCTGCAGATGAAAGTTTATCCAAATGCTCCTTAAATAACAACATTCATGCATCATATAGTTAGGCATCCATAGGAAAATGCATGCTAATTCATACATTCGAAGCATGTTTGCATATTTTAGTAGGAATTTGCAAATTCATTCAAGAAAAGATGAAAGTCAACCAATAGCCTCGAAAAAATGGATCTAAGCAGAAACGAACAAAGATCTTGGAGAAAAGATACAGAGCCAGATCTCAAGATATTCCGACAGATCTCAAGATATTCCATTTTGCAAAGACGAATCTCAACAAATATCCCGCTTACAAAGGTGGATTTTTGCAAGATATTATGTTTATGGAGGCAGATGTTAACGAATGGCTCCATTTATAGGTGTATTTTCACAAATATCCCACTTACAGAAGTGGATTCCGAGATGGATTTCAACAGATATTTCGTTTGAAAAGGCAAATTTCAATAAGAGGCTCCGTTTGCAGAGATAGATTCAAACAAAGACAGATTTTAACAAATAATGTCATTCACAGAATCAGAATTCAATATGACATGTTGTTTGTAGAAGTAGATTCCAGTAAGATATTTCGATTACAAAGGCAGATTTCAACAAATATTTATATGTAGAGGTGGATTTTAAACAAGACATTCTATTGAAGAGACAGGTTTCAGCAATATGTGAAGGGTACAGAAAATTGATCAACAGAGAAAGAGAAACAAGTGATGAGATCCTACATGAGCTTTAGATAGAAAGATCAAGATACCTTAGACAGAAAAACAATGACATCAAAGAACTCAGTGTTTCAAGCGAGAAATTAAAAATATTTTCATGATATTTCAGATTGAATTTGAATTAATTGATGATGTTTCTTTTTGCAGGATTATTCCCAGAGGAAAGGGAATTAACGTTTCTAGAATCCAGTGTTCTTAGTAAGAAAAGCTCAACCAACAAAGAATTCAGAGCTCATAATAAGAAGAATCAGTTCAGCAAAGAATGAAGAACTCCTAATGAGAAGAGTACATTCCAGGATTCCTAATGAGAAGAATTCGCTTAGCAAAGAATGAAGAGCTTCTAATGAGAAGAGTTCGCTTCAGAATTCCTAATGAGAAGAATTCGCCCCAGCAAAGAATGAAGAACTCATAATGAGAAGAGTTTATTCCAGAATTCTTACTGAGAAGAATTTGCCACAGAGTTCCTAATGAGAAGAACTCACCAGATGAAGAAAGAAGAGCTCATAATGAGAAGAGTTCACCCTTTTGGAAGATGAAGAATTTCATAATGAGAAGAATAGCTTCAAATTCCATATTTTGGCAGAGGGATGAAGAATTTCATAATGAGAAGAACAACTTCAAACCTTGGAAGATGAAGAATTTCACAATGAGAAGAACAGCTTCAAATTCCACATTTTGGCAGATGTTTGAAGAATTTCATAATGAGAAGAACGGCTTCAGATTCCACATTTTGGCAAATGTTTGAAGAATTTTATAATAAGAAGAACAGCTTCAAACCTCGGAAGATGAAGAATTTCATAATGAGAAGAACAGCTTCAGATTCCACATTTTGGCAGATGTTTGAAGAATTTCATAATAAGAAGAACAGCTTCAAACCTCGAAATATGAAGAATTTCATAATGAGAAAAATAGCTTCAGATTCTACAATTCGACAGAAGTTTGAAGAATTTCATAATAAGAATAACAACTTCAAACATCGGAAGATGAAGAATTTCATAATAAGAAGAACAGCTTCAGATTCCACAGTTCGGCAGAAGTTTGAAGAATTTCGTAATGAGAAGAACAGATTCAAACTTCAGCACTGTTCATAATGAAAAACCTGCCTTTCAGAGGACAACCAAGAGGTCTGGGCAAAATTCGTGTATTTTTAGTCTTTGCTCCATCCCTGTTCCACAGCAATGAGCAAAAAGGGGCAGTTGTTATACCCGAATTGTGATCGGGCTAATATAAATATAATAAAAATAATAAATAAATAAACCATAAATAATGTCCATAGCCCAAATAAATGTCCAGTTACAAATAAAATGCCCAAGTGTCCAAGTTACATTCAAAAAATCTTAAAAGCCCACTATACAAAAACTGAAGGCCCAATTTAAATACAAGTTGTCTTTTTTCTGTTATAACAACCAAAGAAACACAAAATACATTCATGCCCAATTTTCCTGCTCAAATATTCATCAGAAAAGACACGTGGCGCCGGTTCATTGGATACAACCAAATTCCACGGATTGTGGTTTTCCTTGAACCCAGCTGGCATAGCTGATATCAGCGTATCTAACTCCTATAAATAGGAGAAAGAGAAATTCATGTGAGTAATAATGAGGAGTCATAAATAAACTATTAAATAATAATAATTAATATAATAATAATAATTAAGGGAGAGAGTATTTACCCTCAGAAATTGAACCGATGCCGGGAGTTAAACTGCTGCCAGAGTTGAATGGACAATCACCGGAAAGCTTAACGGACGCTGGAGAGGATGATCAAAACTGCAAATCCGCCACCGGGAAGGTATATCCTCTTTTAATCCGTTTATTTCCTACAAAAAATAATAACAAATTTTAGTCGAAATAAAAACTGAATTGAAAAACTAAAAGGAAATCAAAAATCAGTTTTGTGGTTCGTATTCATGGTCGGGGTTTTTTTTCGAGGGCAACGTCAGAGTTGAAAATACGATTTCGGGTAGATCTAAGCTGGGGAAGTAGGGAGGTTCTGTTGAACCGAGTAGATCTAGGTGAATCGTGGTGAAAAATCAGGTTTTTGGTAGATTTAGGGTCTCAAAGACAGCGGTCGGTGACGGTCTGAAATTGCCTCACGACGGTCGAAAATCGCCTTGCGGCGGTGGCCTGAGTTTGGGATACGGTGGCCGGCGAACGGGTTAGTGTTGCCGGAGTATGGTGGTTGAAGATTGGATGGCTGAGGGAATGGCGGTGTTTCACCAGTGTTTATCGGATTCATCATGTTCTTGAGGAAGTCTCCAGGAACACCGTGCAAAATGAGGAGTTTTGATCCGTTTGGATAAGAGTTCTGGGAAATGAAGTGTTAATGGATAGAAGATTTAGGGGAAGAGAGAGAGTAGAGAGAGGGAAGGCCGGCTGAAAATGAAATAAAGGGCTGAAAATGGGCTTTTATAGCCTTTTCTAAACGGCACCGTTTTGGTGCCGGGTTTCTGACCCGCGAAGGCCAAACAGGTCGGGCATTGGATCCGCGTCTCATAATATGGATACCCTTTGGTTTTTCCCTTTGTTTTACACCCTTTCAATTTGGTCCATTTTTCTTGAAAATTGACTCCTCGATTTTGCAATTCTCTCAGTTTAGTCCTTTATTCTTCTTAAATTGACCCCAAGGTTTTGCCGTTTATTCAATTGGGTCCCCTATGTCTTGTAATTGTTTCCCTTAGTTTGCAAGCCTCCCATTTTGGTCACTATGGTCTTTGTAATTGGGCTTTAGTTATGTAATCATTTCAATTTAGTTCTTATAATAAAATTAGACTTTGTTTCCCTTAGTTTTTAATTTAGTTATTTATTTAATTGTCCTATTTAATGCAATTAAATTATTTGATTGTTGCATATTTTAAAAACTAGCATATGGTATATTTTGTTAGATAATTAAATGCACTTAGATATTAATTAATAGAGTCTTTAGTTTAGGTTTCTTTAATTAGGGTAGATAATTGTAGATATTAAAAGTATATTAAATATGATTTTAGAATCCAAATATGGATGGTGTTCCATTGTTTACAATGAGATGTTATTACATGGATTTCTTTAAATTATATTTAATATATCTCTTACTTAAAATTGATTATTAACTTTTTTTTAGCAAAAATCAAATAATTAATAATTAATACATTGTAGTTAATTAAATGTATATCGAATAGAATCTTTGAGGTTCAAATCTGGATGGTGTTCCATTGTTTACAATAGGGTGTTATCTCAGCCTTGGTCATAAAGGTGTATATTCGATATACATTTTCACTTATAAAATTGATTAAATAATTTATTAGAGCCGTAATTAGGACTAGAACTTTAATTAATTAGAAGAATTAATTAATTAATTAGGAATATGATTAATTAAAGGCTTTAAATATATGGAAGGTGTTCATGAAAATAGCATTTTCTCATAAAAGTCATTAAATTTATTAATATTCGTAGTTTTAAATAACTAATTAATTCGAGCCCTTTTAGGATTAGAACTTAAAATTGACAAAACAATAAAAATATCATTCATTAAAAACCTTTTATGTTTGAAATTCATTTTTAAATACGAATAGGGGTGCCACTTAACAGGGTGCTTTTAATCTCGTATTCGAACAAAATGAATTTCCTTATAAAAGGATATCTGCATTCGGAATTTAAATTCAATTAATAATTATGGGATAAATTAAATTCAAATTATTATTTAAAATGCCAAAATGCCACGTAAAATTAAAGGTACCGATGACGGGCGTTTGTAGGGGTGTTAATCCTTCCCTACACGTAACCGACTCCCGAACCCAATTTTTTTAAGACAGAATCTCTAGTTTGTTTTTCGGTGTCCGGTCTACCACGAAGTGACCGGTGGCGACTCCAAAGTGTTTTTAAAGATAAATAAAGGGAAATCAAATTTAATACGAAAAACCTAAATTTTCAAGACTTAATTAAAAATGGCCAGAAAACCCTAATTTTATAAAAGATCGACTGTCAGGCTATTTTTACACGTCCTGATTTTTCAAAAAAAATGGTCGCGACAGCTTGGCGACTTCACTGGGGATTTTTTTTATAGAACACTTTCTCTATAATTAAAGATGAACTTGATAAAATCAAAACTAAAATTTCAAGATTAACTTCAGGAAAATAAAATTCAAACAGTCCATTATTGTCCAAACTACACAAAAACACCAAAAGCCCAAACCAGACCCAATTTACAATAATTCCCACCCATTTTCGGTTACAACCCACCAAACAAACACAAATTCCCTAAGTCATCTATTTTTCCCACCCATTTATGCCACATGGCATTTCTGGATTGGTTCATCTTTGCTTCACAAGGATCATGGTTTTCCTCTATCCTAGTTGTCACCAGCTGGCTCCGCTGACATCACCTTCGTCAGACCCTATAAATACAAAGAGAGTATGTGTCAGTTCAACAATAATTAGTCATTAATAATACAATAAATAAACTAACAAAAAATATAATAATAATAATAATTAATAAGGAGAAAAAGACTTACCGGTAGCCGAATCGTCCCGGGAAGCCGCACCGTCACCAGGAAAAAGGAAAGGCCGCCTGAAAAGCTTGTTTGTCACTGGGAAAGTCAACCTTCGTTGAAATCTCGCCGCCGAAAAGGTAACTTCTTGTCTCATTTTGAATCCTGCAAAAGTTAAGAAAAACAAGAAAATGTTAGTTTGTTTTAAAAGGAAAAAACCAAAAAAAATATAAATGTGAATCGAAAAGACAAGGTCAGTGCTCTTTTGTGGTGTATTTTACGGTCGGGGTTTAGATTTTACGGCGGAGTCAAAGAGGGCGAGGGTTTCGGGTAGCTTCTAGACAGTTGAAGGGGGTCAATTCAATCGAATCGGGGTTTAGTTTAGATTTTCCAGTGAAAAAAATGGTTTTTTGGGTAATTTTAGGGTTCGGCAATGACGGTCGGCGGCGGCCGAAAATCACCTCGCGACTGCCGAAAATTGCCTTGCGGCAGCCGGCCGATGCGAGGCAGTGGTTGGAGTTTGGGATGGTGGCCGGCGAACACCTAAAGAAAATCGAAAGTAGGCGGCGATGGATTGAACGACGGTTTAGGTGGCGGTTTAGGACGGTGGTTGACCGTGTTCTTCATGTAAATGAAGAACACGATGGGAATTCAAGCAAAAAGGGGGATTTTGATATGAGTTTGGGGATGGTTTCTGGGTTTGGAGTGTTTTTAAGAGAGAGAGGCAGAGAGGATTTGAGGGATGAGAGAGTGTGAATCTAAGAAAATGATTTTTTAGGGCAAATTCAGGCTTTTATAGCCGTTCTAGAACGGTGCCGTTTTAGCACCGGGTTGGGAGGGGATCCGCGTGCATTATCCGGGTCGGACCTTGACCCGCGCATCCTTATACGGATAGTGTTTGGTTTTTGCCCAATATTCTGCCAACTCTCAATTTGGTCCTTAAGTCTCCTAATTTCACTCTTAGATTTTGCAATTAATTCAATTCGGTCCCCCATGTCATGTAATTGATTTTCCAGATTTGTAACCCATATAATTTGGTCACTTGGGATCTTTGTAATTGGACATTTAGATTTGTAATTTCTTCATTTTAGTCCTCATATTAATAAAAGTCAATTTTAATTTTTAATTTGTTTCGTTTAATTATTTAATTGTTTCAATTAAGTGTTATTAATTATATGTGTGCATGTTTTAAAATTAGCATATAGTACATTTTATTAGATAATTAAATGCACTTAGATATTAATTAATAGAGCCTTTAGTTTAGGTTTCTTTAATTAGGAATTCAATAATTAAAATAGGATAGATAATTGTAGTAATTAAATGTATTAAATATAAGATTTAAAATCGTAATTTGGATAGTGTTCCATTGTTTACAATGGGGTGTTATCCCAACATGGATTTTAATGAATATATTTAATATATAAATCACATATAATTGAATATTAATTTAGTTTTTTTAGTAAAATTAAATAATTAAAAATACATTGTAGTTAATTAAATGCATATCGAATAGAATCTTTGAGGTTCAAATGTGGATGGTGTTCCATTGTTTACAATGGGGTGTTATCTCAGCCTTGGTCATAAAGGTGTATATTCGATATACATTTTCACTTATAAAATTGATTAAATAATTTGTTAGAGTCGTAATTAGGACTAGAATTTTAATTAATTAAAATAATTAATTAATTAGGAATATTATTAATTTAAAGGCTTTAAATATATGGAAGGTGTTCATGAAAATGGCATTTTCTCATAAAAGCCATTAAATTAATTAATATTCGTAGTTTTAAATAACTAATTAATTCGAGCCCTTTTAGGATTAGCACTTAAAATTTACAAAACAATAAAAATATCATTCATTAAAAACCTTTTATGTTGGAAATTCATTTTTAAATACGAATAGGGGTTCCACCTAACGGGGTGCTTTTAATCTTGTATTCGAACAAAATAAATTTCCTTATAAAAGTATATATGCATTCAGAATTTAAATTCAGTTAATAATTATGGGATAAATTAAATTCAAATTATTATTCGAAATGCCAAAATGCCACGTAAAATTAAAGGTACCGATAACGGGCATTTGTAGGGGTGCTAATCCTTCCCTACACGTAACCGACTCCCGAACCCAATTTTTTTAAGACAGAATCTCTGGTTTGTTTTTCGGTGTCAGGTCTACCACGAAGTGACCGGTGACGACTCCAAAGTGTTTTTAAAGATAAATAAAGGGAAAATCAAATTTAATACGAAAAACCTAAATTTTCAAGACTTAATTAAAAATGGTCAGAAAACCCTAATTTTATAAAAGATCGATCGTTAGGGTATTTTTACACGTCCTGGTTTTTCAAAAAAATGGTCGCGATAGCTGCCCTTTATTTTGATTAAAGGCCCAATTTAAATACAAGTTGTCTTTTTTTGTTATAACAACCAAAGAAACACAAAATACATTCAGGCCCAATTTTCCCGCTCAAATCTTCATCGGAAAAGACAAATGGAGCACGTTCATTGGATACAACCAAATGCCACGGATTATGGTTTTCCTTGAACCTAGCTGGCATAGCTGATGTCAATGTATCTGACTCCTATAAATAGGAGAGATAGAAATTCATGTCAGTAATAAGGATGAGTCATAAATAAACTATTAAATAATAATAATTAATATAATAATAATAATAAGGGGAGAGAGTATTTACCCTCAAAAACTGAACTGATGCCGGGAGTTAAACCATTGCTTCAGTTGAACGGGCAGTCACTAGAAAGCTTAACGGACGTCGGAGAGGATGATCGGAACTGTAAATCCGCCGCCGGAAGTACATACCCAAATTTTAACCGAGCTAATAAATAAATAATAAATAATACTAAATAAATAAATAAATAATATATAAATAAATAAATCAGCAATTATAAAAATGTCCAAACAATGTCCAATTACATACCCAAAACCCTTTATAAAGTCAAAAACCCGATCTAAGCCCATTACATAATGATTCCCGCCCATTTCTATACCCAAGAAACACAAAAATTGGTCTGATAACTCTTTTCCCGCCTAAGCTAGAACACGTGGCACTTTCCCATTGGACCGAAAAACATTCACTCGGATCTGTGTTTCGATAAACACAACTGGCACCCTGTGGTGTCATGCTCTACTACCCTATATAAATAGGAGAGAGTGTGTGTCAGTGAGTAATTATTACGACCATTAATTAAACAGTTAAATAATAATAATAATTAATAATTGAGGAGAGATAGTGGCTCACCTCGGGAAAGTTGAACGTCGTCGAAAGCTGGAGGGTCGCCAGAACACTGTCGGTCGCCAGAGTCACCATGGCCACTGTAATGGAGGTATATCTTTTCTCATTTTTTATTTTTGCAAAATAATAATAATAAATATGTTAGTTTAATAGAAAAAAAGTGGTGAAATAATAAATAAAATACGATCGGAAATCCTTTTTGTGGTGCATTTTCATGGCCGGAATGATTTCAATCGGAGTTGAAAAGAGTGAATCGGGTAGTTTTAGGGGTGAAGTTGGGAGTTTCTAATGAAACATGTAGGATTTTAGTGTTTTAGGCTCGAAATCAAGGTTTTGGGGGCATTTTAGGGCTCCGGCACGGCGGTTTGAAATCGCCTCGCGGCGGTTGGCCGGAAGTTGTAGACGGTGGCCGAGAGTTTTAGGTGGCGGTCAGAGAAGGGTAAGTGATGATCGGAGTGTTGCCAGTGGTGGCTGGCATTGTGTGTGGCAGCTAAAGGTTTTAGGAAGATGACCGAAGTGTTACCGGTGGTGGCCGGTGTCGTGAGTGGTGGCCAGTGAACATGTCGGAGGGATTTAGGTCAACAGAGATAGATTGAAGGAAGAAGGGAGGATGAATTTGGAGGTGTTTTAAGGGATTTGGGGTGTTTGATCGAAAGAAACGTGAAAGAAAAAATGATTTGATGTTTATATGGATCAAATGAGGATTTTGGATGAACATATGAGAGAAAATGAGTAAGAAAAGGGAGTTTGATCTTAGACAAACACGAAATGGATGTGTTTAAGGGTTTGTGTCAGATCAAAAGGGAAAAAATGAAGAACATGCTTTGAATCTTGGATGAACAAGGGATTTCAATCCGTTTTGAAGAGAATTTCTAGGTTTTTAGGCGTTATAATTGAGAGAGAATGAGGGATAAGAGAGAGAGTAGAGAGAGGAGAGGCCGTTGAAAATGAAGCAGAATGCTTAAGTTTGGGCATTTATACCCCTCCCAAAATGGCACCGTTTTGGTGCCGGGTTTGGGAGACCCGCGAGAGTCAATTGGGTCGGATTAGGAGGATTCGCGCCTTTATTTGTTTTTTATGATTTTGGCCGAAGGTTTTACCTTTTGTTCAATTCAGTCCCTATCTCTCTTAAATTGAGCCTGAACCTTTGTATTTTTCTCAATTTAATCCCCATTCCCCTTAGTTGAATACCACAGTTTGTAAACCTTTCATTTGGGTCACCATTGCTATGTAATTGGACATTATAGTTTGTAAGCTTTCCAATTTAATCACCTTTTTAATAAAAATCAGTTTAGTGTACAATTTTGTTTATTTTATTTATTTAATTGTTTCATTTAATGCAGTTAATTTATATGTTTGCTTGCATATTTTAAATTAGCATATAGTATATTTTGTTAGATAATTAAATGCACTTAGAAATTAATTAATAGAGCCTTTAATTTAAGTTTCTTTAATTAGGGTTCAATAATTAAATAGGGTAGATAATTGTAAATATTAAAAGTAAATTAAATATGATTTTGGAATCCGAATATGGATGGTGTTCCATTGTTTACAAAGGGGTGTTATCACATGGATTTCTTAAAATTATATTTAATATATTTCTTACTTAAAATTGATTATTAATTTAATTTTTAGCTAAAATCAAATAATTAATAATTAACATATTGTAGTTAATTAAATGTATATCGAATAGAATCTTTGGGGTTCAAATCTGGATGGTGTTCCATTGTTTACAATAGGGTGTTATCTCAGACTTGTCATAAAGGTGTATATTTGATATACATTTTCACTTATAAAATTGATTAAATAATTTGTTAGAGCCGTAATTAGGACTAGAACTTTAACTAAGTAGACGATTTAATTAATTAGGAATGTGATTAATTTAAAGGCTTTAAATATATGGATGGTGGAATTTTCTCATAAAAGCCATTAAAATAATTAACATTCATAGATTTAAATAATTAATTAATTAGAGCCTTTTTAGGATTAAAACTTAAAATTGACAAGACAATAAAATATCATTCATTAAAAACCTTTTATGTTGGAAATTCTTTTTTAAAATACGAATGGGGGTGCCACCTAACGGGGTGCTTTTAATCTCGTATTCGAACAAAATGAATTTCCTTATAAAAAGATATATGCATTCAGAATTTAAATTCAACTAATAATTATGGTATAAATTAAATTCAAATTATTATTCAAAATGCCAAAATGCCACGTAAAATTAAAGGTATCGATAACGGGCATTCGTAGGGGTGCTAATCCTTCCCTACACGTAACCGACTCCCGAACCCAATTTTTAAAGACAGAATCTCTGGTTTGTTTTTCGGTGTCTGGTCTACCTCGAAGTGATCGGTGGCGACTCCAAAGTGTTTTTAAAGATAAATAATGGAAAATTCAATTTAATACGAAAAACCCTAAATTTCAAGATTAAATTAAAAATGGCCAGAAAACCCTAATTTTCTAAAAGATCGATCGTCGTGTTATTTTTCACACGTCCCGATTTTCCAAAAAAATGGTCGCGACAGCTTGGCGACTCCACTGGGGATTTTAAAAACCAAGAATCGGGCCTAATTAATTTTACTTGGCATTTTGGACAGTAATTTGAATTTAATTTTTTCTATAATTATTGGATGAACTTTTTGGGAAAATGCAGGTAGTTTTTTCTTGTGGGATATAAATTGTCATTTATGCATAAGCCTTATACCCGGGTTTTTCACCCTTAAGTGGGAGTGAGGTATGATCTTACGTTAGTTATTTAGCTCCGTGATCGAATTTTGCCCTCCTTCCGGTATACCAACCTTATACACCGTGAGGTTACGCCTCCGCTATAAGGGGTCGTATACTCCTGAATCGATTTATTACTAGTCCGATAACGACAGTTCGGGTACTCAGAGTCTAGATCAAAACTCACATGTTGTAATAGAAGCTACCCCACTAGAGCCAGACAGGGACCTACGGCAGGGTGCTGCTGATTTAAATTTATTTCTCTGGTTATTCTTGTGTGCAAAATAAACCGTTCTCGGGTTAATTTTACGCAATATAAATTGTTTTACCTGTAATAATTATTTTTGCTTACAGTATTACTTCACCATATTGACACAATTTTTTTTGTTTTGTTACATTGCATTCATAAGAGGTATCGGTTTGAGAATCAGTCGAGTAGGCAGTGGCCATAAGAGCTGAAGGGTCTGATAGACAAGTGGGGGACGATATGTCACTGTGGACCTGATTCGAGAAGATTTAATACAAGAACGAAGGCAGGATTCGTGGAGTTCAGGTGTCATCAATGCAAGGTTATACCGAAAAGTTCTGAGCAAGATGAAGTTTTGCCAAAACTAGTTCGGTTTGAGAACCATAGGATGAGGAATATGAAGAGACATTTTCAGAAAGATTTATGGGTTATAGTATTACAATGTTGTATCAAAAAATTTTGAACATAATGAAATTCCGTCAGAACTAAGTTTAATTTGAGAATCAAAATATGGGAATACGAAGAGTCATTTTCACTAAAATTTCTGAATTATAGTGTTGCTGTCACACAGTTAAATGGATCAATAGTTGTTTAGGGTCGTGACTTGTTTATGAAGCCCGGTATAATTATTCATACTTCGGAAAGATACATGTAATGCCAGCAATAGAGAAATATGAGGCTTTTTAGGGGTTAAAAAGGACAGTTTATACAAGGCTTAACAACAGATCAAGTTTCAAGATACAGTCAGTAGCAGTTATAGAGATAAACGGGAGTAATCTGAAAAAGGATAAATAACAAATAAATTAAAGGGGCATTCGAGGATTTTTTTTAAATCGAGGAAAGAAAAGAAGCTTCGAACCCGGAGGCAATATCCAAGTTTCACAAGTGATGAAATTCACCGAAGGATACCATAATTAAAAAAGATGCTGATAAAGATGAGAAGTTGAAGAAAATGACAGAATCAGGAAATGTAGTATCACAATTGAAAGATCAGTTCATGAGATTCAAAGAGATACTACAATGAAGGACAAAGTACTGAATGTCAAGCTAGGCAGTAATCCAGGCTATCCAGAAACAGAGTTGTGAAGGGATAAACTTTAGGAACCAAGTACAGAGAGTTGTCTGGCATGTGCAGACTATGTTCGAACCTGCAACAACATTCTGATATTGACACCAAGCCAGTACAGATGATGACTCGGAGGCAGAACAAAGTGATCAACCAAAAGAGCTAGAGCTAGTGACATATTGCCTTTTCTCTGTATTCGATCCTTTAGTTAGATGGGCGTTGTTCTAATGACTAGTTCTTGAAGTCGACACCTCATGCATTCATGCATTACAACATTTAAATATTATATTGCCCTTTTGTTTAAAATATTGCATTACATGTTGCTTATTTTACTTGAGCCAGACAGGAACCTAAGTCAGGTGCTGTAAATTTAAATACACTTCTCTGATTATTCTCTTTGTTCAATATAACTTGTCCTTCTATATATATTTAATTTAATTTTGCCTTCAAGATTATTTCACGTTACTGACTTATTTTTTCTTTTGTTTTGTATTCTTGTAAATCATATCATCATTACATAGAGGTATTGATTCAAAGGTAGTTGTCATTAGAAGACGGTCATGATGTATAAGAGGATTCATAGGTCAATATAATAGAGTGCAAGAATAAAGCAGTGTTCTGGACAAACAACAGAAGGAATGAAGGGCAGTTCATCCAAGTGTAACACATCAGGTTTTGTTAGTGTTGATGCTGACAAGAATGAGATGCAAGAGCTGAAAAGACAAATGACTGAGATGATGACTATGATGACGGCTATGACCAAGGAAAATGGGCATACTGAGCTGAAAGGGGAAGTAAAAAAAAAGCAGTATAGGAATAAACAATCGAGTTGGGGCACCAATATAACTCGCATCAATAAATCAACTGGAGGTATAATTGAGCCAAATCCCAAGAAAGTGATGACATGCCAGAGAGAAATGCAAGAAAGAAAGAAGGATGGAAGATCTTTTAATTCAATCTCGATGACATATACATAGCTGCTTCCAATACTGATAGAGCAAAATCTTGTTGCCTGAGCCCCATTTAAGTCTACAGTGCCTTCTTCACTCAAAGGTTATGGTATTAGTACAGCATGTGATTACCATCAAGGAAGTTTAGATCATACTACTGAGAATTGCAAGGCTTTGAATAGCAAGATTGAAAATCTTATCAGGGAAGGCATGCTGAGTTTGAAGATGGAAGACCCAAATCTCCTAAAAGCCTGACAATTAATGAAGCACCTAGAGATGCAAAAGCGAAGGAAAATACAAGCCCATTAGAATCAAATAAAGGTCCAATGCAAAGTTCAAATTCTAGCGTTCCGTCATCCAATTATCAGAAGACATAAAATCACAAACATCCTTTTAATCCAATCCCCATTTCATATAAAGAATTGTATCATCAATTGTTAAAGGCCCGATTGGTGTCCCCATTGTTTCTTGCACCTCTGAAACCTCCGTATCCAAAATGGTATAACGCTAATGCACACTGTGAATTTCACGATGGAATCCAAGGATATTCTATTGAGAATTGTCTTACCTTCAAACGCCGAGTTCAAGCTCTCTTAGAGTTTGGAAAGTGGAAATTTGGAACAGAAAACCAGCCTTATTCAATGGGTGGATATGAAACTCAAGATGACGATATTCAGAAAGAAGGACATCAGTTTGAATATGAAGCTCAAATAAGCAAATTGAAGCAAGAGATAGATGATTTGAATGAGGAGCTGAGAAACTTACAGTTCAACTATCAAGAGCTTTGTTCAATGCTCAGAAATGCTGGTTTGGGTGTAACTCTGGAATAGTCGAATAAAAGAATTAAAGAACTGAAACATGAAGCCGAATACTGGAAAAAGAGTTTTGAAGCAAGTGAGGGTCGAGTGGATACACTTTTATGTGATCTACAGGCAATGGAGCTACAACGCAATACTTTTATGGACGATTTAAGGGTCAGTGAAGCTAAACGTGAGATGGTAAAAATGTACATGCAAATGTATGAGGATAATGCTATCAAGTTGAGTGACAGTCAAGCTGAAAATGAAGCACTAAAGAATGAGGTAGACGAATGCCTCAAGCTTACGTTGATGTACAAAGCTCTTGTTGATGATGTTAAGAAAGATTGTCAAGAAAGCGAGGACAAGCAATATGCCCAGTTTTAGAGATTGATAGTGAAAATTTGAGAAAGGGATAACGACATGAGAGATGTTATGATTCAGGCAAAAGAAGTTGCTCAACAAGTGGCAGATCTAGCTGATGTATCAATGGCACTGAGTCAGAATATTGATCCAGCATTAGTTCACGGGGGAAGCTGACTTGGCTCTTAGAGGAAGTTAGGAAGTTGGGAGTTAGAGCTCACCGATATCTGTAGTACCTAGTATTTGATGTATCGAATCCTTTTACTTTAATGAAAGTTGTTCTATGATGGTCACTTTTAGAATCAATACCTCCTGCATTCATACATTCATGCATTGCATATTTATCAATATAACATTATCATGTAATGACATGGCATTAACATTCATGGTCTAGAGCAGTCGGAGTTTCAACAAGAGCAATCTGGGAATTAGTGGAAGTTTGGGAATATGTTATCATGGAAGGAGACATGGGAAGAATTGAACAGACACAAGAAGGGTTACAAGAATGAATGACCAAGTATCAGCAAAATATGAAGAACTACACTGCTACACCATGTTTGACAATTTATCCTGGGCATCTAATCCAAGTATAGAGATAGTGACTGTAAAGCCTATTTTTCTGGGGTCAAGACTTGAGCAGTTGAAAGATCGTTTTGCCAAACCTGAGGAAAATATCAAGGAGGGAAAAAGCATCGATAATCCCAAATTTGATACAAAAGAATTCTATTTAGTCCCTGACCTAGTTATTCAGGTTGGATTTAAAGTTCCCAATTTTGAGAAGTATGATGGTTCCAATTGTCCTAAAGTCCACTTGGCAATGTTCCGTAGAAAATGGAAGGGTATTTGGCTGATGATAAATTGTTGATTCATTGTTTTCATGACAGTCTAGCTGGACCTGCCGCAGTGTGGTACAACAGATTAAGTCGAGAGCAGATTCGATCATGGACAGATTTCGCCAAAGCATTTTTGGGGCAATACAAGTATGTTATAGACCTAGCTCTAGATCATTATTTTCTGCAAAACGTGAATATGAAGGCCATTGAATGTTTTAAAAACTATGCATTGAGGTGGCGATAATTAGCACCCCAAGTACAACCTCATGTGACAGATGAAGAAATATCTCTTATGTTTCATCAAACTCTTCCATCTCCTTTCTTTGAGGAAATGCTTGCGAATTCAAGGTGTAGTTTCAGTGATCTCGTGATAATTGGAGAAGCAATAGAAATAGGGATCTGACAAGGGAAAATTAGATCAAGATTTGAAGACCGTGCTGATCAAGAGGCCAAACAAGGGAAAGAGATGAATGAGTGTAATGTTCAAAGTTTTCAGTGTCGCGAGAGAAAGAGGCCAGTTAATTCATCAGAACGACCACAGAAAATTCCTCGAGCAAGTGCAAATTTGGAGATCTATGGAGTGTCTATTTTAGACCTATTACCTCACCTTATTGAAGGACAACATATTACTCCTAGGCTAATGAAGGTGGTGCCAAGTCCATTTGCTCATAGCTATGATCCAGACAATGTTTTTTATTTTCATATGGGAGTACCAGGACATGCTACCAAGGAGTGTAGACCTTTAATGAGAAATCAAGAAGCTAGTCAGTAATGGAATCTTGACACGAGAATTAGTTCAACAATGGCAAGGAGTTGGGCAAGCCGTTATACCAGTCAAGGAATCAGAGAATCAAGATGAGTGCTTCCAAGATTGTCTGGAATTTTAAGAAGCCAGTGCTACCCATATTGTTGCATTATGTGGTTACAACCTATAGGGACCATTGCTGAAATAATACTGGAAAATAAGTTTGTTATTGCTGGCCTGAAAGTAGCAAAAGTTTTTGTCTAAGGTCATATGTCATGCTTGTTGGTTTTCATTGGAATGTTGTTGTTTTTTAATATCTCTTCTTACCCTTGTTGGCCCCTAGATGCCAATTGAAAGATGCGACACTAATTCCAATGCAAAAAAAGTTATTTGGATGTTGTGAAGACGATGACGTGAAGTTTGTTTCTCAGTCTACTCTGGTCAGCAAGGCAAGAAAAGGTCAGACCACCATTCCTTTGATGATGTTCGATGATAAATTTTTGAAATTCATAAACAGTGAGGTGGACTAGACGATTTTAACCAAGTAGAGTTGCTTGAAATTGAAGTTCTAAGTGTAGTTTTCTATACCTTAAAAGCAAAATAAGAGAAAAAAAGAAGGAGAAAAAGAAAAAGAAAAAAATAAGAAAATAAAGAAAAAAGCAAAAGAAAGAGTTAAGGAAACAAGAAAAAGTTAAAAGAAAAAGAAAGGAAGAAAAGAGAAGGAAATGCGAAGAAAAATAAAGAACATGTGAGAAATAATAAATTGTTTGAATAAATAAGTCTCGGAACACTCTGATAGAGCTGTGGGGGATGTCGTCAAATCTAATAAAGAGCTATGCTTTACTTGTCTAATACCCAAGCGTCAGAGATCTATCTTTGAAGACATGTCTATAATAATATAATAATAGTAATTATTAATAATCAAAATCACACACGCACTTATAGAATTTTATTCTTAGAATGATATTTTTGCACTCTACTAGTTAAACAAGTTCGGGAAGCTTGAACACATTTATGAATGGAAAAGAATGAGGAGAACAGAAAAGGGGTTGTTTCTGACTAGATCGAGCAACGCGGTAATCATAGGGTGTGAAGTGAGTGATTTGGAAGAAATTTTAACTTCAAAAATCGACGTAACATTCAAAGGACTATAAGAGGATTGAATCAGAGACGCTCTTGCACTTAGTATCCAGGGAATCCTATTATGTTTTCTTTATTTATACCCAGATTTTTTGGGTCTTGAAAAGTATCCTTCATTGAACTGACGATAATCAAGCTGACATTTTTACAAACAGACAGGTTTTCTTGATAAATATATGGCTGAGTATGAGACTCTTACCTATTCGACAGTGTTCTGGTTAAAAAGAGGAACCATCCATCAGGGGATATAGTGACAATGATGGCAAGAATGAAAGTTTGGAGACTTGTAGAAAGTTCAGGGACTTGAGGCACTTCTTCGCCCCAAATGACAGAAGAAGGGAAAATTCTATGAGGCAAGGAACAAAGAGATTAGTGAGGAATCATGGTGCATAAGAATTCAAATCAGAATAGGAAAGAAAGTGTACAGAGCCTGAAAGAATTCAATCACTAAAAGGGGACAAAATAGGCTCAAAAAGAAGAAAGGGAGCTTAACAACAAACATTCTGAGGCAAATTTTGACGACAGAAGCTTAAGATAAATCTCAAGAAGATCAAGTCAAGAAAGAATATCAAGCCAAGAAAGAAGATCAATCAAAGAAGGATTCAAGGAAAACAATCTTGTTGTTGCAACCGAAGCAAAAAGTTCAACGGAGAAGCAAAGAAGATTAGAACTCATCCGAGTGATCCTTAGTTATCACAATTGATACATCATATATAGTTAGGCATCTATAAGATAGAAGCATACTAATTCATGCAATCAAAGCATTTTTGTACATTTTTGTAGGAATTTACAAGAATCAGCAAAGAACAGACAAAGATTTCAATCTACAATTTCATATTGGAGAAGTAGAACCAGCAAAGATTAGTAAAAAATTTCAATCACATTTTTGAAGCAAAGATATTGATCTGTTTGAAGAGGCGGATCCCAGCAAAGATTTCAATCCGTTTAAAAAGGCGGATCCCAGCAAAGATTTCAATCCGTTTACAGAGGCGGACCTTAGCAAAGATTTCAATCCGTTTGAAGAGGCGGATCGTAGCAAAGATTTCAATTCGTTTACAGAGGCGGATCTCAGCAAAGATTTCAATCCGTTTGCAGAGGCAGATTTCAGCAAAGATTTTCTAATTGTGTGCACAGGAAAGGAAGTGCATTACAATTTTAAATCCCTCGGGTCATCAGTAAGTCCTTCGGGCATGATGTTAAATCCTTCAGGTCATCAGTAAGTCCTTCGGGCATGATGTTAAATCCTTTGGGTCATCAGTAAGTCCTTCGGGCATGATGTTAAGTCCTTTGGGCCATCACCTTTAGGAGTGATGTAACTGTTTGCACAGGAAAGGAAGTGCAATGCAATTCTAAATCCTTCGGATCATCAGTAAGTCCTTCGGGCATGATGTTAAGTCCTTCGGGCCATCACCTTCGGGAGTGATGTAATTGTTTACACAGGAAAGGAAGTACAATACAATTCTAAATCCTTCGGGTCGTTAGTAAATCCTTTGGGTATGATGTTAAATCCTTCGGGTCATCACCTTCGGGAGTGATATAATTGTGTGTACAGGAAAGGAAGTGTATTACAATTCTAAATCCCTCGGGTCATCAGTAAGTCTTTCGGGCATGATGTTAAGTCTTTCGGGCCAATACCTTTGGAAATGATAAGAACTTTTTGAATGTTATTGCAATAAGACGGTGGGGCATGATCAGCAGAAATATTAATTCTTTGGGCCCTCAGTTTCAAAAAAGAAAAAAAACAAAAAAAGAGAAAAAGAAAAAAGAAAAGAAAAAATGGAAAGAAAAATAAGAGAGAAAAAACAAAAAGAGAAAAAAGAGAACAAACAAAAAGAGGAAAAAATAAAAAAAATAGGAAAGAAAATAAAGAAAAAGGAAAATGGGGGAAGAAGGAAAAAGAAAAATGAGAAAAGAAGAAAGAGAAAAAGGAAAAGAAAGAGAGAAAAAGAAGAAAAAAACAAAAAAGACAAAAAGAAGGAAGAGAAAAAGAAAAAGAGACAAAAAGAAGAAGAAGAAAAAGAGAAAGAGAAAAGAAGACAGAAATGATTCAAGTTGCCGGATTGGAAAGCAAGATAGACCAACTTCAGGCTCAAATCAGGAAGATTCGTAGTTTCAGTGTCTTTTGTTGAAACACTTGAAGTTTCCTAATGATATACCTAAATTGCACATTTTTACAATCAATGATGAAAGATTAATGATAAATTTGACTTTTGCAGGCATAGAATGGGAAGGTTGATCAACAGAAGAAGAGAAAAATAAAGGATTTCATGTGCGTCTTAGGTTGAATGATCATGATATCTTAGGCAGAATAAGCAATAACACCAAAGATCTCAGTGCTTCAAGAGAATTGAGGATACTTCATATTACATATGGTTTCAGGATAAATTCTTGTTAATCAATGATATTTTCTTGTTGTAGGTTTATTTTTCCCCAAAAAAAGAGATGAACTAGCATTCCCAGCAAAGAACGAAGAGCTTCTAATCGGAAGAGTTCACTTGACAAAGATATAGTTCCTAATGGGAAGAGTTCACACAGAAAAGAATGAAGAACTCCAAATGCGAAAAGTTTGCTCGACAAAGACAAAGTTTGCAATGAGAAGAATTTGCCCAGCAAAGAATCCAAAGTTCCTAATAAGAAGAACTCGTTTGTTCAATACCCTTGCAGAAAGGTGGATTGTTTGACGGAGGGATAAAGAATTTCAACTACAAATCTCAGAAGATGAAGAATGACAAGAGTAATTTCAGACCTTGGAAGATGAAGAATTTCATAATAGGAAGAACAGGTTTAGATTCCATTATTCAATAGAGGGATGAAGAATTTCATAATAAGAAGAACAACTTCAGACCTCAAGAGATGAAGAATGTCATGAGTAATTCTGAGCCTTGGAGGATGAATAATTTCATAATAAGAAGAACAACTTCAGATTCTAGAGTTTGGTAGAAGTTTGAAGAATTTCATAATAAGAAGAACATCTTCAAACTTTAGCATTTTTCATAATGAAAGACCTGCCTTTCAGAGGATGACCAAGAGGTCTGGACAAAATTCGTGTATTTTTAGTCTTTGCTCTATCCCTGTTCCACAGCAATGAGCAAAGAATTTCGTAGTGAGAAGAACAGCTTCAAACTTCAGCATTGTTCGTAATGAAAGACCTACCTTTCAGAGGGTGACCAAGAGGTCTAAACAAAATTCGTGTATTTTTAGTTTTGCTCTATCCTTGTTCCACAGCAATAAGCAAAGAGGGGCAGCTGTAATATCTGAATTTTGATCGGGCTAATAAATAATAGATAATAAATAGTAAATAAATAAATCCCATAAATAACCCAAAATTAGTCCAAATATTAATAAATGTCCAATTACATATTCAAAACCCTTTATAAAGCCAAAAGCCCAATTCAAGCCCGATTTACATTTGTTTCCCTCCCAAAATCCTATTGTAGCGCGTAATAAGTGCTACGCAATTGTGCAAGTATACACGTCGCAAGTTATAGTATAAAAGATATCGTCTCCACAGGGATTGGTGCTACTTCAAGAATCTAGTCTCTTGCACTGTAAAAAGTAAAAACACAAGTAAAAGATTATAGAAGTTTTAACTAATCTAGAAAGCAAATAAGTAAAAGAAAAGATGAATTCAATTGAGAGAGATAGGCTAGGTTATCGTGAGTTGAGGTGTGATAGCCGATTGGATCGTCTTGGTAAAAGAGTGCACGGACAACTCAGTTGCCGTGGCAACTTGCACGACGGGGTTGCCTTGGCAACTAATTGATGGTTGCCTGGGCGACTAGTTGGGCAACTACTTGGGCGACTGGGCAGCAACTTCAAGGTTCGGCGGAGCGTTCTTCAATGGTTTCTTCTTATCCCTAAGTCGAAACTCTAGCTACTTGTGCATGCCTTGATAATACATCCCTGCGTGAATCAAGGGTGAACAACAACCAATCTTGCGCTCTTCTTAGCCGTTGAAATCCTTAACTTATTCCTAAGCCGGATTAATCTTCACCATCATTGGATAAAGATCATATTCATTCGTTTCTTGAATCTAACTCTCCTGATATTAGATAAATGGATGAAATCACGAGATCCTCTCCCAATTCACTCGCAAACAATAATAAGAACCAAGAATGAATAAACCTTGAAATAGAAAAGTGCAAACTCTTATTACCTAAACAAAAACCAAAAGTTTCTCACAACCACAAAACACAATAACCATAGCCAAGTAAATTTAGTTCATGGCTAGGTTCCAAAGAAACACAAGATAAACAATCCCTAGCACGAACCCAATCGAACAAGGAAGAAAAGATGAAGGAGGAGGCTTGTCGAAATCCTCCTTGCCCTTGATGCTTGTCGAAAATTCTCTCATCTTGCCCTACTTGGACTTGTCGAAATTTCTCTCTTGCTCTCTATATTGGTCTTGTCGAAATTCCCTTGATATTTATAGGGCTAGGCCAAAGTCCTTCTTTGAGGAGGAGTTTGAGTTGGAATTAAATTATCTTTAAAGAATATAATTCTTTATTATAATTTTATTCCTATTAGAACTTCTCCTATCTTCTTGGAATTTAATTCTTCTTTAATCTCTGCATGGCAATCAAATTCCTTTGGGCTTGGGCCTTGCTCCATGTCAACTTGGGCTTGTAAAATCATGAATTTCGACATCCCTATTGCATTTAGTTTTTGTCGACAAATGCCATGGCAACTGGCTCGGCGTCTCCTTCATGCATTGCCCTGGCATCTAGCTCGGCATATCCTTCATGCATTGCCCTGGCAACTAGCTCAGCATTGCTTTGGCAAGTGATCCTGCACATACACACACAAAGCACACCAAAGCAGCATCTTTTCCACAAAAACTACCAATTTATGTAATCAAGCTCAACGATGGAAGGAAACGTGGATTAATGCATGAATGGCTAACTATGCAACTAATATGAGCCTAAGTCTAACAATAATATGAGTAAAAAGGGTAAGAAAAATAGTACTTTTGAACACTTATCACCTATACATATCAGCTAAACAAACACAAAACACAACTAATTTCATTTTTTCCCGCCCAAACTGGTCCATGTGGCAGCCTCGGATTGGCCTGAAACAAATGCACTCGGATTATGGTTTTGATGACGTCATCACTTACTAACCTATAAATAGGAGAGAGAAATTCATGTTAGGGCCAACAATTACAGTCATTAATTAGATACCATAAATTAATAATAATAATAATAAATAAATAAATAATAAGATAACAATGGAGAGAAAAGTTACCTTTCTCGGCAGTTGAGCCAGCACAGTAGCCGAATCGGCCGGGAAGACGAATCACCGTTGAAAGCTGAACCGTTGATTTTTAGTGTTTAGATTTTTTTGTTTTTCTGGCCAGCAAAGACAGAATCGTTGTGTACCAAAACTACTATAAATTAACTGGTAAATGTGATCCAATTTTCAAGCTGCTACGAAAGAACAATCCTTGTGAATGGGATGAAGAATGTCAAGAAATATTTGACAAGATAAAGAAATACTTGATAAGTGCTCCAATTCTGGTAGCACTGGTTCCGGGCAGACCACTTATTCTCTACTTGATTGTTCATGAGAATTCAATGGGTTGTGTACTAGGGCAACATGATGATAGAGGAAGAAAAGAAAGGGCCATCTATTATCTGAGTAAAAAATTCACAGAGTGTGAAGTACGGTACCCGCCAATTCAAAAGTTATGTTGTGCTTTGGTTTGGGTAACTCGTAGACTTAGACAATACATGCTATACCACACTACTTGGTTGATATCCCGTCTGGATCCATTGAAATTCTTGATGGAAGCACCAGCCTTGATAGGAAGATTGGCTCGATGGCAAATGTTATTGTCAGAATTTGATATTGTGTACGTAAACCAGAAAGCAATAAAAGGAAATGCAATAGCAGATTTCTTGGCTAGTCGCGCTTCAGAAGACTATGAGCCCCTGAGTTTTGATTTCTCGGATGAAGATGTGATGAATAATTCTTCAGAGAAACAGAAAATAATAGAGAATGGTGCTTGGAAATTATTTTTCGATAGAGCAGTTAATGCTCTGGGACGTAGAATTGGAGCAGTGGTGATTTCTCCAGATAATACACATTATCCCTTCACAAGTAAGCTAGAATTTTTGTGCACTAACAACATGGCAGAATACGAAGCCTGTGCTATGGGTTTACGAGCTGCTATTGAAAGAAAGATAGAGATTCTAAAGGTATATGGAGACTCTGCACTAGTGATCTATCAACTTCGTGAAGAGTATGAAACAAAGGATGCGAACTTGATCGAATATAGAAAATTGAACCTTGAGTTAGTGAAAAAGTTTAAAGAGATCAGTTTTACATATCTCCCTATAGAAGACAATCAAATGGCGGATGCCTTAGCTACACTAGCTTCGGTATTTCTAGCAAATAAGCCAGGAGATATGGTGCCAATTCAGATGCAGAGTTCTGAAACTTATGCTCACTGCTACAGCATAGAGGAAGAGGCAGATGGAAACCCATGGTATTATGATATCTTACAGTACATCAAGTCCCAAACTTATCCTGATAAGGTGAATGATGTTGATCAAAGGACAATCAGAAGAATGGCCGCAGGATACGTGCTTGATGGTGAAATCATGTAAAAATAGGCAAAGATCAGATATTGCTAAGATGTGTTGATGCTCGAGAAGCTAGAAGTATCTTAGCTGAAGTGCATGATGGAATATGTGGGACACGTGCCAGTGGTTTTGCAATAGCCTAGAAAATTATGAGGTATAGGTATTATTGGTCAACTATGGAAGGGGACTACATTGAGTATGCTAAGAAATGTCATAAATGTCATATATATGCAGATAAAATAAATTCTCCTCCAGTACCTCTTCACACAATGAATACACCTTGGCCTTTTGCAGTCTGGGGCATGGATGTCATTGGTCAGATTTACCCCAAAGCTTCTAATAGACATCGTTTTATTCTTGTGGCCACTGATTACTTTACCAAGTGGATAGAAGCAACTTCCTATGCCAATATTACTAGATCAACAATCTGCAAGTTTTTGAAGAAAGAGATTATTTGCCGCTATGGATTACCTGAAAGAATCATTACCAACAATGCCACTAATTTCAATAACAAGGTGGTGACAGAAGTGTGCGAGCAATTCAAAATTCTGCATCACAATTATGTAGCTTAACGTCCAAAGATGTATGGTGCAGTAGAGGCAGCAAATAAGAACATCAAGAAAATCATAGCGAAGACAACAGATACCTACAAGGACTGGCATGAAAAGTTTCCCTTTGCATTGTTTGCATATCTAACTTCAATGCGAACTTCTACCGGGGCAACGCCGTATTCTTTGGTGTACGGAATAGAGGCAGTATTACCAATTGAGGTTGAAATTCCTTCTCTTCGAGTTTTGTCCGAAGCAAAGTTGGATGAAGCAGAATGGGTACAGACTCAGTATGATTAGTTAAATCTCATCGAAGAAAAAAGTTTGAAAGCTATATGTCATAGTTAAATGTACCAGAAGACAATGATGTGGGTTTATGATAAGAAAGTTTGACCCAGAGAATTATGAGAGGGTGATCTAGTGCTAAAAAAGATCTTGCTGATACATAAAGATTTTCGTGAGAAATGAATGCCTAATTGGGAAGGATCGTATATTGTCAAAAAGGCATTTTTCGGAGGGCCGTTGATCTTAGCTGAAGCTGATGGTGAGGAGTTGCACAAGCCAGTGAACTTTGACTTAGTTAAGAAATATTACGTTTGAAGAATAAAAAAAGAGGTTAAAAAAAGTGAAGTGAAAACCCAAAAAGGACGCTTCACAAAAGGAATAATCTTAGAAGAAAACCCGAAAGGGCACCGTAGATTAAAAAAAGAAAAAGAAAAAGGGGGTTCAATATGAAAACACGCAAAAGAACATCTTGAAACCGAAGGAGGATCTGAGTTGAAAACCCGCAAAGGGCAGCTTAGATGGTTTGTGATTAGGCATCCGGCAAATAAGACCTCTCGGATACCCAATATTTTGGAAAGGATTCCACATCTGTAAATATTCTGACAATGTTGAAGTCTGCTGAAAGGGCTCCAGTTCAAGGCTACGATTGGTTGAAAAGGTTGATGAATTCTTCATGCTATGGATACTTGAAGACTTGATTTTGTTTCTTGTTTTGTTGTTTCTGTTTGCCATGACTTTTTCAAATATCATGTATTTGAATTGATAAGCCTCAATAAAGTTCATGAATTCTCTTTCGAGCTTTATGTTATTATTCCAAAGCATCATGAAAGTAGACTAGTGTAATTCATATAAAAACAGATGATTTCTTGGTATTACTGTGTTTTGAAGAATGCAGGTGAACCTTGGCACTCCAGGTTATTGGAAAGGAGTGTACAAAAAAGGAATAGGTGGAATGATGTGCCAACAGAAATGAAGAAGTGCTTGAATCAGTCAACAGATGAACAAGTGGGGATCGTGGAAAAAGAAAAAAGAAATTAGTTGGGTGAAAACCCGAAAAGGCGCATTAAAAAAAGAAAAAAAAGGAAAGAGAAAAAAGAAAAAAAGAAAAGAGAAGAAAAGAAAAGAAAAAAAGAAAAAGGTGAAAACTCGAAAAGGGGCCACAAAAAAGAAGAAGAAAAGGTGAAAACCTGAAAGAGCGCCTAAAAAAACCAAAGTGAAAACCTGAACGGGCGCTTTGAGAAAAGCAATTTAAAGTGAAAACCTGAAAGGGCGCTTTAGAGCATGGGACCAGAAACACAGAATGAGGGCTTGAAGGCTAGTCTGGAATATGAGATGAAGTGTCAAAATAGGTTAAGGATTGACGAAGAAACACAATCAAGCAAAGACCGATGAGTTACTCAAAAAGTAGAAGCAGCTTTTGTGTCCTAGCAGATCGTTGTTCATGCATCATATGTAGAAATTAAGGTCATACTAACCTTCATCAAAGCATCTTAATCTGTTTTGCCAGGTACTTACCAAGAACGAGGAGCTCATAATGAGAATAGTTCGTTTCAGGATTCCTAATGAGAAGAATCCGCTCAGCAAAGAATGAAGAACTCCTAATGAGAAGAGTTCACTCCAGGATTCCTAATGAGAAAAATCCGCTCAACAAAGAATAAAGAACTCCTAATGAGAAGAGTTCGTTCCAGGATTCCTAATGAGAAGAATCCGCTTAGCAAAGAATGAAGAACTCCTAATGAGAAGAATCCGCTCAGCAAAGAATGAAGAGCTCCTAATGAGAGGAGTTTGCTCTAGAATTCCTAATAAGAAGAATTCACCACATAGTTCCTAATGAGAAGAACTCGCCTGATGAAAAAAGAGCTCATAATGAGAAGAGTTCGCCCTTTTGGAAGATGAAGAATTTCATAATGAGAAGAACAGCTTTAGACCTCGGCCGATTAGAGGATGGATGTGCATTCGAGCAAAATTCATGTATTTTTAGTCTTTGCTCTATTCCTGTTCCACAGCAATGAGCAAAGAGAGGCAGCTGTTATACCCGAATTTTGACCGAGTCTAAATAAATAAATAAATAATATATAAATAATAAATAAATATAACGTCCATAATAAATAAAGTTCATAGTTTTTTTTTACATATCCATTACACTCCAAAGAGCTTTCAAACCCAAATTACAAGCGTACAAGGCCCGTTTTAAACCCAATTTACAATTAAATCCTACACAATTACATCTCAGATAAAAGAAGCCCAAAAGAAACACAATTGTGTTTCTTTTTACCGCCCAAATTAGCCACGTGGCATACTACCATTGGCCCTATTGAGTTTTACCCGGATTAAACCCCAGTCCAAGCCAGATGTCCACAGTTAAATGGCCATGACGTCAGCCATTATCCCAGCTATAAATACCTGTAGAGAGAGAAAAAACAAATGAGGGTAATCATTAGGGACAATTATTACAGTAATAATTGAGGAGAGAGGGAATTCGAGAGGTTACCTGAGAAAAAGAATAGTTACTAGAACACCGAAGGTCGCCGGAGTCAGACATTAGAACAGTGATTTCGTTGTCGGGAACACACCAGAGGTATATTTTCTCCTCTACTTTTCGTTAACCTGCAAAGACATATAAATAAGTTAGATCTGAGTTTTAGAATAAAAAACAGTAACTAAAATCAAACCTAGATCTAAAAAATAAATACAAATCGATAAGGTTTTTAGACTTATCTCGAGTTGATCTGAGGAGTTTTTTGGTTGCCGACTGGTTTAAGAGCAAAGGCAGAACGGAAAAGGGTAAGTAGGTTCCATACGGGTAGTTTAGGCTTAAGATCGGAAGAAGATGGGTGGATTCTGTTGAATCCGGGCCTAGATCTAGGTTTAGGAGGGGAAAATGAAGTTTTTCTGAGTTTTTAGGCAGAGGAGGGCGGCGACCGAAAATCGCCTCACGGTAGTGACCGGTCACCGAAGAGGAACCAGATGGTGGTCGTAGTGAGTCAGTGGCTGGAGTTTGGGTTACGGTGGTCAGCGAACAAGTGAAGAGTGGCCGAAGGTAGTTGCCTAAGATCTAACGGAGGTTGGCATGGTGGTTTGTGGATGGAGTGGATGATGTTCATCCCGTTCTTGATGAACTTGGATGAACATTCATCCAAAACCAGAGTTTTGATCGAGTCTAAGTAGTTTTCTGGGTTAGGGAGGTGTTTGAGTTGAGAGCGTTTTGGGATGGCTGAGTGAAGAGAGAGAGTATGAAGTTGAGAAATGACTGAGTTGACCGGGTTTGGGCCTTGTGGGCAAGTCAACACGGCACCGTTTTGGTGCCGGGTCAAAGAAGGGATCCGCGTGTTTTTGAACGAGTGGGTATAACCCGCGTGTTTTTATTTGGATACCCTTTGGTATTTGCCCTTTATTTTGCAATTATTCAATTTAGTCCCTAATTCCCTTTAAATTGGTTCCCAAGTTTTGTAATTCATTCAATTAGGTCCCATGTCTCCCTTAATTGTTCCCCTTAGTTTGTAATTCTTGCAATTGGGTCATTGGGCGTTTTGTAATTGGATACACAGTTTTGTAATTGTCTCAATTTGGTCCATTAATAATAGTTTGAGCTTTGTTTGTTCTTAATTTAGTTTTTTTTAATTGTTTAATTTAATTTTTATAGCATTAATTTATATGTTTGTTGCATATTTGAAAATTAGCATGTAGTATATCTCGTTAGATAATTAAATACACTTAGATATTAATTAATAGAGCCATTAGTTTAGGTTTCTTTAATTAGGGTTCAATAATTAAATAGTGTAGATAATTGTAGATATTAAAAGTATATTAAATATAATTTTAGAATCCAAATATGGATGGTGTTCCATTGTTTACAATTGGGTGTTATCACATGGATTTCTTTAAATTATATTTAATATATTTCTTACTTAAAATTAATTATTAACTTAATTTTTTAGCAAAAATCAAATAATTAATAATTAATACATTGTAGTTAATTAAATGTATATCGAATAGAATCTTTGAGGTTCAAATCTGAATGGTGTTCCATTGTTTAAAATGAGGTGTTATCTCAGCCTTGGTCATAAAGGTGTATATTCGATATACATTTTCACTTAAAATTGATTAAATAATTTGTTAGAGCCTTAATGAAGACTAAAACTTTAATTAATTAGAGGAATTAATTAATTAGGAATATGATTAATTTAAAGGCTTTAAATCTATAGAATGTGTTCATAAAAATGACATTTTCACATAAAAGCCGTTAAATTAATTAATATTCATAGTTTTAAATAACTAATTAATTAAAGACTTTATAGGATTAGAACTTAAAAATTGACAAGACAATAAAATATCATTCATTAAAAACCTTTTATGTTGGAAATTCATTTTTTAAAATACGAATGGGGGTGCCACCTAACGGGGTGCCTTTAATCTCGTATTCGAACAAAAATGAATTTCCTTATAAAAGGATATCTGCATTCGAAATTTAAATTCAGTTAATAATTATGAGATAAATTAAATTCAAATTATTATTCGAAATGCCACGTAAAATTAAAAGTACCGATAACGGGCGTTTGTAGGGGTGCTAATCCTTCCCTACACGTAACTGACTCCCGAACCCAACTTTTAAGACAAAATCTCTGGTCTGTTTTTCCGTTGTCCAATCTACCTTGAAGTAATCGGTGGGACTCCAAAATGTTTTATAATGGATAAATAAAGCAAAATCCGATTTAATATGAAAAACCCTATATTTTCAGGATTAAATTAAAAATGACCAAAAATCCTATTTTTCAAAAGATCGATCGTCGGGCTATTTTTCACATTCCCAGTTTTCAAAAAATGGTCGCGACACAACTACTTCGAGGTTTATACCCAAAACCTTGAGTTACACTCTCCCAGAAAGTAATACAAAAGAAGTAAACAAGGAAAACCTCACTAGGCAATATGTTTGCACAATTAGCTCTCACTCAAATCTTAAACACTTGAGCAAATTGACAAAGAAGCTCAACAAGTGTTTTCTAATGAAAAAATAAACTTTAAAAGCAAAAAAATGATTTCTCTAACATTGAATGTTGGCAAGGATGTTTCTTCTACTTTACTTGATGCTTGAAGCCCCATTTTTTTCCTCAAATGAGTTTGTGGCCGTTACTAGCCATTGGGGGTTGTTTAGAGCCGTTGGTGATTGATTTTTCATCCATAAATACAGTTCTGCAACTTCGGGTATTAGTACTCGACCTTGGGTATCAGTACCTACCAAAACAAGAAAGAGCCATTGTAGTACTTAAGTTGTACATATCGTTACGCGATCCGTCTGTATCGTATGGTACCGAGGGTACCGGTAAGGGTTTGTACCGGTACCAAAATTCCTTACTAGAATTCTAGAAAATCTTCTCGTATTGATACGTTGAAGATTTGTACCAGTCCGAGTGTCTGCATATCGGTACCGATGGTAAGGTACCGGTACGGGTAAACTATTTTTGACACTTTAGCTATTTTGAAAGCATTTGTTCAAGTAAAAACATTTTCAAATATATTTGGACTTCGAATTATTTTTGCAATTTACATTTGAGTCCAAAAATATTTTCAATTTTGTTATATCAAAATAATTATCTCAACAATCTCCCTCTTTTTGATA
This sequence comes from Hibiscus mutabilis, assembly GCA_019671005.1. Lineage (NCBI taxonomy): Eukaryota > Viridiplantae > Streptophyta > Magnoliopsida > Malvales > Malvaceae > Hibiscus > Hibiscus mutabilis. Next base: position 35,108,299 of record CM033733.1, on the reverse strand, counting down.
TAACGAAACCCTTTGAAAAATTATTTTTGAAAATGCTCCCCCTTAGAAAAATAATTTTTAAAAACGAGAATATTTTTAGAAAAATATTTAAACTCCTTTTTTTTCTTTTTGAAAGTTAATTTCTCAACACATCTCTCGCCCTTTTTGTTATATTAAAAATTATTCAAAACAAAGTTTGAAATCACATTTTGGTTCAAGATAACAATTGAGTAGACTAAAAAAACATAATTTTGACATGAAAGAAAAATGGCTCCCCCTTAATCAACCAACTAAAATTGATTAGTCCAAACATTCAAGAGAAATTAAATTAAATTTCAAACAAATTAAATTTCAAACAAATAAATAAATTAAATAAATTAATAAATGAAAATTAAAGCAATAAGCATACAATGCATGGCAAAATGGGAACAAAAATATTCCTTTTTTACTGTACGTACATGTACAGATACGTACGTATCTGTACTGGTTGAATGTCATATCGGTACAATATGGGCTGTACCGGTACCGACTGGGTGAAATGGTGAAAATATACAGCAAAAACATATTTAGAGGCCTCATAAACCAATTTTAAGTGCATACAAAGGCTCTAAGAGATCCTAGATATTCATTTTGGACATTTTAGCTACAAATTATTAACATAATTCTCAAAATACAACATTTAAAGCATAGAAAGCATGGATTCACCAAAATTCAATCAAACATTACAAGTTTAAGGCCAAAAACATAGATATGGACATTAATAGAGGTGTAAATGAACAGAACGTTCGACGAACCGTTCTCGAGCTATTCATATAATATTTGTTTATTAAGCTAAATAAACGAGTATGAACAAAATTTTTATGTTCGTTTAATAAACGAACATGAATAGAGATGTGTTCGATTCGTTTATGTTCACGAACAAGCTCGTTTATAAGCTCGTTTATAAACTCATTTATAAGCTCATTTATTGGATGAAAATATTTGTAGATGTATCTAAATACTACTTTTTGTCGTTGCTAAGGATGTTATATAAATTCATGTTGAAATGTAAGTTTTATTTTGTTGCTTTTGTTTTATTTATTTATTTATTGTTAATTTAGGTAACATTTCTGAACATGTAAATGACCATGTGATAAAGCTAAAATTGATTTTGATATAACAAGGACTAATTTGTAAAAAGGATAAATTTTTAAATACTTGTTTTACTCACTAAATTGACAAGGATTCAAACTTAAAATATTTTCTAAGTCAAAACATTAATCCCTAAAGTTTTCTAAGTGTTTGGTACTCAAAAATAGCCATTTTGGTACAGAAATACTGATACGCTTAAGGTTGTATCGGTACAATTTTTAGCTACAAAAAAAGTGTTTTATCTGTGATGGCTATAGGGTACCGATAGCTGTGTAGCCGTATTGGCACGCCTTGTTAAACCTAGAACCAAAATTGCTTATGAGTATCAGTACGACTTCATGCATACCGGTATAGGGGTTAAAGATTTTTCAAATCTTTTCATTTAATATTTGACCGTTGTCTTGTCAGTTTTATTGGAACCATAAGTTTGAAAATCAGTTAACACGTACCGATACTCATATAGGCGTATCGATGCGATTTTTATTGCACAACTTATTAGAATTCCAGTGAGCAAAATTGGTATCGATATGGTACAGACCGTATCGGTACGCCCTTTAAAATATACACACCATATTGATACAGCTTTACGCATATCGATATCCCTTTGTTTGCAACGGCTATTTTCTCTTTGTCAGGTACTGCTACGCTTGCTCGAGGACCGATACGCCTAGCCACCAAACAACATTTATTGTAGGAAAAATGCAGCCCAACGGCTCTATTCAATATCCCAACAACCCAAACGGTTAGAAATCAATGAGGGGTATAAAATCAAGTCTCTAAAGCTTCAGCAATAACTATTAAACCAGTCTAAAACATTCAAGCACATATCCAACAATCTTTGAGCCTTAATTGTCAAAATCTTGTAACCCACTTAAGAGTTAATCATTGTAATCTTTTTACTCAAGTTTTGGGGTTTTAGTGAGCTTAGAATTATACAAACAATTAACCTTGTGAGAGATTTTCAGTTTGCTTTATTTGTATTCTCTTTGTGAGGGTTCTTAAGACTTTGAGGTATAAGTCTTAAGGAGATTGTAAGGTTATCTCCTTGAGCCTTAAAAAGAAAGCAAATCTTGTGAATTTGAGAAATCTCTAGTGTGGATAGCTAAGGTAGTGGATGTAAACCTTGTTAAAAGGTTAAACCACTATAAATTATTGCGTCTCAATCTTTTTATCTTTCCAATTACTTCCACCAAATTTTTTTATTTGCCAATTCACCCCCTCTTGGCCATTTATCATTGATTGATCATCCCAACAACATGTTCATGAATAAACTAATACGTTCGCAAACACTTAAATGAACGCGTTCCCAAACACTTAAACAAAAACGTTCGCGAACACGATTGTGAACATTAAACAAAAGAACACGAACACCTTCAAAAATAAATAAACGAACACGAACACAATATTAAAAATTTAAACAAACACGAACTGAACATGAACACCTTTAAAAATAAACAAAAGAACAAGAACATAGTCTTGTTCGTTCAAGCTCAATTCATTTACACCCCTATGGACATATAAGACCATAAACAAGTAACTCATACAATTTGAGGCTCCTCCTAACTATATGCAATTAAGGCATCATAGAGTCAATCAAAACATGCTAGATCATAATAAAATTTCACAATATGAGCATGATCAAGCAATTGCATGAAAATAAATTTCACCACTTGAAGACTCATCGAGCAATATAGCCCTAGTAATGTGAATGCCACCGTATCATTTAATTATAGACCCAATACTCATTGTTTCATTAAACATGACCTAACAACCCAAATAAACTAAAATTTAGAAGATAACTAACTCTAATAAGACGAAATCACTTCGCTTCTTCATTTTGACTCCTTACAATGCTCCATCCTTCAAACAATCATTGACCACAAAGATTAAAATCTAGAAATTGCTGCTGCAATTGATGAAGAACCTCCCAAGTAGCATCTTCGGGAAATGAGTTGGTCAATTCCACCAATACTTAAGTTACTATTCAATTTTCTCTCTTGCCTATCCTCCTACTCAGAATTCTCAATGGCTCTTTACTTATACTACCCTGAGGTCCAATGAATGGCAGTTCCTGCTAAGAATTAGCATCACCAATATGCTTCTTCAACTAAGATAAATGAAAAACAAGATGCACCCTTGACTCATCAAGTAGCTTTAGCTTATAAACCACCATTCCCACTTTCTTAATGAATAAGAATGATCCAACCCACTTTGAGGCTAACTTTTAGCAAGATCTGGTCTTAATAGTTTGTTGCTTATAGGGTTAAAATTTCAAGTACCACCCACTCTATTATCTGTAGTTCATAGTTGTCCCTTCTCCTATCAGCTTGTTGTTTCATCCGATCTTGTGCCATTTTAAGATGAAACTTTAACATTTTTATGATAGTTTTTCTTTTCTGCAAACTCTTATCCACTGATTCCACCACAGAATCTCTAGCTATATAAGGTAAATAAACAGGGGGAGGTTGTCCATATAATGCATGATAATGAGTGGCTTGAATAGCCAAGTGAAAGGTTGAGTTGTACCACCATTCAGCCAAATACAACCATTCTCCCCTTTTCTTAGGTCTCTCATCTGTCATATATCTCAAGTCTCCAGGAACTTGTTAATTCTTTTAGTGGGCGCTGAAGGAGTTACTGTTGCCCCCAATTTCTTAAACAGTTCCTCTTAAAACACGCTCACGAAAAAATGACATGTAGCAGTAGAAGAGGGTGCCAAATGTCCCTATCACGTCACAAAATTAACGACGTTAGCATCGAGGGGCATTTTAGAAGATAGAAGCAAATACAAGGAACACATTGAACCCTTATAAAGTTTAAACACCAAATTGGGTGATTCTGTAAAGTACGGAGGGCGTTTGTGGTATTATCTTTTATGATTATAATGAAAGTAATAAATTTTATATAAATAATCGAAATTACCATATGATGAACTTGATCTTAGCTTAATTTACAAGAACATAGTAGATAATGACAGGAGTTTATCTTTGATGAATCAATAAAGCTAAAAAGTATGAATTATAATAGAGTAATTGATAATGGAGAAGACGAAAATAGAAAGGGAATTTAAGAGAAAATGGGAATATTACTGATTTATGAAAAAGAGTAAAGTTGCTTGATAGTTCAATACAGCTGACTCTTCTTATATAGCCAACGATAGGCCTAACTGACCTAATTCACTCTTAACTAAAGCCCAGCAACTTTGACCAACTGAACCAATTCAATTACAACAGTTTACACAAAGGACTATAATATTCTGATATTCTCTTAATTTTTCTCTCCATTAGAAGATTCTAATACTCTCATATTCTCCTGGTTTTCCACTTCTTGAACTTCAAAATGAGACTTCACACCAAGCTGATATCGTAAATAATCAAAGGTAGCTTATGAGACTGTTTTTGTTAAAATATCAATTGTTTGTTCAGTACTTAACTTAATTAACAACCAACTGACCAGTTAGCATTCTTTCTCGAACTAAGTACAAATCAATTTCAACAGGTTTGATGCGTGCATGATGTGTTGGATTGGCTGCCATAGACACTGTTGAAGTGTTGTCACACCATATAGTAGGCTTTCCAACTAATGAGACACCAATTTCTTTAAAAATTTTCTCAATCCAAATAATTTCAGAAACAACATTGGCTAAACTTATGTAATCTACTTCATAAGTGGAGCGAGAGAATAATTTATTTCTTTAAACACCATGCAATAGGGTTTCCACCAAGATAAATACATTAGCATGTAGTTGATCTTTGATCCTCAACAGATGCAACCCAATCAGCATCTGAGAAACATACAAGCTAAAAGTGTTTTCCGGCAGTAAGGAATAGCCCATGATCAAGAGTACCTTGAAGATATCTCAAGATACGCTTAAATACCTTCCAATGTATGGCACAAGAAGCATTCATATACTGACTCAACTTGTTCACAACATGTGAGATGTATGGACGAGTGAGGCAGACATACTAAAGATCACTTATCACACTCATGAAAAAAATGAATATCTTTAAAAGGTTGGACATCTCCAGCAGTGAGATTAGGAGAGACAATCATAGGTGTTGTTGTAGGGACAGAATGTAATTATTAGTCCTAGTCAATAAATCAATGACATATTTCTTCTAATTAAGTAGAATGCCCTCAAGATATTGTTGAATTTCCATGCCCAAAAAAATCCAAGCTGACCCAGATCTTTTAATTAAAACTCAATATTGACTTGTTTGCATACTTCCTCAATTTTATCTTCCAGATTACTAGTGATGACAATGTCATCCACATAAACCGTTAAAAGAACTTTGGACTTAGAAGAAACTCAAACAAAGAGAGATGTATCAGCTTTAGACATTGTAAAGCTTAATTTATTAGCCAAAAAGGCTTTGAGAGTATCAAACCATGCTTTTGGGGCTTGTCTAAGCCATACAATGCCTTTTTCAAGTGACACACCAACTTTTCTCCTTGAGGACCTTTATGTTCAAAGCCTGGAGGCTGATTCATATAAATTTCCTTAGCCAATTCTCCATTTAAAAATGCATTGTTAATGTCAATTTGTCGAATTAACCATTTTTGCATAACAACAATTGTTAAGACAGTCCTAATTGTACTGGATCTCACCACAGTACTAAATGTTTCACGAAAGTCATACCTAGCAGTTTGGGAATAACCCTTAACAACCAAACGGGCCTTAAATTTTTCAACTGATCCATCAGATTTCTTCTTGACCCAAAACAACCACTTGCATCCTATTAGTTTTCTTATGGGTGGCAGTTATGTCAACTCCCAAGTGTCATTCTTCAAGAGAGCCTGGTATTTATTATGTACTGCCATTCTCTAGTCAGAATCTACCAAGACTTCAACGACTATAGAAGGCTCAAAAATTTCTTTATGCACAATAAAGACCTTGGGTTTAAAGGTTTCAAACTTTCCTCTGTTACCATAAGATGAGCATTTGGAACACAAACTGAAGGAACAGGTGGAGATGGAGATGGTATAGCTTGTAAATATGAAGATGGATTATGATTTTTAGTAGAGGAAGATGGAGATGGTATAGCATGTAAAGATGGAGATGGACTGTGATGTATAGCTGGGGAAAATGGAGGTGACATAGTATGTAAAGATAGAGATGGATTGTGATGTATAGTTGGGGAAGATGAAGGTGACATAACAAGTAAAGATAGAGATGGAGATGTCTCTAAGATATTATGTTTAGAAAGTTTATGAGCAAAGCTCTGACTTTCAGTATGTATCCTAAAATCTGAAGATTGAGGGGATTTTATACTAAACAAATTATGTATATTAAGAGACTTTTGTTTGTGACAATGAACAGAACTAGTCTTATTAGTCTTAAGAAATAATGGACTGAAAGCAAATGGGAACACAAGCTCATCAAAATTAACATGTCTTGATATATAAATTCTAACACTGAAATCTAAACACTTAAACCATTTATGATTAGGTGAGTAACCTAGAAACACACACATAGCAAACCTGAACTGAAGTTTATTTCGATTATAAGGTCTTAAGAAAGAAAAACAGGCACAATCAAATACTCTCATAGACTTATAATCAAGACATTTGTCATAAAGCTTTTCATAAGGAGACTTACCAGATATAGCTTTTGAAGGAAGCCTATTGATGAGAAATATGGCACTAATGAAAGCATCCTTCTAGAATGTAAGAGGCATACTAGCTTGAGCCATTAATGTCAACCCAACTTCAACCGCTTACCTATGTTTCCTTTCCATAATACTATTTTGCTCTGAAGTGTATGGGCACGTAAATCTATGTATGATGTCATGTTGTTGAATATAAGAGGTTAATGCTATAAACTCACCACCATTGTCTGTCTAAAGAACTTTAAGCTTACATCCAAACTGACGTTCAGCTTGTTTGTGAAACTGAATAAAAGCATTGTAAACATCAAATTTTTGTTTTAAAAGATAAAGCCATGAATATCTTGAGTATGCATCAACAAAGGATACATAATTACAAAAGCCACTAGAGAATGTTGGAGCAGGGCCCCAAACATCGGCCACTACTAATTCTAAAGGTGTATTATAAGTAGTGTTAGAAATATGAAATGATAATTTATGAGGCTTTCCATGCTGACTTGCAGAACACAGATTAGTATATTTATTATTATAAAAAGGAATATTACAATCAGTAAGAAATTTGGTTAAAGCATCTTGAGCAGGATGTCCAAGCCTTTGATGTCATACATTCGAAGACTCAACTTGTGTTGACGAAGCATGAATTGAACTAGTAGAATTATCAGAAATAACTAAACTATTAGAAACACTTGAACCATAAAAGACATATGGACAATTACCGTCTCATTTATTCAAGCTAATGTTATTGCTATAAGTAGCTTTCATTGAATTATTCTCAGACATATACAATGTATACAGTCCTCCTTCTTCAGCTCCTTTTAGTAGTAGCTTTTTGGTATGTAAATCCTTAACTTGACAAAATGTTGGATAGAATTCAAGCACCACTTGGTTTTCATGCGTGAACTTAGAGACAGACAATAGATTTTTAGTAATTTTTTAAACATATAATAAATGTTTGAAATGCAACAATCGACTATTAACACCAAATAAAGCAGATTGTGCCACATTACATATAGGAATAACATTTCCATTACCTACTTTGACCTTACCTGTTCCTGCTTGAACAGAACCAACATTCAGATTAGTAAGATCACTTGTCAGATGGTGAGTGGACCTTGAGTGAAGGTATCAAGCATTGTCACTCACTACCTCAGGTGTTGCAATCATCGCTTGAGGATGCACTTGAACCTGTGGAACCAATTGAACAGATGGTGGGTGAGAATAGACGGTATTAGAAAAAGCTGGAACCACTGTAGCATGAGGATGAGAAAATGTAGTGGATGATCCAGGCTGTTGAACCAAGTGAGAATATCTTAGTGGTGTTGTAACCATAGCAGAAGAACCAATAATAGCATATGCAGGTGCTCCAATGTAATAAACATTATTATAAGGTGTTCCATGATCTGAATTATGAGGATTGTAAGTGGATAAATTTGTCTGAGAAGAATATCCCCTAAACAGCCACTTGAGTTACCACTGTATCCTCTATTACCATTATTCCTAGAAGACTCATTCTTAAAACTGAAGTCAAATCAAAAATAGCACCTGTCTGCCAGATGACAAAGTTTACCACATAACTGGCATTGAGGACTGTTAGAAGAATACCGACCGCTTCCTCTGCCTCTATTAACTCCAGAATCTTAAAAATTGTAGGAAGCATCCGCTATAAAATAGACATTTTGAACAAGAATAACTTGCTCAACACTATTAATAGAAGACTGTTGTTGAACTAAGGCTGACTAGTAGATGGGGGTTGTTGTTGAACAATGTGAGCGGATGCACTTAGTTAATTTAAGAGACTAGTTTGCCTATCATCAACAGCTAAGAGTATGGTTCTAACAGTCTTAACATCACTTGGACTAGGACTGGCAGAAATTACAGTTATCACAAATTCATATTCAGATGGCAATCCATTTAGAATTGCTGTAACATGCTCATGATTAGAAATTATCTCACCACAGCTAGTCAAATTGTCACAAATAGACTTTACCTTCATTAAAAACTCACGCATACTCAGCTCACCCTTTTTTCTGAGAGTGTAACATCCTCCTAAATGACATTAATCTAGATGTTGTTTTACCACTATATAGCCGCCTTTGAAGAGTGTTCTAAATTTCAAATGATGTATTTTGACCAATTAAGTAAGTTAACACATCCTTAATAACAGTAGACAATAACCACGAGGCAAGTGCACCATCTTGTTCCTCATAGACCTTAAAATCTGGATTAATACTAACAACTCTATCCTTAGTGATAGGTTGTGACGGCCAAGTGACATTACTATCAATATACTTTTGCAGTCTATTTGTTTTAATCGTGAGAAGCACTTGCTGATGCCATAATAGGTAGTTATTGTCATCAAGCGTCACATTAAACTTTTTAGTGGAAAATATTTTACCAACATTATTCGAGTTAACAGTTTGAGAACCAGTTCAATTAGTAATTTGAACCCCAATTTCATCATAATTTATCATGACTAACACCAGAAAATATGAATAAGACAAATCAACAACACGAAACTAACCAATCTGAAGAGAAGCAGAAGCAAAACACTCTACACAAAAACACAGATCTCATATATCACAAATCACACATAAATCCTAACAACGAAGAACACAACGTTATAACTTCCAGAGAATAAAAGTAAAACAAAATCAAGAGGACTTAGAAATTAGAATGAAATCAAGAGGAATCAGAAATCAGAACCGATGCGCACCTGAGCTGAAGTACAGCACATACTGATAGACCTCCAAAAAATTGAGTAAAAACAACACAAAGAAAATCTGAAGACGAACCGAATGTAGAGATGAGCAATTTTGAGAAGATACGGCGGTAGGATCACTAAAATTGCACCGATATGTCTCTGATACCATGACAGGAATGAACCAATGAAGCTAAGAAGTATGAATTATAACAGAGTAATTGATAATAGAGAAGACAAAAGCAAAAGGGGAATTTAAGAGAACAGAAGAATATTATTGATTTATGAAAAAGAGTAAAGTTGCTTAATAGTCCAATACAGCTGACTTTTCTTATATAGCCCACGGTAGGCCCAATTGACTTAACTGACTCTTAACCAAAGCCCAACAACTTTAACCAATTCAGTTACAACAGTTTACACAGAAGACTCTAATATTCTGATAGATAACTCTTTTCACAGTAATTACATTTACAAGAGGAAAACATACAAGTTGTAATTAGGTCGAAATGCCACGGATTCATTGAGAATATCACCTCATTGGATTCTATAACTTAGGGCATAACCTTCCACATAGTCCACGCATTAATAGCTTGAACTTATTTATTTATTTCTTGTTTTTAAAGTAAACTAAAAATAAAACCAAACCTAATTTGATGAAACCTGAATTCATTTAAAATTTAAAAGCTGTGTAATTAAGAAGTGGCATGCTGTTTCCTGAGCAGAAGAGGTGAGTCTTCGCACTAGGAAAAGGCCAGCCATTGAAAAACATAAACTCTCAATTAAGATTGTTATTATTGTGAAATTAGTATTGCTTCACGTGTACATTATGACTTGTTCAAATGCTTTGATACATACATCCCATTCCCCCCTATTACTATAAATATTGCTTCAATCTCTCGAGTCTCATCGTGCTCTCTTTAACTTCCCTTGAGATAGTATAATTTTTCCAAGAGAAACAAAAATGGAGATTGTGAGGAAATCAAATGGGTACTCAAAGGTGAATAAGTAAGACCCAGAGGAGTTAATCCGTTGACGAACTCAGTTCTTGATTTACAAAGTGATGGAGCAAGCAGATTGTACAAGAAACCCAGCGTTTATACGAATCAGATTGTGTAGGCTAAAGCTGAAGATCGGGAGGAGATTGAAGAAGCTACGGAACAGTATTTCGGCAACAAGAATCAGTTGAAGACATGGCGACGCCGACGCCCGTGATAGCCATCAATATGGAACCATTCCCACCCTTCCTTTTTTTCACTTGAAAGATATACGAATGATTTGTGTTTTCTTCTTTTTGCAATAACAAGTTTTTTTTTTTTTTACTTATTCTTATCATTTAGTCACTTTCCTTTCATCTATTGGCATTGCCTCTTCACGAAGGAGGTAATTGCAACATGTGGCTTGGTTCTTAAATAAGAGTGTTCTTTTTCCTTATTTTTCTTGCCCAATGTTCAGTTTAATCATTGTAGTATTTAGGTTAATCATAAATACTTCTATTTTTTTATGAGCGAGAACGAGAGCTTTTTTAAATTCTTTTCTTAATATATTTTTGATAGTTTTTGAGAGAGAGTATAGGCTAATTTTCCAATGTTTTTGAAAAGTTTAATGTGAAAGGTTTTTTAACAAGTGAGTTTGTAATTTTTGGTTTAATACTGTTATAAAAAATATTTATAAAATTATAAATTGTTCAATTTAGACGTTACTTTTGAAAGTGTAAAAATTGATAATATAAATGAGGACAAAAATATTTTTATTTAAAACCATAAATTTATGTCTTGGAAATGTTTTTGTCGTAAAAATTGTCTATTAACATTGTTTATGGATCCAAAAGTTTGATTTTGATTCAAGATAAGTTATTGCAATTAGATGATGATGATGATTGAGGATTAAACTGCTAGAATTTGTAAAATATGGAGAGTTAATCTGAACTGTTTTCAACTTTTATGCTAATTTCAAACAAAATGCTTCTTCATAAAAATATGAATAAGTGAAACAAATATCATTTTTAGACATTTAAATTGCGGTTGCGACCGAGTTTCAGTTACGATGTTCTATCGCGGTTGCGGATAATAACGGATGTATTGCGGTCATTGTGGACCTCTATTTTTTGTAATAGCAGTTTCAGATGTTGCCGCTACTGCTATATAAAGGTTGTTGTCGCAATAATTGACCGCTATTTGAATCCCTAATCGTTTCCAAGTTTCACTAATTTAATCGATTGGTTCATTAAAATCAGTCACCTCTATTTCGACCCCTCATTTTTAGGATGTTACTCTCTCTCTCTCTCGGATTTGAATACTTTTTTTACATCTCAAACTCTTCCAGTGTTGCTCAAGTTTGCTTTCATTGTTGGGTATTTGATCACTCAATACCAAACCTATTATTAAAATGGGTTTTTTTCAAAGACAGGACTAATTTGAAGGAGTTCCATGTCCACGTTTTCAATTTCATCTCACAAACCATGGCAATTACTTAGTTACTACATCTCTGAAATGTGAAGAACATAAATGAACATCAATAAAAATCTGGAAAAAAAAAACCATTTTGATTATGGGTTAAGCATTGTGTGCCCGAATACTCAACCTCCATCACTGTGATGGAAACTATTTTTGTGCTTTTTCTATTTGAAAAGGGTTTAGCTTTTAGGATTTCTTGAAGGGAAATAGGGGAAGATGAGTGGGTGAAGACCAAATTGAAGAATTAGGATTAAATTAGTTGAATTAATTCTATTTATAACTAAATTGATAGAATATATATAATTAATGAGGATGAAATATGTAATTATACAAATTTATTTAACTGTAACGTCAACATTTTTGTTGAATTTTAACAGCCAGTGGCTTGATTGAACCATTTTAATAGTTGAGTGGTTTGATTGACAAAATTTATAATTTAGTTGTCAAAATATGATCAGGCTTATAATTGGGTGCTCATGGATGTAGTTTAACCAAAAAATTCTCATAGAAAGAAATTGTTTGTAACATTATATTAGTGTAGGTTACAGTTGTAATTCAAGAGCAAAATTTTATAGTTATTTAGAACAAAAACAGAATTCACCTTTGTTGATCACCTAAGGTAAGCAACCTATTTGGAAAGTGGTTTTGAGCTGTTTAGAGGGTAGAGATGCGATTATTATTGGGTGTTCGCGTGGTTGTGGTTCGCTGGTACTAACAATCTTTTTTTTTATTTGATAACAAGATGAAAAGCCTAAAAGTTAACTAACAGGATTCAAAAGACCAGCCACCAGATCCTGTGGAGATGCGAAAAACCGACTGCCATGTGCATCACTACGTCCAAACTTTGCAAGCCCATCCGCCATACCATTTGCCTCCCGCTGTACATGCGAGAACAAGGCCTCCCGACCCCGTTGGACCAAAGAATTAATGTATTGATGACTTTTTAATTTGTCTGGATTTGTTTAATTTGGTGTTTTTATCTTCCCATGATGTTTGTGTTTTCTCATTGATTATAATAACTCTGCAAGGATCCCATGATGATTGGAGGGGAAAATAAGTATAATGATAGACATGGCGAGAAAAGAAAGTATTGCAGGAAGAAGAAGATAAAATTTAGAAGAATTTTAAGAGAAAATAAAACGAAATTTGAGTAACGACGGTTAGATATGAAAGGAATTAATGATACGTGTGACAATACCTAGGGCATAATGAATTGACACAGATGACTTTTGTTCATTATAGGAAGAAATGTCCGCAATTAGGTTTTTTGACGTTGAATATTGGCGAAAAATCTACTGGCTTGCGAATAGAAATCATGTACTTTTTTAGTGTTTCTTTCTATGTCCCACGTTAAAAATATAAAACTAGGGTTCATGATTAAAGTTTAAGATTTAATATTAGAGTTTAGGGTTAAGATTTAGAGAATTATGGGTATAGTATATTTTTAGAGTTTAGGGTTTATGATTTAAAATTTAAAGTTTAGGGTTAGGCCTTAAAATTTAATTTCTTAGTGTTGGGCATAGAAAGGAACACCGAAAAGGGACAGAAAATTTTTGTCCCTAGCTTATACCCACTTTTTTTTGGATTAGTGCGAAAGTACAATGTCTGGATGCAGGGGTGATTCAACATGTATAATAGGTGTGATCGCACAAAATCAAAAAAAGTCCTAAAATGAGTTCTTTAAGATATGTATTTGACAACTTGAATCTTAGAGCTTTTAAAATTTTTATTTCTCTTTCAAATGCGACAATTGCATATAGAGTTTTATTGACTATTTCTAATATTGTTGCTTCTGTAGAATAAAACTTTTCAAAATTAAAGTTTTATAAAGTTGTACTTACGAACAACTATGTTAAAAGAAAGGTTAAATGGACTTGCTTTGATGACAATCGAGAGTGATCTTTTGAAATAAGTTGATATTGAATATGTTATAAATTATTTTGCTTCAAAATATGTAAGAAAAACGATACTTTTAAATTAAAATGTTAAATATTTAGATATTTGTAAATTATTTTTATGTTGCTTAAAAAAATAATTTAATATTATTTTGTAAAATAAACTTTACTTAAAAAATCTTATAAAAAATTTCATTTTAAAAAATTATACATAACCTCTTAAATCTTTAAATTATCTCATAATAAACCCTAACCAGCAGTTTCTGGCGTGGTTTTGTATTTACCCACGTCCCTTTCTTTTCTTTTTGGATAAGTATCGTATCCATGTCTGGCTTTGGTGTCTGTTTGCACAAATTAAGGAAATGAAAAATTGAAACTTGCGTGGAAGTTGGTGATATGCTATAGTATTTGATTATTTGTTCCCTCTAACTATGAATAACCAATTCTCAAAACCCAAGGGAAATTAAAAAAAAAAGCATTTTAAGGGGAAAAAAAGCATTTGAATATTAATTACAGGAATTTTGCATGTGTCGGGATTCAAGGAGAAATTATTACATGGTCCCGGCTCATCACGCCATCTATGGTCTCATTTAATGAGATTCGTTCATTTAATGACATGTAAGAAAGAGGTGAAGATTCACTTAAAAAAAAATAAGATAGAAAATTATTATTGGATGTGACCATAGATGACGTGGTGAGTCAGACCCATCTAATAATTTTTTGGATTCAAGATATACATATACACATGATTGACGGTAGAAAATGGCCTAATTTCTATGTACAATAACTTAAGGTTTAAGTGTCAAATAAGTGCTCAAACTATACTTTTTTCATATAGGTATCTAAAGTTTTTTTTTGCCAAGTAGGTGTCTAACGTTTTTAAAATTTCTCGTTTAGGTGTCTCGCAGTTAATATACTTAAAAAAATCCTTATATTTACCAAAATTCACAAAATAACCCTAAAATCCATAAATCTCTAAATCTGGCCACTATCGCCGTCGTTCATCACATTGCCGGCGACGGAATAAAGCTTTCTTCTCTTGTCGCAAGACTCGAACGTCGTTCGTCGGTCGATCGGCCGCCATTTGTCGTCGATTGTTGTTTTTTCTTTTGCAAATTCGATTTTAGTTTGACGATAGGCACGACGTTCGTTGACTATCGTCTATAGAAGAATAGGGGAAATGATCGTGCGAGTCCGGTGACGGAAGTGGTAGGAACGCCGTTGGCGATTGACGTCGGCAAAGACTGGAATTGAGATTTGAGACTTAAGAATTTAAGGATTTAGGGACTATTTTGAGGATTTTTGAGAATTTTAGAATATTTTTTAAAAAAAAACATGCCAATTGTAATGTTTTTATTGGCTAACGGAATTTTTTTAATGGCTGTTAACGGCAAGGCACCTATATGAAAACTTTAAAAACGTTAAGCACCTATTTGACCCGAAAAATATTTTAAGCACCTATCTAAAAAAATATATAGTTTGAGCACTTATTTGACACTTAAAAGCATAACTTTAAAAAATGATTACCAGGATAATTCTCATGATTGAAGGCATTAAAAGATGATAGAGATAATCGAGGGAAGACCATCCGGCAGCATCATTAACTTAACTAGTTCTCCTCCGGAATACTTTGTAGCACCGGCTTCCATGGACTCGGTTGCTCAGCCTGAAACACAAATATATCCCCTCCACCTCTGACCATCCTGGCCAAGAGTAGTTGTTCCAGAGTCAGACCTTGCATGTCCACCTCCTGCATCAATTGCTCCAGCTCCTTCTTCGAAATTGTTATCTTCACCTCTCTGCATTTTCCATCTCCTACCAACTTCTCCTTCTCCATAATTTGCATCTCACCATCCATCTGAGTCGACTCCGAACACCCCCAGTGCTCGCCATCAGCCCAATATGACTTTTCGCGTCTAATACAATTCCCCATTCTTCCTTACCACTGGTTGGTTTCTTAATTGCTTTCTATCTATCTATAATAATACTATAAATTTTGGTGGCCGGAGATTTTGAAAATAATAATGCTCACAGTATTTATAGAGAAAAGAAGAGATGTGGGTAAGGTTACTGCAACCACAGGATACTGAGGTAAGATCTTACGTAGAAACCTGACAGAATGGTTGGTTGACCAAATTAAGATTATCAGGCTGTAAAAAAAACAGCTAAGACGTAGTTGATCACCTCAGCTCAGCAGCTAAATTGAAACAGCTTCGAGATTTCGTGGGCGGTGAGGATGGGGCGAAGACAACTAGAAGGATGGGAAGAACAAAATCCTCAACCCCTAATCATGCTTTTTTTTATACCCACACTAAACAATATTAAAAAATTAAATTCTAAATTTTAATCTTAAATTTCACATCTTAAATCCTAAAACATACACCTTATCCTTAATTCTTTAAACCTTAATCATAACTCTAACCTTAAATTTTAAACCTACTTTTTAAAGTGGGACACCAAATGAGACATGCTTTGAGATAGACATTTTCATCCGAAATTTGGAGTGTGAAATGGGATTAAGAGGGGGATCTTGAGATTATAAACAGGGTGTGAACAAAATGTATGACATTAGAATCTTTCACATTGGATGCATGCATGCTACGATGTTTGCTTCAAAGATAACTATCACTTCAATTTCCTTCGCTTTTTATTATTCCATTTACACAAAAATCTTATGGTTACTATATTGCATGATTAAATTATGGCGTAAAAACTGCATAATCTACCACGTGGGATCACTGGATTTTACCTTTTTTTTTTATTGTTCTAAGTGATTAAAAAATAGTATATGTTTATACATTTTTTTAATCTTTTGACAATGCACACACTTTACAGATAAAGCGATTTGAACCCGAGTCTCTTAAAGATGAACATCATCCTCTTTTTAATGGGACCACTTGTTGGAAAAATTATTAGATAGGTCTGGCTCACCACATCATCTATGGTCTCATCCAATAATAATTTTTCATCTCATTTTTTTCCAAGGTGACTCTTCACCTATTTCTTACATGTCATTAAAGAGTGATAGTTATTTGGAAATTACGCTGAAATGGATGAATCTCATTGGATGGACCATTGATGATGTGGTGAGCCGGATCCATCTAATAATTTCTCCACTTGTCAGGTTCATCACTGGTTTTTTCTGTTTTTTAACATCCTCACAAGATTTTACGATATATGTACATATTATATATTAAATAACTGTTTGAATTTTATGTCATGAATTAACTCGATATTATTTCAATCGAAATAATTGAAATATCCTTGTTTTAAAAAGACATAAATATTATAATAATTCTATTTCTTTATACCTCTATATGCTCTTAGATAGCTCGACATTCCCTCCTCTCGTTTCTTCTGTTACCCTCGTACAGTCGTGGAATCGTGAGTTCTATTCTTTGGCATGGAAGCTGTGTCTCCGTTCACTCTTTCCTCTTTGACTTTGTCTTCTTCAAAGACGTGCCGACTTGTGCTTTTGGGGGCCCTGAGCTTGATTTTTTGACTCTCGTCTGTGCTTTTCTGTGAGAATGCTCTTTTCTCCCTCACTCTGGTTGGTGATCTCTTTTATGGTTATTGTTGTTTAAGTTTTTGCTCTCTGTGAATCTGGTGGTTGTTCTCTGATTTTCTCTGCTGTTGGGTTGTCTTTTTGCTTGTCTTGCTTTTGTGCTTCCCTTGCTGGCTGTGGTTTTTTTGTGGTGTTATGGCTATGGGGCATGAAATGTTAGGGGCTTGGGGAATAGTGATATTGTTAGAGGCCTCAAAGACATAATTTTTAAATTCTAACTTTGCCTTGTTTTCCTCAACGAGACAAAAAAGAAGAGAAAATACATGGAAAAATTCAAAGGAAAAATAGTTTTGTTGAAAGTTTTTATGTTGATCCTAAAGGAATAGCTGGAGGGCTTGCTTTGTGGTGGACGTAGGATATCAAAGTCACCTTTTATCAATTCTAACAAGAATCTCATAGACACTTCAATTTCGTATAAGAATGGTGAAGAATGATTCTATACTTTTATTTACGCTCCCCCATACCACGAGGAAAAGAAAGAATTTGGGGAGCATCTCACCCACATCAGAAATTCTCAAAACTACAAATGGTGCATAATTGGAGATACTAACTCTGTCATTGATCAAGAAAACAAATTTGGAGGAATTTTGTTAATTCTAAAAGTGCTAAATGGTAGTATGATTTCATTAACAAGTCCAGCATGATAGAGATGCCAATGAAGGGTAGCCCTTGTACATGTTTTAACCAACGTATAGAGGACCGACCAGTAATAGAAAAACTTGACCGCGTCCTTTTTACAGAAGAGTGGAGCTTCTTGTTCTCTAAAGCTTTTGGATTAATGGAAGCAGCTATTTCATCTGATCATAACCCTATTGCCCTCCTCCTAACTGGTTACAAAAGGAAAAATCTCTTTTAAGTTTGAATTGAAGTGGCTACTAGAGGAAGAATGCTCTAAAAAGGTTGAAGAATCTTGGAGAGAAAACTTGACAGCTGCGAGAGCCTCACTTTTTGGAAGAAAAATCTGGTCCACTAAGATTAAACTGGGTAGATGGAGCAGGGAAAAGTTTGAAAAGAATAAAAAAACCTGTAAAGAGCTTAAATAAAAATCATGCTTCGTCAAAGTAATCCTCTCAGTGCAGATTCTAAAGAGGAACTAATTGTTCTAAAGCAAACCCTTCAGAAGACTTGAGAATATGAAGAAAGACAATAGCATCAGAGGGATAGAGTTAATTGGTTCAAATATGGTGATAAAAACATGAGTTTCTTCCATGCTACTACTCTTCAGAACTGAAGGTTCAATTCTATCCACAAGCTTAAAGATGATGAAGGAAGCTGGGTGAAGGAAGAGGGACAGATTACTAACTCTTCTGAATCACTTCTCCAAACTCTACTCTAAAGATTAATCTATTGACAAAGAAGAATTGTTTGGGTTAATTCCCAATGTTATCTCAGCTGAAATGAATAGAGAATTATGCAAGGAAGTTTGTGAAGAGGAAATTCGAGCTGTTGTTTTTGACTTGGGAGCCCTTAAGTCTCCAGTTCCAGATGATTTCTCAGGGATATTTTTTCAAACCTTCTAGGACACCATAAAAAAAGGATACAGTTGATATGGTTTCAGATTTTTCAAGCTTGGCTTGATGGAAAAGGACATCAATGAAACTAGCATTGTCCTAATCCCAAAAACCAAGCATCCTTCGGAAGTTGGTCACTTCAGACCAATTAATTTTTGTAGTTTTTATATGAGAATTATCACAAAAATTCTTGTTACTAGACTCAAAGGTTGTCTCCCAAATATTATCCCTCTGACTCAGTCAACAGTTGTCAGTGGTAGCCTTATACATGATAATATAATTTTGACCCATGAGGCATTCCATGCTATCAAAGGAAGAAGGAAAGGTTCGTCAAGAATCATGGCTCTTAAAATTGACCTCGAAAAAGTATATGATAAAGTGAATTGGGAGGTTTTCTGCCTTATTTTACAGAAAATAAGATTCGATCCTTTGTGGGTCTAACGTGTTATGCACTTTGTCACTTAAATGGTGAAAAGAAGAATTCTTTCCTCCCAACAAGAGGACTTCGACAGAGAGACCCTCTCTCTCCATTACTTTTCCTTTTGATATCTAATGTCTTTACATGGCTGATGTACAGAAAACTTAGAAATCAGGAATACACTGATTTTCGAATTGGTAAAAGATGCCCCATCTTGAGTCACCTTATGTTTGCTTATGATTGTGTCTTATTCACCAAGGCTGATCATGTAAATTGCTCATCAGTGATGCCCCTATTAGATACTTTCCAGAAGATTACGGAACAAACTGTTAATGTTGGTAAATCTTCAGTTTTCTTCTCACTTAACATTAGCTCTAATCTCAAAACTTCCCTTGAAAATGCTTTGGGCTTTGGCATTATGGAAGAGGGAAGTAAATATTTAGGCCTTCTATCCATTTGGGGTAGGGGTAAGAAGGAAGCTCTTGCTTTCATCCTGGAAGGAGTGAAGAAGAAACTTCAAAGCTAGAAATCTAAATTTTTCTCTCAAGGGGGTAAGAAAGTTCTCATAAAAGTTGTAGCTACTACAATCCCCTTTTATGTTATGCAATATTTTCTCCTCCATTCGAATTTTTGTGATGAATTAAATTCTCTTATTGAAAAATTCTAGTGGAATGGCTCTAATGGGAGTAGTAGAAGAATCCATTGGCTAAGCTGGAGTAAACTTTGTAAAACTAAAGAATTGGGGGGTCTCGGTTTCCATGATCTAAGAACTTTCAACCAAGCCTTGGTTGCCAAACAAATGTGGAGAATATTGAAAAACCCGAATTCCTTAGTAGCCTGTGTCCTACGAGGTATCTACTTTCCTGATGGTCATATTCTCTCTGCTCAGAAAAGTCAGAATCCTTGATGGGCTTGGCAAAGCATTTGGGAGGGAATTGAACTTATTTTCGAGGGTTCTTTTTGGAGAATTGGAAATGGTAAATCTGTCTCAATTTGGGATGATCGTTGGATCCCTAAGCTGGATTCCTTCCCTCTATCATCCCCGAGACCACCAGGCTGTCAAAAATTCTTTGTGAGTGGCCTCATTGATATCAATAATCGACAATGGAGAATTGAGAAACTCCAAAATTTGTTCTCACCACAGGTTACAGAGGCAATCTTATCTATTCTTATTGATGGACCACAGGTTGCGGATGATTGTTTGGTTTTCGAATAAATCAGGGGATTATACAGTAAAGTTTGGATATCATTTTCTACTTAACTCCCCTAGGAATGAAAGCCACCCTAGCTCAAGTGATGATCCCATTAGGGACAAAGATCTGTGGCGATTGATATAGGGACTCTCGGTTCCTCCAAGTTAAAGATTTTCATTTGGAAAGCTTGCCATAACATAGTCCCAACGAAGAATACTCTAAAACGTTGATTTCATGGTAAAGGCCACAATAATGATTAATGTCCAAAGTGTGGTGAAGACTCGGAAAGCCTTGAACATCTCCTCTTCTTTTGTCCCTTCGCCCAAGCAGTATGGAGGGCCTTGGGATTTAGCTACTCACCATCTAAAATGGGCTTCCCTTGGGTTTGGAAATGGTGGAAGAAACTTGCCTCTCTAAATAAGAATGGTAAATTGAACGATGGACTTCAACTCATCTTCTTCCTTTGTTGGGCTCTTTGGAAATCCCGAAACTGTTTTGTTTTCTGAGCCATGGTAGACTCTCCTATCGATGTGTGGCTTAAAGCCCAAAATGCTTTTACGAATTTTTTTTGGTAATTCAATTGATCCCGTTTCCTGCCCTCAACCAAGAAGACAGATGAGTCGTTGGACTCCCCCCAGCTCCAGGTTTTGTGATAGCCAACTATGATGCATCATTCGACCCAGTCTTGGGCTCTTCAAGTGAAGCTGTGATTTTTCGAGATGAAAATGGTTCGATTGTGGGAGGGAAGATTGCTTCTTTCACTACAGTGTCTGCGTTATGTGCTGAAGCTTTAACAGTCCAGCTTGCCTTGACTGCTGTAATTGAAGGTTGTTTCTCACAAATTATTTTCGAGTCTGACAACTCAGGAGTTATTGGGTATTAACTCCAAAACGCTATCCACGTGGGAGTCAACTGTTGTTGAGCATGATATTATTTATCTTTCGGCCTCATTTCCTTTTTTCTCCTTTTCTTTGAGAATCGAAATTGTAACAAAGCTATTGACTGGGTTGCCAAAGCGACCCGGCAAAGATCATGCCCTCTGATTGGCACTCTTGTATCCCTCAAGGTTTGAGGGTTATTTTGTAGTTCCTTTTTCTTTAATATTATCACCTGATCTATCAAAAATAAGGAGAATTGAGGAATGGGAGGGGTATCAGGCGGCGGCCAGAATAAACCACAATTAAAAAACAAAGTAGTAAATGGGTAAGCTTCAAAGCCATCAGTTTGCCCAATTCTGAAGGAAAACATAACTGGTAAGTTACCATTTTCTTGCTTCTAGATGAAATCAATGTAGATTTTAATTATTGTTTCCACGTCATCTTTGCCAATTGTCTGGGTTGTTACGTTAGACGGTCATCTTCTACAAATAGAATGAAGCCCAGTGGAATTGCTTTGGGCTCATTTCCAAGAAAGAAAAACCAAAGCGCTTGTTCTCATCACCTTAAACTACAATGGGCGTCTAACAATGATGTTGAAAAAAAAGTTTAATTCTTTAAATATTTTCACCTAATTAAGTTCTTATACTCTAAAAGTTCATTGATTCATCATTTTAGTCAATATTAATTGTTAAATTTAATAATTTTTTAGATCAATTAGTGCAACATGTCTTGTTACAATATTGTCACTTGACATTTCTAAAAATAATTTTATTTAAAAATTCTTTAAAAGTTTTAAAAATTCTAAAAAAAACTTATAAAAATTATAAAAATAGTTTTCTAAAAAATATGTAAAAATCACACGACATTATTGTAGTATGTCATGTGACTGTAATATCTCAAGAAAAAAATCGTAAAAAATGATGGTCAAAATTGGTCAAGTAGCTTAATTGATTCATTTTTCGGTTTGGTTTTAAATTGTGTGCATAAATAAATTCAGGAATTTAATTAATTTTTTTAAAATTAAAGGGCTTTAAGCACTCTTAAGCTAAAAAAAAATTTGGTGAAATAGTATGCATCAGAAATTATTTGTTGAACTAAAAATATTATTACAGGTCACTTCAGGGGAAGCAGGTAGCAATGCAGGCTAACTTTAGGCATAAAAGTATACTTGATTACATGTCACTTTAGTAATTTTATTGGTTACTCTATCTATTTAATAGCTTTTTTTAAATAAACAAATAATCTATAGAACACACACTTTAATAAATATTATTTCCGAACAAAATTATTTGAGCAATTTACCCACTTCTATGTCTACAATTATTTGTCTTCAAATCATGAATAGTCTGAAAGAGAAAACATAAACTAATTTTCCAGTGTTCCTATTCTATAGGCAATGCATTGAACTATTTACCATCTGGCTTCAGCTTTAAAGATACCCCATCCAAGTCCAATCATGTCCCAGTGACCCACCGGTAAACCCACTTGTGTATGACAAGTTAAGATATCATAGCAATGAGACTCATGCTTGATGGCCTAACCCCCATACTTATGCTAGCATGTCAAATAATGCATTTTAGATATTAAATACAATTCGTCGGACTCTATCAAGTTTAGATCTTCATCACATCGGATCACAATCATTTCAGACTCGAGTTAGGAAAAACTACTTTTCATTATCACCTGATACACGAAAAATGTATTTCAAATAATCCGGAATACTATAGTGAGTGGAAAGTGGAAGGCACGACTTCCTTTATATAGTCAAATTCAGATAACATGTTGTCGTGTACAAAGCTATTGGGTTGGGTTAGCCAGAAATTTTGTCTTCACTACACTTGAATGATTGGTCACTTTGGGCTGAAAAGCCTGTCAACAGTTTCTACCTAACTTGGACTTACATGAAAGTTTTGAGTTCATTATGTACCATGCAAACTGAGCATCGGCTGTAAATTTAGAATCCCCAAGTTTAAAGTTCCGATGTTGGAATGAAGCCAACCATATTATATGTTTGAAAATTACAGGGAATGGGACAAAAGTGAAACAACTTTAGATTTATCTGGTGACAACAAATAAAAGTTTCGGCCTTGTAGCTGTACCAGGCCATGTCATTTCTAATGAACTTATTGTTGTAGTCCATTCTTTCCGGGCCAGAACCAATCAGGTCCAAGTCTAATAAACCCAACCCTTTATAAACCAGACCCAACCAACCCATTTCATTAAACCCAATCCTTTATTAACTAAATCCAAAACCCATTACAAGCCCATCAGGCCCAAATACAAATCAAACCGGTCCAAACCCAAAACCCACATCCATATCCATATCCATAACCCAACCGACCCGTTTAACCCAAAACCTGACCCCGAATATAACTTAAAAAATAAAAGAACCTAACCCTAAATTTGCCTCTGCATCCTTCTACCCATCCCTCGTGTGCGGCCGCCACGCGCGGCTCTTCAAATGCTGCGTGGTCGCCACGCGCGCCACCATTGGTCACTCTCACCGCCCATCTCTGACTCCGGCCTGCTCCACCGCCCACGCTGAAATTTAGACCTGCAAAATAGGTAAACAGAGATATTATTACCTGTGTAAATCAAGCAAATTGACTTACTTTTCTCTGGTATAAGAACCCCAAAAACCATTGTAATTGTTTACGAATTTTCGAAGAAAAAAACAAAAAAAAAACAAGGAAACAGTTTGAGAAAGAGTTCGAGCCATATTCAATCCAGATTTTTCGAGCAAAAAGAAAGGTAAAATCGATTCTGTTTTTAAAATGTATATATCTATATAAAAAACTTCGAAACTAACCTAGATTTACAAAGTTTGGAGGATATTTCGGAAAAACTAATGAAAAAACTAAAATAAAAAATAAAAAACTCACCTCGGGAACTTTTTGGCATCACCGGCCACCATGTGTGGGGGCGGTCCACGGCGAACGATCGACCGGCGTCCAGGCCGGCCCAGGGCCAAGTTGAGAGCGTATTTGGGTGTTATTGTTTTTATAAACTGATAAAATGAATTTTGAGGGGTTAAAAACACTTATATAAGGCTACCAAACGAAGTCGTTTTGGGCGTCTGAATATAGCCCAAAACGGTGTCGTTTTAAGCAATATTTGGGCCACGAACCGACCTGGGTAGAGGGTCCGCGCATTTTCAGAAAAAAGGATAATTATTTTGGGTCCTTCCGTGTGGTTAAATTCGTCTAAAAGTCCCTGAAAATTTCAAACATTTTTCGATTTAGTCACTAAAATTGATTTAATATGGTTGTGAATAGGAAAATCACACAACCAGTCCCTCCGCCCTAAAATAATTTTCACTTTGGGTCTTCCGCATGGGTAAATTCATTCTGTAGTCCCTGTGAGTTTTGAAAATTTTACAATCTCGTCCCTATATTGGATTTAATCAATTTTAAATGGGATATTCGCACTTTGGGTCCTTCAAACTCTTGGCAGCAATTAATTTAATCCTAATTAGAGGGTATAACTCCGCATCTAGCCCCTGACTCTTGTAAAAACTTTAATTTTGGCCCTAAATTTTTTTTTTAATTTTTTGCATTATTTTTTATTTCAGTCCTTTATTTTTTTATATATTTGATGCATCTTATTCTTATTTTATTTGTGTTTTTATTTTGTGTAATTGATGTATATAATATAGTATATTATTATGTATATATATATATTTAATATGTATATTGCCATTTATAATATGTATATTATATTTATATGTATATATGATATATTTATATATTAATATGCATATAGCACATTCTATATTATGTAGTATTTCTATATTTTTTACCTCGTATTTATATTATCTATTTATATTAATTTTATATTATTTTTCACAAAAAACATAGCATATATTTTGGCCATATTGTTCTGATATGTCTATTGGGAGTGCCATCCCGGTCTCCGGGTGTCATCTCCTATGAGTATCGTGGATATCAAGGCCAATTTTGGAATTATCATATATTTAATTATCTAATATTTATATTATTCATGTTTTTTATTTTTATTTATTTTTTGTTTGTTTATTTGTTCATACATAATAATTATTGCATATAGTATTAGGCCTTATTGTTTCGATATTTCTGCTAGGAGTGCCATCCCGGTCTCCGGGTGACATCTCCTTTGAATGTCGTGAAGACCAAAGAGGATTTAAACTGTTGTGCATGCATGCATTTTGGAAATTAATTATTAAATTAAATTGAATTTTTTTCTTGAATAAAAATAATGCAAACCTTTAGGTACTAATTTTGGGCGTAGTGGGGGTGCTAATCTTTCCCCACTCGTAACCAACTCCCGAACACATCTCTGGTTGACTTTTCGGTGTCCGGTCTACCTCATCTAAGTGACCGGTGGCGACTCTATTTTTTATTTAAAAACACGAGGCTCCTCACCCGAAAACGGGGCCTTCCAAAAAGGCTCGGGCCCGAAGGTCGCTACAGCTTGGCGACTCCGCTAGGGACGATTTTTAAAAAAAAAATGAGTTAGGCCTTAGTTGGGTTCGCATTGTAATTGTTAAGGAAACTTTAATTTAATTTTTAATTTCTGGATTTTGTTTGTTTATAAATTGTCATCGTATTTTAGTTTTAGGACCATTAAGTGGGAGGGATTACTTCACTAAGTGGGGTTTTCACCTCTTTATAGTGTTGTAATGTACTTCAGGAGTACTGATCCTTATATTTTGTAGGGTTTTCACCCCCGTATGGTATAAGGGTCGTATTCCCCCGAATCGATGTCCTAGCGATAGTTCGGGTACCCTTACTCTAGAACCAAACTGCATATAATGAACCGTAGTGTCCACCATTTAACCACGCCGATACTCTGCCCATTTAGGAATAACCTTTTCTAGGTTTTGCTTTGTTTTTTATTCACTGTTTATATTTCTTGTATATTCTAATTGCTTACTTTCTTCATTATTCATCATTTAATTCATTTTATTTGTCCGATTATTCTATTACACCGACTCATCTTCTATGTTGTTTTTTTTTCTTTATTTTTTTTGCATTTGCATTGCATATCATATCATACAGGGGTGTTGATTCAATAGGAGTCCATTTTAGAAGGAGTTCGGGTATAGAAATGGGGTTCTGTAATGTCAAAAGCGATAATGATACGGTCAAGGGATGGTCTGAGCGTATACATATGGAAGGAGACAACCTAATAGCAAGATATGTATTAGAAATTACTGGGCCTACTCTGATAGTTTCCCAGCAAAATGACCTTCAAAGCTGAGAGAGATATGGCAAAGCTGGGACTCGGGCATGAAGCAGGCCTTTCAAGGGGAATTTGGTGATGTTGCCTTCCTGTTAGACGTTTAGACTGACATGCACCTATTTAGAGCCTTGACACAATTATGGAATCCAGGCTACAGCTATTTCACTTTCAAGAAGGTAGATTTGACCCCAACTATCGAAGAGTATACTGCTCTTCTCCGTTGTCCTGGAATAAAGAAATGGAAAGTCTACATCAAACCCAAAGATTAAGAAAGTATCAACTGAAGCTCAATGTAGCCAAATATACCTTTTTCATGTCATCGAGCAAACTCTTGGGTTTTATGGTCAGCCGAAGAGGTATCGAGATTGATTTTGATAAAGTAACAACTATACAAAATCTCCTCCCGCCACATACACAAAAAGAAGTTTGAGGATTTTTAGGGAGACTAAATTATATATCTTGATTTATCTCTCAGTTGACTAATAAATGCGACCATATCTTTAGACTACTTCAAAAAATAACCCTGTAGAATGGAATGAAGAATGTCAACAGGTTCTGGAAAAGATCAAGACCTATTTGATGAATCCTCCGATCTTGGTGGTATCAGTACTGGGTAGGCCGTTGATCTTGTACCGGACCATTCACGAGAATTTAATGGTATGCGCACTAGGGCAACACGATGAGTCTAAAAAGAAAGAGCCATCTACTATTTAGGCAAGAAGTTCATCGATTGTGAAATACGATATCCACTAATTCAGAAGTTATGTTGTGCTCTAGTGTGGGTTGCCAAAAGACTCTGGTAGTACATGTTGTATCACACCACTTGGTTAATATCCAAGTTAGACCCGTTGAAGTTCTTCATGGAAGCACCCACTCTAACTGAGAAGATGGCCCGTTGGCAAATGCCGTTGTCAGAATTTGACATTGTCTATGTGAGCTAGAAGACAGTGAAAAAAAGTGCCGTAGCTTATTTCTTATCAAGCCGTGCCTTAGATGATTACGAGTCTCTAAGCTTTGACTTCCCTAATGTGGACCTGATGTGCATCACAACTGAAGAAGAAGCTATTTTAGAAGAAATGTCATGAAAGCTATATTTTGACGGGGCCTCTAACGCCTTGGGACACGGAATAGGGGCGATATTAATTTCACCAGATGATGTCTACCACCCTTTTACAAGTATATTAGAATTCTTTTGCACGAACAATATGGCTGAGTATGAGACATGTGTTATAGGATTACGTGCGGCCATAGAAAGAAGGATTAAGACGCTGTGAGTTTTTGGAAATTTGTCCTTTGTGATTTACCAGCTTCGCAGAGAATGGGAAACGAGAGACCCACAGCTGGTTAAATACTATATTCTGATCTAGGAGCTGATCGAAGAATTTGAAAAAAGTTAGTTTTACTTACCTTTCAAGAGAAGGCAACTAGATGGCAGACACCTTGGCAACTTTAGCGGCATTGTTCAAAGCAAGTACGAAGGCAAAAATAAAACATATTCGAATGCAAACCTTTGAATTGCCCACTCACTATTATATCCTAGAAGAAGAAGTGGATGGCAACCATGGTACCATGATATTTTACAATATATCAAATTCTAAACCTATCCTAAAGAAGCATGCGAGAATGACAAAAGGACTATTAGGAGAATGGCAGCAGAATACGTCCTAGATGGTGGGATTTTATACAAGAAGGACAAAGACCAAATGCTGTTGAGATTCGTTGATGCGCAAAAAGTCAAGAATATTCTCGCAGAAGTACACGACGAGTTGTGTGGGACACATGCTAGTGGCTTTTCAATGGCCCGAAAGATTATGAGGTATGGCTATTATTGGTCAACCATAGAAGTGGATTGTATTGAATATGCCAAGAGATGTCATAAATGCCAGATATACGCCGACAAGATTCACTTTCCGCCATTACCATCATATACCATAAACTCGCCATGGCCTTTCGCAATATGGGGGATAGAAGTTATTAGACAGATTTACCAGAAGGCCTCTAACGGACATCGCTTCATCCTAGTGGCCATCGACTATTTCACTAAGTGGTTATAAGTAGCCTCATATGCCAGTATCACGAGGGTGACAGTCTGTAAGTTTATAAAGAACGAGATTATCTAACGATATAGTTTACTCGAAAGGATCATCACTGACAATGCCACCAATTTGAATAACCAGATGATGATCGAGGTATGTGAGCAGTTCAGGATAACATACCATAACTCTACTACATATCGCCCTAAAATGAATAGAGCGGTGGAAGCAGTAAACGAGAACATCAAAAAGATCATAGCAAAAACAATAGACACTTTTAAAGACTGACATAAGAAGCTATCGTTTGCCTTGTTTGCCTATCGAATGTCAGTACGCACGTAGACAGAGACAACACCGTATTCTTTGACTTATGGCACTGAGGTCGTTCTACCTATTGAAGTAAAAATATCGTCGCTTCAGATTTTGAATGAAGTGAAATTGAATGAAGCTGAATGGATACAAGCTAGGTTTAATCAGTTGAACCTTATTGAAGAGAAGAGGTTGAAAGCCATCTGCCATGGACAAATGTATAAAAAAATGATGGTACGGGAATATGACAAGAAAGTTTGCTCAAGAGAATTCTGAGAGGGGGATCTAGTGCTAAAAAAGATCTTACCAATACAGAAAAAATTCCGTGGGATCTGGATGCCAAATTGGGAAGGTCCGTATGTCGTTAAAAAGGTTTTCTCTAAAGGGGCATTGATCTTGACAAAGATGGACGACAAGGAGCTGAGCAATCCAATAAACTCATACTCTGTCAAGAAATACTACACTTGAAGAAAAAAGAAAATAAAAAAGAATAAAGAATAAAAAGAGAGAAAAAAAGAGAGACTCAAGATGAAAACCCAAAAGGGGCATCTTGTGACCGAACGAAGAATTTGAGTTGAAAACCCGTAAAGGGCAGCTCGAATGAATTTTGAGATTGAGCATCCGGTGAACAAACCCTCTCAGAGAATTCAAATACTTCAGGGAAGAGCTTCGGGCGAAAAGATTCTACCTCGGTCCACAGATTCGTGCATCATTCATATATTGAATACTTAGGACCCTGTATTTTGCTTTCCTCCATGTTTGCCATGACTTTTTGAACTACTAATAAAATGCATCTTTTCACCCTTTAATTGTTTTCATGAGTATCTTGCAAGTGGTTTAACATAGATTCATGATGAGCAAAAAATTTCCTAGCATTATTATGATCTACCCTTAAAAGTACAGGTGATCCAAGGAAAGAACTGAATTTGATAAAGGTTCACTCAAAAAGAGATTTCAGGCGCCAAAATGTCATTTAATCAAGTATATAGAGATCTAAAAGTGTAGAAGGCGTTCTGAAACAGGCTCAAAAAAGAAAAAAAAGGAAAAAAGAAGAAGAAGTAGGAAACAAGAAAATGAGGGGGTTAAGTGATTGAACTCATATATGGGATGAAGTATCGCTACCGTAAAAAGAGAAAAAAAAGAAGAAATCAATAAAAGAATCAAGATCACTCTGTCAAAGCAGAAGCCTAAATGACATCAAGACCTCATTACTCATGCATCATTAGATAGGCATCCCTAAGATTAGGAGCATACTAACCCACATGATTCGAGAGCTATGTCTTTTTTCTTGATAGATACTCAAGAATTAGAAGAATGTTGGATTTTTTGCTTCGCAGCTGAAGAAGCAACCCCTCGACAAAAGTTCAAGAATTTTTCATACTAAACAGTTTGTGATCTAATGCCAAGACGATCAGAAATTGGGGTATCATCCCAAGATTTTCTAATCTCTAGCCTTTTAGGAAACAGTGAAGGTCTTCTGGTAGTCTCAAAACGAGATACCATTTTATGTAAAAGACGATCAGAAATTGGGGCATCATCTCAAAGATTTTCACCCTCAGCCTCCTAAAAAGCAAAAAAGATTTTTGGTACTGGCACTACCCGAGAATAGATTGAAGTGTCAACTTTCTTCGAAACTTCAAGATGAAGAGTTCTATACAGGAAGGACTCCTAGCTCGAAGATTCCATCCAGTGACAGCAAAAGGTTCTATATAGGAAGAACATGTTACAATGCAAGATACTATTTGGCGCCTATGACGATAAGAAATCGGGGCACCATATAGACATTTTCTAGTCTTTAGCTTTCAGGGAAGCAACAAAAATTTTCTAGCAATTTTGTAGTGAGATACCATTTTATGCCTATGACGATTAGAAATCAGGGCATGATCTTAAAATTTTCCAGTCTTCAGCTTTCAAGGAAGCAGTGAAAATCCTATGGTAGTCTCAAAACAAGATACCATTTCATGTCTATGACGGTCAGAAATTGGGGAATCCTTTAAGATTTTCCAGTCTTTAGCTTTCAGGGAAGTAATGAAACTCTTCTAGTAGTCTTGTAGCGAGATACCATTTCATGCCTATGACGATCATAAATCAGGACATGATCTTAAAATTTACAGTCTTTAGCTTTCAAGGAAGCAGTGAAAATCATATAGTCTCAAAACAAGATACCATTTTATGCCTATGACGGTGAGAATCCGAGGCATCCTTCAAGATTTTCCAGTCTTTAGCTTTCAGGGAAGCAGTGAAAGTCTTCTAGTAGTCTTGTAGCGAGATACCATTTCATGCCTATGATGATCAGAAATCGAGGCATGATCTTAAAATTTTCCAGTCTTCAGCTTTCAAGGAAGCAGTGAAAATCCTATGGTAGTCTCAAAATAAGATACCATTTCTTGCCTATGAAGGTTAGAAACCGGGGCATCCTTCAAGGTTTTCCAGTCTTCAGCTTTCAGGGAAGCAATGAAAATCTTCTAGCAAGTCTCAAAGCAATATACCCTTTCATGCCTATGACGATCAGAAATTGGGGCATGGTCTTAAAATTTTCTAGTCTTTAGCCTTCTAGGAAGCAGTGAAATTTTTTCGACAATCTCATAGCAAGATATTATTTCATACCTATGACGATCAGAAATCGGGGTATGATCTTTAAATTTTTCGGTCTCCAACCTCCTGGAAAGCAGAGAAGACTCGTGCTTCTGGTGCTAGCATTACCCGAGAATAAAAATAAATTGTCACTATTTTTGGAACTTCAAGATGGAGAGTTCAATATAGGAAGGACTCCCAACTCAAAGATTCCACCCATAAAATGTTTTATATAGGAGAAACCTGCAGCTTCAAGACTCAAATGTGAAAAGTTCTACATAGGAATGACTTGCAGCCTGAAGATCTCTCCAAAAACCTACAAAGTTTTAGACGGAGGAAGAGTAAATAGTTTCATGTAGGAGGAACTTGTAACCTCGAGCTCACGACTGAAAGATTTTGTCCTCTCAGCAGAGTTCTACAGTTTAAAAATTTAGCCTCCAAGAGCAGTCGAGCAAATCAACTGAAGATCGAGAGAGCAGGCGGTGGTTAGAGAAGAACCCTCAGCCTACCCGGACTAAAATGGTCACTATTTTTTCTTTGCTCTATCCTTGTTACACAACCATGAGGAAAAAGGGGTAACTGTTGTAGCCCATTTTGTCCGGGCCAGACACAACTGGCCCAAGTCCTATAAACCCAACCCTTTATAAACCAGACCCAACCAACCCATTTTATTAAACCCAATCCTTTATTAACTAAACTCAAAACCCTACAAACCCACCAGACCCAAATACAAATAAAACCAGCCCAAACCCAAAACCCATATCCATATCCATAACCTAACCGCCGACCCGTTTAACCCAAAACCTAACCCGGATATAACCTAAAAAAACTAATCCTAAATATGCCGCTGCATCCTTCTGCTCATCCCTCGCATGTGGCCGTCACGCGCGCCACCATTGGTCACTCACACTGCCCATCTCTGACGTCGGCCTGCTCCACCGCCCACACCGAAATTTAGACCTGCAAAATAGGTAAAACAGAGATATTATTACCTTGTAAATCAAGCAAATTGACTTAGTTTTCTCGGGTGTAAGAACCCCAAAAACCATTGTAATTGTTTACGAATTTTTGAAGGACAAAATAAAAAAAAACAAGGAAGCAGTTTGAGAAAGAGTTCGAGCCATATTCAATCCAGATTTTTTGAGCAAAAAGAAAGGTAAAATCGGTTATGTTTTTAATATATATATATATATATAACTTCGAAAATAACCTAGATCAACAAAGTTTGGAGGAGATTTTAAAAAAACGAATAACAAAACTAAAATCAGAAATAAAATACTCACCTCAGGAACTTTTTTTCATCACAGGCCACCGTGTGTGGCGGCGGTCCACGACAGATGACTGACTTGCGTCCAGGCCGGCCGAGGGCCGAGTTGAGAGCGTATTTGGGTGTTATTGTTTTTATGAACTGATAAAATAAATTTTGAGGGGTTAAAAACACTTATATAAGGCTGCCAAACGACGTCATTTTGGGTGTATGAATATGGCCCCAAACGGTGTCGTTTTAAGCAATATCTGGTTCACGACTCGACCCGGGTAGAGGGTCCGCGCGTTTTCAGAAAAGGGGATAATTATTTTTGGGTCCTTCCGCGTAGGTAAATTCGTCTAAAAGTCTCTAGAAATTTCAAATATTTTTTGATTTAGTCACTAAAATTGATTTAATGTGGTTGTGAATGGGAAAATCACACAACCAGTCCCTCCGCCCTAAAATAATTCACTTTGGGTCCTCCGCATGGGTAAATTCGTTTCGCAGTCCCTGGGAGTTTTGAAAATTTTGCAATCTCGTCCCCATATTAGATTTAATCAATTTTAAATGGGATATTCACACTTTGGGTCCTTCAAACTCTTGCCGGCCTTAAATTTCACCCTAATTCGAGGGTATAATTCTGCATCTAGCCCCTGACTCTTGTAAAAACTTTAATTTCGGCCCTAAATTTTATTTTAATTGAACTATTTTTTATTTCAGCCTTTTATTTTTTTATATATCTGATGCATCTTATTCTTATTTTATTTGTGTATTTATTTTGTGTAATTGATGTATATACTATATTATATTATTATGTATATATATAGGTAATATGTATATTACCATTTATAATATGTATATTATTTTTATATGTATATATGATATATTTATATATTAATATGCATATAGCTCATTCTATATTATGTAGTATTTCTATATTTTTTTACCTCGTATTTATATTATCTATTTATATTAATTTTATATTATTTTTCACAAAAATATCGTATATGTTTTGGCCCTATTGTTCCGATATTTCTATTGGGAGTGTCATCCTGGCCTCCGAGTGCCATCTCTTCTGAGTATCGTGGATATCAAGGCCAATTTTGGAATTATCATATATATTTAATTATCTAATATTTATATTATTCATATTTTTTATTTTTATTCATTTTTATTTTTTGTTTGTTTATTTGTTCATACATAATAATTATTGCATATAGTATTAGACCTTATTGTTCCGATATTTTTGCTGGGAGTGTCATCCCGGTCTCCGGGTGACATCTCCTTTAAATGTCGTGAATACCAAGGAGGATTTAAACTGTTGTGCATGCATGCATTTTGGAAATTAATTATTAAATTAAATTGAATTTTTCGTTTTCCTTAATAAAAATAATGCGTACCTTTAGGTACCAATTTTGGGCGTAGTGGGTGCTAATCCTTACCCACTTGTAACCAACTCCCGAGCCCATATCTAGTTTACTTTTCGGTGTCCGGTCTACCTCATCCAAGTGACCGGTGGCGACTCTATTTTTTATTATTCATTTAAAAACACGAGGCTCCGAAAACGGGCCTTCCAAAAAGGCCCGGGCCCGAAGGTCACTACACTTATGCAACAGAGGTAAGTCAACAAATCAATCCAGGCTACAGGCATATTGAGTTCATGTCATATATCAAAGTTTTGAGAATATGACTAAGGGTGTAGGAAATGACGTCAAATTAGTTCCCTTGTATAGATTTTTTATATTAACTAAAGGTTTATCATAATATAATTTCTTTTGTTTGAACTAAGGTATCCACCGCTGAAAATAATAGACTCATCCTCTCGCCGCTTGTGCTCTCATTAAAAGGTAAACAGCTGACCATAAAATATATATTCTATTCTCATAGATAGGGATCGAACCCTTGACCACACAGTTAAGGGATGGGTGAGCAACCACTACACCTAATCTTATGGTCATAACATGATTAATTTAAGTAGAGATGACTTTGATTTGATCTGCCTTACAGCCAGCCAAGTGACACTCATCAGAGGATAAGATTAACGCAATAAATCTCTCATCACCATGATTTTTCTCTATGCTTTCTTGAATGATGAAATGCAAAAGTTTATCTGAAGAAAAAAATATCTTTCATGATTGAAAAGAAACCCCACCCTCAATGAGAAATTGACTCGTCACCAGCACTAGAAGAACACAATGCAAGTGGGCGGAGCACTTGGTCTGGTAAACTGGTAATCGATGTAACGTAATGTGAAAGGCAGCCTTTTTAACTATAACTGACATGGTCTGAAACTGACTTTACACCCATCATAAAGTTGTTTCAGACGTTTTTTTTGTTCAAATCCATGGGGGAGACACTAATTAAAGTAA
Organism: Hibiscus mutabilis; assembly: GCA_019671005.1. Classification (NCBI taxonomy): domain Eukaryota; kingdom Viridiplantae; phylum Streptophyta; class Magnoliopsida; order Malvales; family Malvaceae; genus Hibiscus; species Hibiscus mutabilis. The sequence goes on along the minus strand of CM033733.1, from coordinate 35,073,221 downwards.
ATATACTCATAGATGGAGATACGGGGCTTCAATCCATCAACATTTACAACTTTTTTTTGGGTTATTAAGCCAATAATTCACGTTAGTTTAATATCTAATAATTTTGATTGTCTTAATATGGGAAAAGCACTGGAAAGGAGCAGCAATTATGAAAGGCATATATTTAAGAATCCTAGTCGTAAGTTGCCAAAGTAGTTTCAATCTGTTCAAGCAGCTACTCTTATATATATATATATATATATATATGATTCACTTACACAAATTGTAAAACTCATAATTTTACATATTTTTTAGGTAGTTGGATGAGTGAAATTGATAGTTGAGATTATTTCTTTTTTTCCAAGTGATAATTTTTGCATAACGCACTGTTAATCTCAGTCATCCATTTCACACATCGAACGATCCAAAAATGTGTAAAAATTAAAAACTCTTACACTGTGTAACTAGATCCTATCTCATACATACATACATATATATATATATATATATATATATAAAAGATTAGATTAGGGTTCTCAATGTATGCATAGCTTTACCAGGAAAAACAACTTACTAAATTGATAAGAGAAGTGATAATGACAATAAATGATGGTAAAGCAGAAGATTGTGGAAAGAAAAAGAGAAATACAAGATTGGTTAACCTGTCGAACAAATGACTAAATAAAGCTTGTTTGGTTAAGTGAAGTCGTATGTTTTTTTTTAAATGAATCTCAACAATGAATGTTATTTTTTTTGAACGAAAACCATGAATGTTAATTATGAAAGCAAGTTTTCAGAATTAAAATATTGATTCCTCGCCTTAAATTAAGGGAATATTCTTGGAAATAATTGAAAACTACTCATTAATGATTATGTTAAAAAATATTTTTTCGGTCCATCGTAAGGTAAAATTGCGTTGAGTCAAAAACGAGTTTTAAACTCGCGCTTAGCTAAAAGCGAATTTTGTAGCGTGAGAGCCAAATAAATCGAAAGATTCATGTTTGGTTCGGGAAGGGATCATGGAATTTTTGAAATAGTGACCAATTTGAACTTCCATTAACCTTTTTCAAGCTTACTAATCAACCTTAGATACAAAGTGTATCAATTCTCATTTTCTGGCTGTTTGCAGTACCTCCCAAGAAATATTTCTATAAAATAATCTACAACTAAGAATTCAATTCCGTTTGTTCTGAAAGAAACTATATTCAATAAGCTGTTCAACCATTTAAATTAATAGCCCAAATTCAACTTGTACGATTTATTGCGAATTTTCAAAGTCAATTTCCAGTATTAAATTTTGGAATAGCCTGCTATACTGTTTTCTGACCTTTCACCACTTAAAAATTCATATTTTTTTTACTCGGAACTCGAAATCATTTTCCGTTTGTTAGACACGAAACTAGGCGAACAAATATTTACATCGGTATAAAATTCACCTTCTAACCATTTTTTTAGAATTTATGGTGAATTTTCAAAGTTACTGCCATAAGCCAGTTTTTCTACACAACTTCCATAAACAACTTCAACTTTTATACTAACTTCTCCTTACTTCTCTACTTTTCAATTTAGTCCAATCACTAGCATTAAACCACCAACTCATTGCATTCTTCACCAAATAATTATTCACAATAATTCTTCCTAATTTTCCTTATTTACCGAAATAGGTACTAAAATGCAAAGATAAGGATTCATGCTTCTTAACTTTGCAATTTAGTCCTCAATTCAACATTACTACCTTAATTCCATCATTACAACTAAAAATCAGATTTAGCCCCCATACAAAACTTCCATTTCGATTTGGTCAATTAACTTTGACAAATTGTCAAAATGGTCACTTATTCAATTCAACATCAATTTGGCATTCTAACTTCATTTTCTTATCTCTAAAATCATTAATAACATAAATACACTCCAAATTATAAAACTTCAGAATTGGTCCTTCAACTTTTCAATTTGCCGAAATGGCCCCTACACAATTTAACTTAGGGTTTTGCTTCCAAACAACAATTCAAGCTTACTAGATCATTATTTCAACATCACAAACCCTAAATTAAACTTGAATCCATAAACCCTAATCATATTCATAATAATCAAAACATGTAAAACTTAAATCCGAACTCAATATCATGAATTTTAACATCATACTAGCTTGATTTCAACTTGAATTCAATCATGGAATCATAAAATCTCAAAAGCCCCAATTTGATCCATAAACCCTAATTTCTTTCTCATGTAAATTCTCATCAATCAAGCATGGATTCCATGAATTATTGATATAAAAAAATAGAGCTTGAAGAGTAGAACAACTTTGTAGTTGAAGAGATTACCTGAAAACTGAGTTTCGGGGCTTGAATCAAGCTTAGAAAATTTTTTCTCTTTCTTTCTCTAGCCCTCACGTTTTTGGCTGGAAAAGATGAACATTTGGTTCATCTTTTTACCATTATTTTACACATATATCTATTAAATGAATATTAAATTCATTTAATAGTGAAATTACAATTTTGCCATTTTTATCTAATGGTTGATATTGATTTTATCATCAATCAAGGGCCAAGATTAATATTTCATTTTCTCTTTCCAAAATTGCCCTTATAACTTTTTAAATATTTCAAAATTGCCATTGGGGCCAAATGACCAATTTGCCCTCCAACTAGTTTTTATTTACTAGTTTGCCATTCTTGTAAAAAATCAACTAAATCTAGTTGGAATCCAACCAACTATAATAAAATATTCATAAAGTAATATTTTATGAATTTTTCCTTATCTTTTGGATCAATCTCCAAAATTTTCATTCGATCCAATATACTGTTAAATAATCCTTTACTCAGAAATAAACTGTAGGATTCATCTTGAATCGAACTAAAAATATTTCCAACACTTGGAAATGACTTTTATAACCTTTCTCTATCATATGGTAAAACTTCAAAATTCTTCAGTTCGATCCGGGTATCCGAATTCCAGTTAAATTTTAACTACGATTTTCCCAATAATCGAAGTATCAGATCGAACCAAAAGTTCAGCATTCGATTCACACCCTTAGGCGATCTATTTATTTATTAAATAAAAACCCTTAACTTTTGGGAAATTACAACTTTAGTCCCCAAACTTTTCTAAAGTTTATACTTTAGCCATAAAAATTTCAAAATTTACATTTTGGTCACTAAACTTTTAAACTTCAATTTCCATTTCAATTTTCCTTGGTATTCAACCAAACTTTAAGAATACCTTATTCAATTCACTATCTATCACATGAGACCTTTAAACCTTAGAAATTTCCTTTCCAAAACCTATAATTAAAGAAATCCCAACTTTCACATTTTTGTCTTTTTAGTCACTAAGTTAGCTTTTAAGCTATTATCTTAGTACTAAATGACCCTTAATCAACTTAGTAAATTTTGGGGTATTACAAGAGTACCGATACATTATGTCGCGTGTTGGTACGGTTTGTTGACCACCTCGTACCAGTACAGCTTTGACCCGTTCCGATCCTCTTCTTATTTTCCCAAAACTCAAGATTCCAGTAACCAAAATGCGTACCGATACGGTACCCTGCGTATTGGTACAAGTAGCTATAATCGAAGGGATACCGATCCTCAAACCCGTGTACCAGAACAAATGTACAATTCCCTTAAGGCGTACCGATATGGTGGCTAGGCGTATCGGTACCTGTAGCTTAAATTCAACACTTTGAGCCCCGTACAGACCCCGCATACCGATCCTGAGGTACCCATACCGGTACACAGAGGCCTGCAATGACCTTTAGGTCCAACATATGACATTATGGCTCACTTCAATCAAGCTTAACACTTATCTAATCATCACTTAACATTATCAACATATTTAAACATTAGCATACCAACACTAGAAATCAATCTAGCATAACTAGCATAATCAAGCAATCAAATCTAGAGGCGTGCTTCCTAGTCCACATCCAAAGCATCAAACCAACCATATCAAAATCTCTTAAAAACATAATACAAGTCCAAAATAGCAAGTAAACTTGCAACAGCAGGGAGTTCTTCAAAACCCCCCAAAGCCTTAATTGACACATTGCCATTATTACTACTCTTTAATGTCTAAACCATACTTTGAGTTCAAGTCTTGGAGTTATCTTCCTTTCTTCTTGGCTGCCTCAATCCTTAGTTTTTTGCATCGATAAAAAAGAGAGCGTAAGCACTATAGGCTTAGTGAGGAATGCTCAAACAATAACCATCATCAATGCATTTAAAAACCATTTCACAATACATTTGTAAGATACATTTCAAAACTCTCTTGAATTATTCTTACATTATCATGCCTTATCAAAATTATGCACTTAACATTTCAAAACAACATATTAAACCATATGCAACATGTATCATGGATCCCACAACAAAAATACCATTTGCTACCCTCAATTTAAGCTTTCCCATGCATACTACCAATGCAAGGCTTAAAGAGTAAAACATTTTTAGATCACATTAAACAACACAGTTCATCTCATGATACATAAACAATTATATTGGCTTCCAAGTGATCATTGACCAATTCTCATTTACCTAAACGTAACATCGGAAACAAGGATTTAACAAGTGTTCCCACAACACTTAACAAACAATCTACCAGTAACACAAAGTTCACACACGGGTATTCGGTACATATAAACCCATTCACCGTTGTGACACCCGTGGTGGAGTATTCGATACTCATAAACCCCTCAACACCACTCATCAGTATGATGTTTAATCCACTAACGAGAGTCTTTGGTACACATAAACCCCTCAAACATTAGGGTACTAGGATGGAGTATTTGGTATACTAAATAAACCCCTCAACATCCAAGACGCCTTTTATAGTGCACTATCAATCCTATGGCTGGCCAACTATATCCGATTTCATTTTCAAACCATTTCATAACATCACTTGCCAATATAATTCCTTTAAACATCATCAACTCACTGTTTTCGTATGCGTATACCAAAACCATTAAACCAATGCATCAACCTTTGCATTAAACAATGTTTATGAACATTAAAAAACCGTGCATTATTCCTAAATGCATTATCATCATTTCGAAACCAATTTCCAGCATTAAACCATGCTCAATATATGCATAAATGGTGAGTAATCAAAACATGTAAAACAAGTGCATTAAACTATCGCCAAAACCGAGTTCGAGAGAAAATTCATCATTTACTTACTTTTGAGTTTAGATCAACATTTCAAGCTCAATCTAAACTCCCAAACACCACTTTCAAACCTTTCTAAAGTTGAAAACACGTTTTCACTTATCGACTTGTAACGCCTCACTTGTCGATGCGACAAATACACCTCCAAAGCTTCCGAAACTCTCGTTCAAGCTTGAGGTTCAGACTCCTCTGCTTTTAATCACACAAAATAGAGGAACATTGCATTAAAATGCATTCAACATCACAGCAACACTAAACCTCAACATCTTCCACCCAAAACTACTCCACAACTCTCAAAACTAACAACAAACCTCTTCCAAACTTAACCCAGCCACAATCAAACGTTTCAATATTTCAATTAACATCAATTATCATCTAAAAATACTTTTCAAACATCCTTATATATCCAACATTCAATTAACCGCCACAACTCCTCAAAAACACAATACTAGTAACTTAGAAAATTAAAGATTTATATAGCTTCGGGATTCCAATATTAAAACCAACTTATCGACATTATAAAACATCAAAATTATGATTATAACTCATCAAGAACCCAGCAAAATAGATCCAAAATGGAAATCTCTTGTTCTCATCAATTAAACCTTAATTTACTCAATTTCCACAATTAACTCATCAAAAATCATTAGAAAACATTAAACAATGATCAAATACTTGGGAATTTCAGTAAAGAACCATTCATTAGAGGAAGAACGAAATTACCTCTAATGAGTGATTTTCCTCTCAATTGGATGTTTGAGATCTTGAAAATGAAGAATTTCAATGAGATTTTGCAAAGCCAAATTAAAGAATCAATTAAGAAACTAAAACTTAAGAAATCAAGAGGGTTACCTCAAATTTTTGGATGAAAAGGTGAGTGTTTGGATGAAGAACTTTGAGGGAAAAGTTTAGGAGAAAAGTTACATAAATGTTTGGTTTTAAGAAAATAACTACCTTTTCATTAATCCTCTTTTAATTACCCAATTAAAACACTTTTAAAATAATCCTAAATGAGAGGAAAATCTGTTATCAAATTTTGGTAAAATAGCCCCTTAAAGATTCTAAGTTTTGGCCCCTTTTCAAAATAGTCACTAAAATAGTTTTTAATCTTTACATTTTGGTCACTAGCCAAAATGTCCAATTTGCAAAATTCATTTTCCAAAATTGACTTTACCAAAAATATTAGTATATTAAATAGTTATTTTTAGACATTTTCCCATATTTTTCTCGCACTAAAATTATTTATTCCGATTTTAATCCCGAATCCAACTCGAATCTATAATCCCCGGTCCACTAGACCGTCTAAACCACTAGGAAAACTCGTAGGCCCAAAATTGGGGTGTTACAATTTCTTTTATGCTTCTTTCCTATTTTACAATTATTATTTTTCTTAATTTGAGATGTTGGTTGTTCCAGATACATGACACTTCAAAAAATGTTGTTGAAGGCAAACAAGTTGTCCCTTGATTTGAAGAAATCTGATTTTCCTGCGGTTGGAATTATTTCTCGCTTAACTCACCAGAAAGGAATCCATCTTATCAAGCATGCAATTTGGCGCACCTTAGAACACAATGGACATATTCTTTTCCACCTTTCACCATCCCCTGCACGAACTTGTAGGATTATCTATATGAGCTTCTCACATTGATGTAATACTCCCTAAGACTCTCTTTGTCTGTTCTTTTCCTTAACTTATATGTGCACTTGGTGCATCTTAATAAGTGCATGATGGATTTTTTAAGACAGGCCGATCCTCGCATCCAAAACGATTTTATGAATTTGGCCAATCAACGACATTTAACTCTTAGAGATCAGACTCGCCTTATTTTTAACTATGATTTGTAATATCCCAATTTTTGGCTAGTGGCCAAAATGAAAATTTGGAAAGTTTTGTGGTCAAAGTGTAAACTTTGGAAAAGTTCAGGGACCAAAGTGTAATTTTCAAAAGTTATGTATTTTGATCCTGTAAATGAATAGTTTACCCCCAAGAGTGACATTTTCGTGTTACCCGGATTTTTCGTACGGAGTTTGTATTAATGACTATAAAGCGATAAAGTTCAGAAAAATATTCGGATAATCGGATTGAATCGAATATCGAGGATATTTTGATGGATGATAAGCTAAGGTTGATTATGTAATTTTGCATGTCTAAGATATTTTCTTTGTGTTGGAAAAATATGAACCCTTGGATTTAAGTTGATTTTCCATGCTAAATTTGAGCCGTTGGAAGAAAAATGGCAAGATCATAATTTTGGAAAATTACAAGGGCAAAGTTTGTAAACTATTAACTAAAGATTAAATCTAGATCATTGGATGAAGGATGATGATATATGGAACATTATGGAAATATAGAATTTTCGGAATAGACTCGATAGCTCGGTAAAGGTAAAATCGTAGTAGAAGTATTTTGTGAATATCGGGAAATCGAATTGAATTTAATTTCAGAGGCTATTCCATAAGCCATGGAAAATCATAAAATGGTATTTATAGAATAGTGGCAGGTTGAGAAGGAACTAATTTAGTTAGATTATAATAGAATGGCAATTTTGAAACAAACTAGTAAATAAAGACTAGTTGTAGGGCAAATTAGTCATTTGGTAGGGATGGCAATTTTGAAATATTTGAAGTTACAAGGGCCTTTTTTGAAGAATAAATTTAAAGATTAAATCTTGGCCCTTGATTGGTGACAAAATCAATCTCAATCGTTGGATAAAAGGGCACTTTTGCAATTTCCCTATTTGAATGAATTTAAAATTCATTTATATATTACAAGTGGCATAATTGGAGAGATTTAAAATTAAAAGTCCAAAAGATGAAGCCTTCTTCATCTTTCACGTTTTCAAAAATATAGGGAAAAAGGGAGAAAATTTTTCAAGCTTGATTCAAGCCCCAAAACACGATTTTCAGGTAATCTTTCGAACTGCATAGTTATTCTACTCTTCAAGTTCTATCTTTTGATGTACTTAATCCATGGAATACATGCTTGATTGATGAAAATTTTACGCAAGAAGGAAATTAGGGTTTATGAAAAAAATTGGGGCTTTTGTGATTTTATGATTCCATGGTTGAATTTAAGTTGGAATCAAGCTTATATGATGTTAAAATCATGTTATTGAGTTAGGATTTAAACCCTACATATTTTGGTTTGTATGGAGAAGATTAGGGCTTATGGATTTAAGTCTAACTTAGGGTTTGTGATGTTGGATTAATGATCTAGTAAGCTTGATTTGTTGTTTGGAAGTAAAACCCTAAGTTAAATATATAGGGACAAATTTGGCGAGCTTCAAAGTAAAGGGACCGAATCTGAATTTTATGAAATTAGATTGTATTTATGTAATTAATGATGTTGGAGATGTGAAATTGATGTTAGAATGCTAAACCGATGTTGAATCGAATTAGTGACCATTTTGACAATTTGTCAAAATCAAGTGACTAAATAGGAAATGAATTATTGGATGGAGATTAAATCTGATTTTTTTTTCAAAATAATAGAATCAAGGTAGTAGTGTTGATTTGAGGACTAAATTGCAAAGTTAAGAAGTTTGAATCCTTACCTTTGCATTTTAGTGACTATTTTGGGCAAAGAAAGAAAATTAGAGGGAATTATTTTGAAAAATTATTTGATGAAGAAGATGGTGAATTGGTGGTTTGAAGCAAGTGATGGGACTAAATTGATAAGTAGAAAAAAAAGTAAGAAGAAGTTAGTATAAATTAGAAGTTTAATTATGGAAAGCTATGAAGAAGATTGGATTTTGCCAGTGACTTCGAAATTTCACCATAAATTCTACAAAAATGGTTAGATGATGAATTTTATACCATTGTAAAGATTTGTTCATCTAGTTTCGTTTCCAGCAAATAGAAACTGATTTCGAGTTCCGAGTTAAAAGATATGAATTTTTAATCGAATAAAAGTCAGAAAATTTATAGAGCACTTTCTGTAAAAAAACACTGTGACGGGAGTTTGAAGAATTTTCATAATGTTTGTAGATTTTGTTAATTTATGTGGCTTATACCGTTAGAACTGTTATCGAATCTAATTTTTCCAGTATAAAGGAAATTAAGATCCGGTGTGTATTCTGCCATGTACAAGTAAATCTTGGAAGGTAGCGCAAGTTGTCAGAAAATGGAAGTTGAAACATTTTGTATTTAAATGTTAGTTCGCAAGCTCGGAAGAGTTAGTAGAAGTTCAAATTGGTCACTAAGAACCATAATGAATTTCTGAACAGTACAAGGAAGAAAGGAAAAATATTTAGAAATTTTATATTCGAATGATTATATTAGACATCATGTTTAAGGTATTGTTAGATTTGAATCTAACAAATATTTTATCTTATTCATGTGATTAATGAAGTCAAGTTCGAATCAAAGAAGGTTCGAGGTACTATGAAAGAAATGACCGATCTAGGACTTAGTGAGACATTGTGTTAAGTGGCCCATGTGAGTGCAATGCATACATAACATGATACATGGATGTTTTATACATCATTGGTAAGACTTATGATAAGTGTACCTGATTTATATATTGGCATGATATTTATGTCATTGATCATATATTTGACATATTTTAAATATGTCAAAGGTTGAACACAAATGCATGAATCACTAGTTATAAATGACTGTATACTATGAATGTTATTTCGGGTATGAACTTCCCAATGTTCAATTATATTGATATATGTTGTGTAATACCCCAAATTTTACTAAGTTGATTAAGAATCATTTAGTACTAAGATAATAGCTTAAAAGCTATCTTAGTGACTAAAATGACAAAAATGAAAAAGTTAGGATTTCTTCAATTATGAGTTATGGAAAAGGAATTTCTGAGATTTAAAAGAATCAGATGATAGAGGGCAAGCTAATTAGGGTACTTGTAAAGTTTGGTGAAAATCCAAGGAAAATTGGAATGGGAATTCAAGGTTAAAGTTTAGTGACCAAAATGACAAGTTTTCAAAACTTGGGTGGTACAAGTTGAAATATAAAAAGTTGAAGGACCAAAGTTGTAATCTCTTAAAATTTAGGGGTTTTATTTCATAAACAGATAGAGCACCTTAGGGTGTGGATCGAATGTGGAATAACTGGTTTGATCCGATATTTTAATTATTGAGAAATCGTAGTCAAAGTTTAAGTGGAATTCGGGTATCCGGATCGAACTAGAAAATTATGAAATTTTACTATATGATAGAACAAGGATATAAAAATCATTCCCAAGTTTTGGAAATATTTTTAGTTCGATTCAGGATGAATCCTATGATTTATTTTGATTAAGGAATTTATTTAGTAACTGATAAAATTCTCGATAATTATCGATAAATCAGATCGAGCTAAAATTTCAGAGATGATTCCATAGACCTTGGAAGAGTTATAGCATATTATTTTATGGATATTTGGAGAGTTAAATACTTGGGTTAAATTTATTTGACTGAAATGGCCTAGAATGGCAATTTTGTGAAAAAAGTTGATTAGTAAAGGGTATTTTGGTCTTTTGACCCAAAATGGACATGAAAGGAATTTTGAGATCTATTTAGTGGATGAATAGTGTTTGGTTGGAATCCAAATAAGTCTAGTTGGAATGTTATAATATGGCAAACTAATAAATATGAATTCAGTTAGGGGACATTTTGGTAAAATGGAATAAAATGAATTTAAAATTCATTTTTAATTATACAAGTGGCTTATATAGATGAAATATGAAGTAATTATCAGCCAAATACCCTCCAAAAACCGTGGTGAAGAGAAAAAAGAAGAGAAAATTTTACGAGCTCGATTGAAGCCCCGAATCTAGGTTTTCAGGTAATCTTTCGAATTACAAAGTTGTTCCACTCTTCGCGCTCTATCTATTGATGTAAATTATTCATGGATTTCATGCTTGATTTATGAGATTTGATATCAGAGAGAAATTAGGGTTTATGTTCAAATTGGGGGTTTTATGATTTTATGAATCTATGTTCGATTTTATGTTAAAATCATGCAAGAATGATGTTGGATTCATGTTTTTGAGTTGTGATTTAAATCCTAAGAAATTCAGCAACCTTGAAGAAGATTAGGGTTTATGGATTCAACCTTAAAATTAAGGTTTGTGATGATGAGTTAGTAATCTTGCAAGCTTGATTTGTTGTTTGGAATCAAAACCCTAAATTTAAACCCTAAAGGACTAATTCAGCAAGGTGTTAAAGTTAGGGGGTTCAATTCTGATTTTTAGAATTTGAAATGTACTTATGTTTTTAATGATGTTTGAGGCTTGAAAATGAAGTTAGACTGCTAAACTGATGATTACTCGAGCTAGTGACCATTTTGACAATTTGTCAAAAGTGGATAACCAATTCGACAATGGTGTATAAGAAGAGGACACATTATGATTTTTATGTTAAGTTATGATTATGATATAAAGTTGATGATTGGGGCCTAATTGCAAAGTTTTAAAACTATAATCCTTGAATTGTAAATTAGTGACTATTTCGACAAATTAGAGAACAAATGGTTGAAATTTGACAATTATGTACTTGATGAGTACTATGTTGGAAAATTTATTTGAGTGATTTAGATGTTGATTTTAAAGTGAATGGAAGCTTGTATTCACTTAAGGACCAAAACAACAACTTGTAGAATACAAGGGTCAATTCGGCAATTTAGCAAAAGTAAAGAAAAATTTGTGGAAAAATAGGAAATGGCTTAATTGGAACAAAGACAATCCTTTGGGGACCATTTGAACAATTCATCTCAAGTGTGGGGACCAAAATAAAACTTTTTAAAGTTTAGGTCCTAAAGTGTAAAAGAAGAAAAATGTGGGGATCAAGCTTAAAATTATTATTTATAGCTTGGAACTGTCATACTAAATTGATTATTCGGCCAAGGTATTGGGCCTAAGGATAAATATGAGAAAGATTTGATGCGAGTATATTTTAATATATCAGATTGAATCTAATATAGGAAGCTTAAATAATTCAATCTAGTAATTGATGGAAAGTTACTTAAATTACTTTCCATTATTATGTTAAGATTGAATATGTACTAACATATTACTTGAAATGGTATATGTTATTGTTATAATATAGCTTCCAATACGAATTGAGATCGAGCAAGCAAAAAAGGGAAAGGAAAAGCTTGGAGTAGAGATAAAGTAATCGAATTGAGTAATGCAAGGCAAAGGTGAGTGCATCTTTACCTATTATATATATATGATATGAGGAAGACTTGCGATGATTTATATTAATGAAAAAGTATGTTGATCAAAGTTATGTAAATGACATATGTGATACATTGATATGGCATAAAGATTTATCTAAGATAAATCGGATTTTAGATATTGGGTATGAACTGCCTAATATCGACTTATATGATTTATATTGATGAATAATACAGTAATGGCAAGTGCATATAAAAAATTATGATGAAATATGGGATGTGAATTGCCTGTTTACATGAATGATAACGATTGATTGATAATGAAATGAAATGCCCAAGTATTATGATATGAGAGTTCATGGTATTGTTGGTTATCCAAAGAGTCCTTAGCAACATTATCATGCAAGTTATGTTATGTTTCATGTTTGTGACTACTACGATGTCACATACACCTTGGGGACCCAAGCCCTTGGTGTTGCACCTTGGGGATCCAAGCCCATAGTGCTAATGGCACTAACGAGGTGCTTTAATGAGGAGCAAAGAGCATCCTCGAATACGTTCTCATCTGTCATGTTCAAGTTAGGCACTACGGTGTCACTTCTACCTTGGGGACCCAAGCCCTTGGTGTGCACCATGGGGATCCAAGCACACATTGCTAATGGCATTGACGAGGTGCTTTTATGAGGAGCAAAGAGCGTCCTCGAGTACGTACTCATGTTCATGTTATGTTAGACACAATGGTGTCTTATCAAGATGACTCACGTACCTTGATCTCATATTATATACTTTGGGCTATTTCTAAAGGAAGGTTATATTGCAAATGATTACACGATGACTGATAAATACTAAGAACATGAAATTTATATTTGTTTTATGATATGATGTAAGTTGTGCTAGAATCACTTGCCATTTTGTAGGAAATATGTAGCACTGTTATATAACAGAGGAATGACTTTGATAAGTCTATTTTAGATGATTCTTTACTTTGAAACTATTTATTTTAAATTATAGTTGCCTTACTAAGTGAATACTTAGCGTGTGCTATTCCACACGTAGGTTATGTGAAACTTACCGGAAGAGGAGTCAAGCATGTTGATCAAGTTGCAATCTGCCAAACATTAGTAAGATATTCTAATTTATGATATTCTCTAATGGGCATATATCAATTTATTCGTTAGCCATTTTAAAGGTATAAGTTTGATTAATAGTCAAACAAGTATGAATTATTCGTATGGATAAGGAATTACCAGTGATGATATTTTAATCGGGTAACATTTTATTTATCATTTATAACATAAATGAAGTAAAGTATGTACTGTTCTCGAGATATGCCATTCAGTTGGACAGATAAGAGCCAATAAAGCTTTGAGATAATAAAGAAGATATTAGTCGAAGCCCCGATATTAGTACAACTAGAATCGGGCAAAGATTATGTGGTTTATAACGATGCTTCTCATAAAGGTTTGGGAAATGTACTTAAGTAAGAAGGAAAAGTAGTGGCTTATGCTTCGAGACAAGTTAAGATGCATGAGAGGAATTATCCTACTCATCTTTTGGAGCTAGCAATGTTTTTATTTGCTTTAAGATATAGCGTCATTATTTATATGGTGAATGATGCTATATTTACAAAATTAAAGAAGTTAGAGATAAGGTAAAGATGATAAAACCTAGAGTTAAAGAACTAAGGAAATAAGTCAATTTTGGTTGTTAAAGTTCTTTGGCGAAATCATAAAAACTGAGAAAACGATTTGGGAAAGAAAGAAGACGTGAGAAAGCAGTTTCCTCACTTTTTTGAACCAGGTATGTGTTGAAAATTCGAGGACGAATTTTCTTAAGAGGGAGAGAATTGTAATACTCCAAATTGTACTAAGTTGATTAAGGATCATTTAGTACTAAGATAATAGCTTAAATTCTATCTTAGTGACTAAAATGACAAAAATGCAAAATTTAGGATTTCTTCGATTATGAGTTATGGAAAGGAATTTCTAAGATTTAAAAGCATCAGATGATAGAGGGCAAGCTAATTAGGGTACTTGTAAAGTTTGGTGAAAATCCAAGGAAAATTGGAATGGTAATTCAAGGTTAAAGTTTAGTGACTAAAATGACAAGTTTTCAAAACTTGGGTGGTATAAGTCGAAATATAAAAAGTCGAAGGACCAAATTTGTAATTTCTCAAAATTTAGGGGTTTTATTTCATAAACAGATAGAGCACCTTAGGGTGTGGATCGAATGTGGAATAACTGGTTTGATCCGATATTTTGATTATTGGGAAATCGTAGTCAAAGTTTAAGTGGAATTCGGGTATCCAGATCAAACTGGAAAATTATAAAATTTTACTATATGATAGAAGAAGGATATAAAAATCATTCCCAAGTTTTGGAAATATTTTTAGTTTGATTCAGGATGAATCCTATGATTTATTTTGATTAAGGAATTTATTTAGTAACCGATAAAATTCTCGATAATTATCGGTAATTCAGATCGATCTAAAATTTTAGAGATGATTCCATAGACCTTGGAAGAGTTATAACATATAATTTTATGGATATTTGGAGAGTTAAATAGTTGGGTTAAATTTATTTGACTGAAATGGCCTAGAACGACGATTTTGTGAAAAAGTTGATTAATAAAGGGTATTTTGATCTTTTCACCCAAAAGGTCATGATAGTTCAAAGATATCACGTCTACTGGACAACCAGTAAGGTAAACATATTTTCACAAGGGAAGGTTCAAAGGGGGACACCTACCTATCCTATGCAAATATCGAACGTAAAATCTATCACCACGTCTAGTTAATGTTTTTGAACAATCAATTTTATTTATATAGGGGATTGTTGGAAAAATAATATATATTGGTTGAATAATATTGATGCTAAGTCATGTCACTTGATGAATAGACATGCTAATGATAAGTTGTGTCACTTGGTGAATAGACTTATTAATTTTGGTTTAAAGTTTCATCATTCAATCATATCTATTAACTTTTCAACAGACCTTTCCATCAAAATGTTTAATCTTTTCATCAAACGGTTTAATTTTTCAACCATTATATAAAGACTAGTTGAGAGCCATTTTCACAATATCTTTAAAACTCAACAACACATCAACTTTGAAAACCAACATAGAATAACGTTTTTGGTTTTCGGTGATAGAGGAAGGCAATATTGTGTTCGATTGTTCACTGCAATTGTACTACTGCTATGAACATTTGTTGTTGTATCTAGGAGATAGACGTCCAACATTACTCAAGCACCGAGGAGAAGACGAATTTGTCTTAAGGAAACTGTTTATACAAGCCTCAACAAAATTCTTTTGATTTTCAACTCTATTCGATTTCAGGTTCTATTTTTAATTTATTGTTATTTATTTTTCTTATGATATTTTATTATATTTGGATTATTACTACACCATTTTTCTAATAGATGATTTGTTACAGGGGCATTGAAGTTCACATCCATTATGACATCAAGATTTCTCTTATGTTTTTCATTTAACTTTTTTTTGGATGAAAATGGAGACATTATTTTATATAAATTTTATATACCATCTATTCTTGGAAGTTAGATCATCTCAAAGTGTACTAACTTTGTGTTTCCATTACATTCTTTTCAAGGATTGTATGATGCTGTATTTGATGTTGACCATGACAAAGATAGAGCTGTTCATCCATTCGCTCCGGAATTGTCATATTTCACAGGAAGACATAGAATTTGCTGCATTTATCCTCGTTTCCTCCTGTTCATACTCATCCCTATCACCTATGTTTGAATATATACGATTGAGTTTGAGTTGTACATTTTATTACTGAATCATTTATTGTAATCTAGGGCAATCTCTGCTTGGTACGATGGTCGGGACTGGTTTTACTCATTGTGCAGGAGGGTGATGGAGAAAAACTAGTATTGGAATCGGACTGCGCTCGATTATATGGAGCTGTACCATGTAGCAAAGAAATACTAAAATTCAATTAAGCAAAGATGCATATTATTACCATCTTCAATATCTTGTATATTGTTTAGTGATACCATCTTTTTACTGTCGTAGTTTTACACTTAAAATTGTTCCATCCAATTTTATGTATCATAAAGTAATATGGTTCTTCAACATTATTTATTTATTTATAATCCGACGAAAAGTTTATGTAATATCCCAATTTTTGGCTAGTGACCAAAATGTAAATTTTGAAAGTTTTGTGGCTGAAGCATAAACTTTGGAAAAGTTTAGGGACCAAAGTGTAATTTTCAAAAGTTGTGTATTTTAACCCCGTAAATGAATCATTTACCCCCCAAGATTGACGTTTTTGTGTTACTCAGATTTTTGGTACAGAATTTGTGTTAATGGCTATAAAGCGATAAAGTTTAGAAAAATATTCGGATAATCAGATCGAGCTAAAATTTCAGAGATGGTTCCATGAACCTTAGAAGAGTCATAAAATATTATTTTATTGATATTTGGATGTTAAAAAGGCTGAGAAAAATTTAAATCTATTGAAATGACATGGAATGGCAATTTTGTGAATAAGTTGATCGGTAAAGGGCATTTTGGTCATTTCACCCAATAGGGACATGGAATGAATTTTGAGATTTCTTTTATGGATGAATACTGGCTGATTAGAATCCAACTAAGTTTAGTTGGGATGTTACAAAATGGCAAATTAGAAATATAAATCTAGTTAGAGGGTATTTTTGGAAAGTGAAATTTATTGAATTAAAAATTCATTTTTAATTATACAAGTGGCTTATATATATGAAATATGCAGGTTTATCAATGAAATTTCATCTCCAAAACCTTGGAGAAAGAGGAGAAAGAAGAGGGACATTTTCCAAGCTCGATTTAAGTCCCAAATCTCGGTTTTCAGGTAATCTTCCGAGCAACAAAGTTGTTCATCTCTTCGATCTCTATCTATTGATGTAAATTATTCATGGATTTCATGATTGATTGATGAGACTTGATATGAGTGAGAAATTAGGGTTTATGTTCAAATTAGGGGTTTTATGATTTTATGAATCTATGTTTGATTTTATGTTGAAATCAAGCAAGAATGATGTTAGATTTATGTTTTTGAGTTGTGATTTAAACCCTAAAAAATTCATCAACATTGAACAAGATTAGGGTTTTGGGATCCAACCTTAAATTAGGGTTTATGATGATGAGTTAGTAATCTTGCAAGCATGATTTGTTGTTTGGAATTTAAACCCTAAAGGACTAATTCAGCAAAGTGTTAAAGTTAGGGGTTCAATTTTGATTTTTATAATTTGAAATGTATTTATGTTATTAATGATGTTAGAGACATGAAAATGAAGTTAGAATGCTAAACCGACGATTAATCACTTTAGTGACCATTTTGACAATTTGTCAAACTTGAATGGTCTATTCGGTAAAGAGGATATGTAGAATGAGTAAATATGATTTTTAGTTAAAATGATGGAATTAAGGTAGTAATGTTGATTTGAGGACTAATTTGCAAAGTTAAGAAGCTTGAATCCTTGTATTGGAAATTTGATGACCATTTTGACAAATCAAGAGAAATTAGAGGAGTAAAGGTTTAAGCTTATTTTGATGAAGGATATAAAGAGAACATATGAATACAAGCTTTATTCTAGCCATTTGAATTAAAGTGATGGGACTAAATTGATAAGTAGAGAAATAAGGAGAAGGTGGTGTAAATTAGAAGTTATTCATCGAAAGTTATGTTGGAATTCGAATTATGGAAGTAAGTTTAAAAATTCGCCATAAATAGTACAAAAATGGTTAGATGATGACTTTTATACCGTCGTAAAGATTTGTTAGTTTAGTTTCATTTCCAACAAATGGAAACTAATTTCGAGTTCTGAGTTAAAATATATGAATTTTTAATTGAATAAAGGTCAGAAAAATTACATAACAGTTTTTGCCTGGACAACATTGTGACGTGAATATAAGGAATTTTCATAATTTTTTGTAGATTTTATTAATTTATGTGGCTTATACCTTTAGAATCGTTGTCGAATCAAGTTTCTACGGTAGAAAGGAAATTGAGATTCAGTATGTATTCTGCCTTGTATAAGTAAATCTTTGAAGGTAGCACAAGCTGTCAAAATATGGAATTTGAAACATTTTGTATTTAAATGTTAGTCAGCAAGCACAGAAGAATTAATGGAAGTTCAAATTGGTAATAAAGGATCATAATGAGCTTTTGAACACTACAAGGAAGAAAGGAAAAATATTTGGAAATTTTATATTCGAGTGATTATATAACACAACATGTTTAAGGTATTATTAGATTTGAATCTAAAAAATATTTTATTTTATTCATGTGATGAATGAAGTCAAGTCTGAATCAAAGAAGGTTCGAGGTTCTATGAAAGAAAGGATTGAACTAAGATTTAGTGAGGCATTGTGTTAAGTGGCCAAGGTTAGTGAAATGCATATATAACATGATTCATGGATGTTTTATATATCATTAGGAAGACTTGCGATAAGTCTACCTTATTTATATATTGGCATGATATTTATGACATTGATCATATATTGACATGTTTTAAATATGTTAAAGGTTGAACATAAATGCATATATCACTGGTTATATACGATGTTATGAATGTTATTTCGGGTATGAACTGCCCAATGTTAAATTATGTTGATATACATTGCCATGGATGGAATAAATATGGAATATATGCCCAAGTATGTTAAAGAGGGACAAGGTATAGTTGGCATGCCATAGAGTCCAGCAGCACGCTGCATACTCGGTTTAGCACTATAGTGTATATAAAAGACACTTAGTGTATATGGTTAGCACTACCTTATGTGCGGATGGTTAGCACAACCTTATGTGCGGATGGTTAGCACAACCTTATGTGCGGTTTTGACTCGTGTTCCCAGGGTCCTCATAGGTTTATATTTGGGCTATGGTTTATTGGTTAATAAAAGATAAACAGGTGAAAAAACTTATGAGCTTTTGGAATAAATAAAAAGTATATTGGTAAGAAATTTATATCCGGTTTATATTATGTTAATATATGACTAACATGATGGTAATACATGTCTAGTGATCATGATGCATTTATGCATATATGGCACATTATGAAAAATAGACAGGCGTGAAAGTTTGATGGCATTGGCATGTAGTAAATCATTACCAACGCAATATAAAAGTTAGTATATTGGCATATATATATATATCATGTTATATAAACATAGCCATGCAGTTGAATAAAGTTTAAATTATTGTTGTTACTTCCTTTATTACCTCACTAAGTTCGTACGTAGCGTGTGTTTGATTGTGCACACGTAGGTAAATCAAGATGAGAGTGAGAATTGGAAAGCTTAACAGGTAATCACTGTAATGACATCCGAATTGAGGTTTGATTATTATAGTGGCATGTACACTTGCTAAACCTAATTGAGTTGTTATTGGCCTTTAAATTTCGTTATGGTTTCATATTAATTGGCATCTCTGGAATGATTCAAAGTTAGGAGTAACTACATGTGATGAGTTGCATGTTAAGATTATGGATATCATGCATATTTAAGGATAGTAAAGTTGTGACATTCTTGATTCTTATTTGTTGTATGGATATGAAAAGGGGTGTTACATTTATTGGTATCAGAGCTACAGGTTTAGCCGACTTTGGAGTTAAACGAAGTATGGTAAAGGTCAAAAGTGTATACATGCCACTAGGATGTCAGAATTACTGATGATTTACTTGTTTGAATGGATGCAATTGCTTACTTCATTATGATAATAATGTTAAATTACAATGTGTGAGGGTAAAAGATTCTTGTCAGGTGTTTAGGCGAGTGGATAAATAAGAGATTTACGAGCATGATAAGGTTAATGATAATATTCTACCATTAGCTTAGCTTAGTGCAGAGGCACTAGACTAACATGATATGCATGTTCTGGATTAAGACCTTTTCTTTCAGACATTAGATGCGATCATGCATCAGCCTGCATAGGCACCGATTGCAAAAAAATTGAGAGTTCTGGCGCACTGGATTTTCAGAGAGATATTAATGGAGATCCTGTGATTGTTAATCTATGGTTTAATGATATAAAAGTTATGTTGAAGGAACTTTTTATTGATGATCAGAGGAGACTCAAAGAAAAAATATTATCGCATCTGAAAGGATTAGACCCGTATTTGATAAAGTAATATTACGTCACATACTCAAAAGTCTATTAACTAGAAGTTCTTTCTTTGAGAGTTCCGTAACAAAGTTTATCCTAGAGATGCAACGAAGTTTCTTGCATATTAATTAAGGCAATTGGATTATTTACGGGTATGAGTGCAAGTTTAATAAACTGAGCTAATTGGCTTCTAAACTGCTTTCTACAGACATAAGGAGAGCCTGTTATGATAGCTCATAGAGGGCTGGAGGTTAGGTACAAAGAAGTACTGACTGCCCTATGTATTTTAAAATTCCATGAAACAGTAAATTATGACGAATGCAATGCAAAGGGTTCAGAATGGAAAATATCTAAACAAAAGTCACAACTCGTAAAGAGAAATAGTGAATTATTATTTATTTCACCGCTTCTAAAAAGTGGTGAGGATTTATGGCAAAGATATCAAACTGAATTTATACATAGTTCCGCTAAGAGATTGGGACAAAGAAAATTAGGAACTCTCTGACATTTATAATTATTGTTGGAGATTCAAGAAAACCACAAAACCAATCATGTGAGTGTTGTGATAATTGGCATGCATGAGCATGCAGAGTTTTTATTGGAAATTGTTACCAAATGTGAAAATTATTTAACTTATGCTATAGATATCGAGCATCAAGGGTAAGCTGGGAGAGTATTCCTATTGTTTGTGAATTTTAAATGGGTTGCCCAAAAGCAGCTGTCAGGCTTGACGCTTAATCGAGAGGCTAAGTTTAGGATTGGATTTAATCCAATATTGGACCTATATCGATTGCACCATACAAAATGGCTCTTACTAGATTGAGAAAGCTAAAGGCCTAGTTGCAAGTCATTAGATTGAGGTTTTATACGACCCAATATATCACCTTAGGAAGCTCTAATTGTAGCGATGGTCTTTTTTCTTCTCATCGCTAAAATAAAAACGATGGTTTTTCGAAGGATTTTTGAAAGGTGTTTGTGATTTTTTTGGATATAAAATATTTATTCCGTGGGGTTTACAAAAAACCTCATAAAAATGGAGTCGCCACCGGCCACTTAGGTAGGCCGGACACCATAAAACCAGAGATTCAAAAAGACAGGGTTCGGGAGTCGGTTACGGATGGGGAAGGATTAGCACCCCCACACCGACCAAGATTGGTACTTTAATAATTACCGCTTTATTAATATTGGATTTTCCGGATTAGAGTGACGATTATTTTAAAATTCGGTCACAATTGCGAATAAATTTTAAGAGCCCCGTTATCCGAGAGTAAATGCCCAACCACTATCACTACGCCTGATACTGGCCCCGTTTACGCTCGGATAAAAGGACACCGCATTAACAAGTTATAAATCATATGCAATCTTAGTGGCGAAAATATAAAATATAACAGATAATTTGAAGACAGTAAATATTCACATAATAAAATACTAATCTAATAAATGATATACTAGATTAAAACATGCATATATACATATTATTCTAAATGATAAATAAAAACAACTTTAACAAGTTAGAACAACAATGCAGGAATAATTACGTTATA
This sequence comes from Hibiscus mutabilis, assembly GCA_019671005.1. Lineage (NCBI taxonomy): Eukaryota > Viridiplantae > Streptophyta > Magnoliopsida > Malvales > Malvaceae > Hibiscus > Hibiscus mutabilis. The sequence continues at coordinate 35,051,295 of CM033733.1, read as the reverse complement.
TGTAGACGAACAAATATTTAAAAAAAATATACTTGCTATTAATAGAACATATTTCAACATACATGAACAATATATTATACATGAAAGAAGGCACATTAACACGTAGCCTAAAAGCCAAGGAAACATGCAATACGTACAAAAAAACAAAACATACTTTTTACGAATCAACTAGAACATAACATGCTTTAATACGAATAATCAGATAAAAAAAACATGAATATCATACTTAACACATATATATACATATAAACATGAAATACGAGTCATATACGAGGGACATAAAATAAAATAATATCAATATATACGATTATAATACGAACAATAATATTTACAAAGAAAACAGGACTGAAATGAAAGAAAAACAAAAGTCAGTGGCTGAAGTTTAAGAACAATAATGTGTAATTTAGGGACGAAATTGCGAAACAAACAAAACCTAAAAGGACCATAATTGTAATTAGACCAAGGGGCTGACTCAAAGTGAAAAATCCAAAAACGCGGGATGGTTAAGGACGTAATTTTACCATTCAGAAACTGATTCGGTGTAATTTAGGGACGAAATTGTAACCTTTTGAAATATCAGGGGGACTGGGATTGTGATTATACCATGCGGCAAGACAAAAATGAAAATATTGAAAACGCGGTGGGATTAAGTGTGTAATTTACCCATTTAGCAAAATAAAAACAACTATAAAAACCCCCTTTTTAGACCGAAATCAGATTTTGGTCATTCGTTTCATTTTTTTTATTTTTGTAAGAATCCTCTGTTCTTCATTCTCTCAACTGTTCTTATAAAACCCAGAATCCGGCGGCCGGCCGCCGCTAACCGGCGCCGGCGTGACTCCAAAACACACCAAACAACCCCCTTTTTGTCCTCGATACGAATCCTAGGTTGGATTCAGAGGATATACCTTTATTCGCCCTAGATCTAGGAAATACGAACCAAAAATATATATTTTTTAGACCAAAACAAAACTACAAAGGGTCTTCTCCTCCCTTTAGTTCACCAGATCTGGCTTGTAGGAGCCGAAAGGCTTATCACTGAGGAAGGGAAGACCCACAAACAACGCCGGTAAGACTACTCTCCCCTTTTTTGTTTCTGTTTTTTATTCTATTTCGTATATGCATGTAAAGAAAACAAGTAAGAAAAAGAGACAAAAAATTTACCACTGGACTGTCTTTTGATTATCTTGGATGCTTACAACTTTCAGATTTTTTTTCTATTACAAGATTTCCGTTTTTCTTTTTTGTTACTACTCCCGTTCTTATCCCCCCTCTCTTTGTTACAAAAACCCCGTTTCATATATATTACTCTCTGTTTGTTGCAAGTTGCATCTTCTTTTTCAGATCTGAACTGACATTTTTGCTTGTTGTCTTGGGCATATTCTGAATATCGGCGCGGTGGCGGTGTGGACACTCTGCCAGCGGCCAGACACATTCTCGGCCGTTAGATCAGATCTGATCTAACGGTCGAGATGGCTTGAAGAACGATCAGCCTGGATGAAGCCTCGATTCGATGAGACGGCTTCAGATTTTGCCACGTGGAGCTCCGCAGTCGAGGAGTCAGAACGCGTGGATCTTACGCGCGCGTGGGATGTCAAAGCGTCCGTGCGTGGACCACACGCGCGCGTGGCACTCGAACGGTCCATACGTGTGGAGCACGCGCCTGGCAGATATTTTTGACTTCCTGGTTGCATCGTGGCCGTTGGATCAGATCTTGATCCAACGGCCCACAGTTACCTGCACATTGTAATTAGATAAGATTCAGATTTGGGCCAACCGGGCCTTGTAATTGGATTTGTAATTGGACTGTAAATTTTTATTTGGGTTTAATATATTTAATTCTTTCATTTTGTCAGCCCAATAATAATAATAGTATAATTATAACAGCAATACATATACATACGAAAATATATACTTATATTATACAATCATTAATTAATATAATATTCTAGTATACGTATAATCATACATATAATTAACATAACATCTATATATTAATCAAATACGCTTATACTCTAGATACATACGCGACATACATACACCCCTAATACGTATACATAGCTTATACATGCACACATCACCTTATATTAGTAACATTCATATAATAAATATACATGCAATATTAATATATTTACAAGTGAAAATGAGTGATTACAGTTGCCTCTTTGCTTGTTCTCATGGAATGGGAAACAAAGCAAAGATTCATAAGCACTCATTTTATCAGACTTCCCTGTTTGTAGCCTTGGAAAAACGAATTCTTTTGGACATCTCCACTCTTCCTTGGCTGAATCTTCAGGCTCGTAAGTTCTTCCTATATAGAGCTTCGTCACCTTCCGATCTTGGAGCTACAAGCTCTTCCTATATAGAACCTTTCGCTTTGACATCCCGAATTATGAGTCCTTCCTTTCACTTTGAGACAATAAAGCTTGGAGTCATTCCTATATAGAACTCTTTGCTTTCAACGCTGGTTTCTCCTATATAAAACCTTTTGCGCCACTGATGGATTCTTCCGACTGGGAGTTCCTCCTATATAGAACTGCTAGTCTTCAAATCCTGGAGCCGTCAGTCCTTCCTATATAGAACTTTTGGCATCTGAAATCTCAGAGCTACAGGTTCTTCCTATATAGAACCTTTCACCCTAAGACAATGAAGCTCGGAGCCTTTCCTATATAAGACTCTTTGCTATCGACACAACAGGTTTCCTATATAACCCTGTGTCATAGGTGAATTTCTTTGACCGGGAGTTCTTCCTATATAGAACTGCGAGTCTTCACCTTGGAGCCGTCGATCCTTCCTATATAGAACTTTTCGGCGTCTTGAAATCTTGGAGCTACGGATTCTTCCTATATAGAATCTTTTACTCTAAGACATTGAAGCTAGGAGCCCTTCCTATATAGAACTCTTTGCTTTCGACACAGCAGGATTTCCTATATAATCTTGCGTATCATGGGTGAATTCTTTCGACCGGGAGTCCTTCCTATATAGAACTGCTAGTCTTCACCCTGGAACTGTCAGTCCTTCCTATATAGAACTTTCAGCTTCTGAAGCCTCGGAGAGGAGGATTCTTCCTATATAGAACCTCTCTCTAGAGCTTGAAAACATGTGCCTTTATGTAAAAACATTGTCTTCTCATTTGGGATTCACACCGTGATGACCCTCGATGTCTCTTTGGATCTGCATATACCTGTCTGAGATGAAAACAAAATGCTATGACAAATGAATGAATTGACATGCTCCTAATCCTAGTGATGTCTGACTATTCATGATGCATGAGATTCAATATCTTGGTGGGCTTGTTTTGGTCCTTATTTGATCTTGACGTTCGCTTTCTCCTTTCTTACGGGCATCGATACCCCGCTTCACTGTCAAGTTCAACCATCTCGACCTTTCTCTTTTTTCAATTCCGACTTGGAATTCTAAAGTGCCCTTTCGGGTTTTCACTTTAGAGATTTTTTTTTGAGAGGGGTGCCCTTCTGGTTTTCACCCAAAAGATCTCTTTTGTTATCTCGTACGCCTTTCTTGAATAGATAGGACATGTGCCATTGGTTATCCTACCAGGTTGTTTGAAGCTTCCCGCCTTCCCTATCGACAGCCATTAGGGAACTAGAGGACGGAGTTAACATCGTTTTCTTTGATCACCTGCATTTTCAAGGTTAAATCATAGTAATGCTTCGAAATCTCTTGTTTCATTATAAGCCTATGTTATCTTATTTGACTGAAATTGACAAGAAGGCCAGGAATGGATGCTCAAAACACGGTTTTATTATGATTAAGGGTTTGGGATATCTTAAAAAGAAAGGTATAACACACATGAAGATACAAAATCTCTCATTATCCTCGATATGAATGATACATGATCCTGTCAACCGGTGTAGAATTTCTTGCCTGAAACCTTCTCTTCATGATGTTCATGGGGATACCCTTTTCTTCGGATATTCAACTTTTCAATTTACCCAAGCCGCCCTTCGCGGGTTTTTAACTCGAGTCCTTCCTTTGCTTCAAGATGCCCGGTTTCGGGTTTTCGTCCTGAGCTCTCCAATTTTTTTTAGAGATAGTATTTCTTGATGGCATCAAAATTTACGGGATTTTTCAGCTTTTCCCCGTCTATTTCTGTTAGGATCAGGGCTCCTCTTGAGAATGCCTTTTTTACGACGTACGGTCCTTCCCAGTTGGGCATCCATTTTCCTCGAGAATCTTTCTGGATAAGGAGGATTCTCTTGAGTACCAGATCCCCTTCTTTGAATTCTCTTGGGCGCACTTTTTTGTTATATGCCTGCACCATCCGCTTTTGGTACATCTGACCATGACAAATGGCCTTTAGTCTTTTTTCGTCAATGAGATTTAGTTGGTCGAGTCTGGCCTGCACCCATTCGGCTTCTTCCAATTTTACTTCGTTTAAGACCTTGAGAGACGGAATCTCTACCTCAATTGGGAGTACTGCTTCGGTACCATACACCAAGGAGTAGGGTGTTGCCCCTGTTGATGTGCGAATGGACGTCCTATAGGCGAAAAGGGCAAAAGGCAACTTCTCATGCCAATCCTTGTAGGTATCCGTAGTCTTCGCTATGATCTTCTTTATATTTTTGTTTGCCGCTTCCACTGCTCCATTCATTTTAGGACGATAGGCCGTGGAATTATGGTGTGTTATTTTGAATTGAGTGCACACGTCCTTCATCATTTTGTTGTTTAGATTGGAAGCGTTGTCGGTGATAATCCTCTCTGGCAATCCGTATCGACAAATAATTTCCTTCTTTAAGAACTTACAAACTGTAGTCATGGTGATATTGGCGTAAGACGCTGCCTCTACCCATTTAGTGAAGTAGTCTATGGCGACCAAAATGAAACGATGCCCATTGGAAGCTTTCGGATGGATCTGCCCGATGACGTCCATGCCCCATGCTGCGAAAGGCCACGGAGAATTCATGGTGTGTAAAGGCGATGGGGGTGTATGAATTTTGTCAGCGTAAATTTGGCATTTGTGGCATTTCCTGGCGTAATCGATGCAATCTCCCTCCATGGTCAACCAGAAATATCTGTATCTCATAATTTTCCGGGCTATAGACAGCCCGTTGGCATGCGTTCCACATATCCCATCATGTACTTCGGCTAAGATTTCCTTCGCCTCCCGGGCATCCACACATCTCAGCAATGTTTGATCATGACTTCTCCTATATAGGATTTCCCCATCTAGGACATATTTTGTTGCCATTTTTCTGAGCGTTTTTCTGTCATTGTCGTTTGCCCCTTCTGGATACTTTCGAAGCTTGACATATTGCAGGATGTCATAGTACCATGGATTTCCGTCAATCTCTTCCTGTACATTACAACAATGAGCAGGCTTTTCAAACATCTGCATCTCAATGGGTTTCATTTCTGCCCAGGTGTTTGTTTTAAACATGGATGCCAAGGTTGCCAATGCATCTGCCATCTGATTTTCTTCTCGGGGCAGGTAATTGAAGCTGACCTTTTCGAACCCTTTGATGAGCTCTTGGATCAATTCGTGATATTTGACCAACTTCGGGTCTCTGGTTTCCCACTCCCCGCGCAATTGGTAAATGACTAAGGACGAATCTCCGAACACTCGAAGTTTCTTAACCTTTCTCTCGATGGCTGAGTTTAGTCCCATGATGCAAGCTTCGTATTCAGCTATATTGTTTGTGCAGAAAAATTCCAATCTGCTGGTGAAAGGATAATAGACGTCCTCAGGTGAAATTAGCACTGCCCCTATCCCATGTCCGAGGGCATTGGAGGCTCCATCGAAGTAAAGTTTCCATGACTTATCATCTGAAACCTCTTCTTCAGTTGTAATGCACATCAAGTCTTCGTCTGGGAAACTAAAGTTCAATGTCTCATAGTCATCCGAAGCACGACTAGCCAGGAAATCCGCTACGGCGCTCCCCTTTACAGCTTTCTGATTAACATATACGATGTCGAATTCGGATAATAGCATCTGCCATCGAGCCATCCTTCCCGTTAGTGCTGGTGCTTCCATTAAGAACTTTAATGGGTCTAGCTTGGATATCAACCAGGTAGTATGGTACAACATGTACTGTCTGAGCCGCTTGGTAGCCCAAACTAGAGCACAACACGCTTCTGACCAAGGGCTACCGTGTTTCGCAATCATTGAATTTCCTGCTTAGGTAATAGATGGCTTGCTCCTTTTTCTTGACTCATCGTGTTGCCCCCAAGACACATCCCATTGAATTCTCAAGACTGTTAAGTAGAGAATTAGTGGTCGACCAGTCTTGGTGCGACTAAAATTGGAGCATTTGTCGTACTTTTTGATCTTTTCTAGGGCTTTTGACATTCTTCATCCCACACGCCAGATTATTCTTTCTAAGAAGTCTCAAGACCGGGTCGCATTGATTGGTTAATTGAGAAATGAAACGAGAGATATAATTCAGCCTCCCCAGGAAACCGCGGACTTTCTTTTGCGTGCGGGGTGGTGAAAGGTCCTGGATGGCTTTCACTTTATCCGGATCAATCTCAATCCCTCTTCTGCTTACTACGAACCCTAAGAGTTTTCGAAAGTAACGGCGAAGGTACACTTGGCAGGATTGAGCCTCAGTTGGTACTTCCGTAGTCTTTGGAATAGTTTTCTCAAGTTCTGTAGGTGCTCTTCCTCTGTTCGGGATTTGGCAATCATATCATCCACGTATACTTCTATTTCTTTGTGCATCATGTCATGGAAAAGAGTCACCATTGCCCTTTGGCATGTTGCCCCTGCGTTCTTTAGCCCAAACGGCATCACTTGATAACAAAAAGTGCCCCACATGGTTATGAATGTCGTTTTCTCCATGTCGTTAGGATCCATCTTTATCTGGTTGTACCCTGAGAAGCCGTCCATAAAGGAAAACCATGAATGTCCTGCGGTGTTGTCAACCAGCGTGTCAATATGTGGCAAAGGGAAGTTGTCTTTAGGGCTAGCTCGGTTCAGATCCCTATAATCTACACACATACGAACTTTCCCGTCTTTCTTTGGTACTGGTACAATGTTTGCAACCCATTCAGGGTATTTGGCTACCTCCAAGAATCCAGCATCAAATTGTTTTTTCACTTCTTCTCGGATCTTTAACAACATATCTGGCCTCATTCTCTGAAGTTTTTGCTGTACTGGTTTGCACTCCGATTTGGTTGGCAATTTGTGCACCACTATGTCGGTATTCAATCCTGGAATATCTTGATAAGTCCAGGCGAAGACATCCTTGAATTCCTGAAGTATGGCTATCAGTTCATGCTTGGTTTTTGAGGAAATAGTCGTTCCTATTTTTATTTATTTTCTCGCTTCTTCAGTCCCCAAGTTGACAATTTCTGTTTCTTCTTGGTGGGGCATAATCTGCCTTTCTTCGTCGTCCACCATTCTCTTTAACTCTTTCGGGACCTCAATTTCTATTTCATCATATCCTTCCTCAATTTCCTCTGAGACCTCAGGGCATTCGAAGTTTACTCGAGATTGGATCCGTATCATTCATATCACAATCATGAGCGACTTGCATTAAATGAGAATGAATTGTATTGGGAAAGAGACGGCTTTACATGAAGGGAATGAA